>VZSC01010158.1:228764-241004 GCA_013398225.1 Steatornis caripensis
AATTTTATATTTGGCTTAATTTTTAAAAGCTGCAAAACTGTTAAATAAATTTAAACATGAAACAAAACACCTTGGAAAAATCCCAACTGAGAAAGTTTTTAAATTTTCTTTTTTTTTCATTGCGGTTCGCTGAATCAGAAATCCATGACCCATTGTCTTCATGGGCCAACTCTGGCCACTACTCAAAGATCCAGTAATACCCTCCACATGAAGCTGTGTCTTGGACTCTTGAGCTGGAGCTAGAGTCAATGCAGTTGAAGCTAGGAGATGGAAGTAGATGGTCCTGAATGGTAGCAATAACAATTTATCTATCTGAAGCACTCTTGTGCTTAAACACAGACTTCCTGTGAAGACCCACAATTACAAATACTTAAAGGTATGTGAAAAGAACAACCTTTTTAAAATAATCCCTCCCAAGTCTTATAACTGCCAACGTCATACAAACATAGAGTATGAATCATGTTAGCACTCTCAGGCAGTCTTTCACTAGGATCCTGCAGTTTAATAGCTTATTCATTATTTATTTTCCCTCTTACTCTAATGTGTTAGCAACAGGTATGAGAGGGGCTAGGAAAAAAAACAGAGGTCAATGAAGTGAAGACCCTTCTTGTAGGCAATCCACATCAAAGGATATAAGATTGTAGAAGGTGAAACTGGAACTTAGAGTGACTTCTGTCTACAAGAATGAAAATATTTGCAGTCTCACTTGCCATGTTTGTAGTTAGAAAAGCTACATCGAACCTATCCTCCTCCAAGCCAGAGTGTTCACATCTCGTCTGTGTGAAATAAAGATCCCATTTTTGGCTTGCCTAAAGCAACTTTTCAGAGAAATAGAGTAAGGTTATTTGAATAGGAAAACCCTAATTTAAACAAGTAACACTCTGTACAACTCAGCTTTTTCAGCCAACTGAATTCATGAACGAACAAAAAGACTGAACAGAGATGTTTTGTCTCTTAATGAACACCACCACCCTACCCCACCCCGAACCCCCATCCTCTTTTAGGTCTAAATAAAACTTTCAAGGCAGGAATTTAATAGAAAGACAGATTTTATGAAGGAAGGTCTTGTTTACTACCAAGTGCTATGGCGAGTAGTTTGGTGACTTAGCAGTTATTCTTTGTTGCATGATTGTATTGTCTCTCATATGAAAAACGTGATCAGTGTCAATGCGTTGTGTAATGGAAATACTGTCTTTAGTATAAACTGATTTTGCTAATGCTCCTATATATTCACTGGTTGTCTACAACGTGACTCAGATAGCAAGATTAGATAGAAAACGCAGTGTGTGCCATCAGCTACAACTCACAATCACAAAAATGGAGGTTAGGGTGTCATTCAGCTGAAAACTCGGTCTCTGAATATATACAGTTTGTGTAAGAACCACTGCACACATTTCCAAAGTGACCCACAATATTGCTGCTATATTGTAGTCAGTAACATAGAAGGTACAAGAAAGGTTTTAAAATACATGCTTTTAAGTTCATTTGCAATGCTGACACAATTTCACACATGCATTTCCCCCAGGCCTGAAGATATCGTTGCCAAAGATTTGTATCTGGTGGTAAGCAACAGCTAAACATTAAAACGTAGTAATATCAGCTCTGATACTGTGTCAAGGAGTAATTTCCATAACAATGACCATTTTGCAAAGATCAGGAATTATTTAGTGATGAAACACATTCTCCAAACCAACAGTGAAAGCACCTCAAATCAAGGACATTCTTTCCTGCCTTGTATTTAATTTATTTATGTACGCCTCAGTTGAACATATCAGTGGAGTACTTGAGAATTCTCAGACAATATGCTAGTAATACTTGGAATAAAATAGTTATATTTGAAGATTTTAAGTTAAGCATATGCTGAAATAATTTGCCAGGTTTATGCTGAGAAGTGAGCTCACAGCTCACAAGCTGTGATTGATAGAGGTTTATGGCAAAACATGTTGGTACTTTGAGCTCTGTTTTTGCTTCTCATTTGAGGTCCTACCAAGTGTTATAATAGCTGGGGGGGAAATGGTGGAATACAGCAGGATCTGGCAACAAATATCTCTTCATTGATACACTCCCAAGTCTGGGTACTGAAGTTGGAGATGAGCAAGGAAGCACCTACGCTTGGGAAAATCTTGGAGACCAGTTACATGAAATCTGAAACCCATCATTTTGCTGTCTGTAGGGAAGAGCCAGAGCTGAACCAGTCACACAGCAGTAGTTTTTTAAAAGCTCAGTGGGCTTAATGTCATGGGAAGGTCATGAGCAGTGAGCTGCCAAACTGTACTTTGAGACCTTTCTCCTACTGTGAACTAATGGCTACATAAGGTACAAGGCAGTGGAAAATTAGGGTCTAAAGCTATCTTTCATTAAATGTAAAAATGTTTACATTTTAGCCAATTAAAATATCTCAGTGTGTTCAAATAATCTGTAAATCCATGACCTTGAAGCCTGTCCAAAACCAATAAAAAGAGTCAGTACCTGCAACAAAGACATCACAAGTCCTGCAACATGAAATGTGCTGCACAGATCTATATAACGAACACATTTGGGTGGGATTGCTTGTAGGTTTGCAGATCTGGCCTGGCTTGAGCAGGCTTATCTCACTTTATTGGAAACTGCGTCCCCTTACATTAGGGCTGGATTTTCTTCCTGTGCTTCTCTGGTTTTCTACTAAGCATAATTATCAGCTATCTTTACACTCGGGTCCAACTCCCTATATTCTTCTTAGTCATTCTCACTAACGTAAATAACCCTCCTTAGTCTGATGTGAGTATAATTGTATTTCATTACTTAGCAACTGAGCCATGAAAGAGCTGTAAAATGTTATGTTTTACGCTAGAAGCAGTGAGGAAAATACTGAATAATACTTCTCATTGACAGTGCCGGCATCTATGGATGGATGTGGTTCGTGGTGCTGCATTTGTGCAGATCATCAAATGCAGAAGCACGAAGGGAGAAAGTTCAGATAACCTAGGAGAGACTGAACTACCATAATGAGAGTACTTCTGCAGGATTACCAAATTCTTTTTCCCAGTGGAAATAATGCCAAAGGTGAGAGAAAATGTGTAGGTAAACATCTCATTGATGGGGACAATGACTGTGTAAGTTTGTTCTTCAGACATCCACTGTCTGAAGCAGGACCCCATTCCTGCTCCTTTGTTAACATTTGAACTTGAGTGAAAATGAGCAGTCGTGAAAGTTGGTGGAGACTTGAAGTTCTGTTTTCTGCTATTGTATGGCCTTTTCATGCTGCCAAGGTGGCACAAAAATGGACAAAGTGGGGAAGGAGGCAGCCTGCTGCTGGCAGCATCTCAGGTGAAGGTGTTCTGGTTGGACCCCAGGAGGTCATTCCAGGGCAGATTTCTTTCTGGTTCCATAGAGACATGGGACCCTCAGATGACTGTGCTGCTAGCTTATGGGCCAAGTATGCCAAGTATAAGATGCAGAGAACACTTACACAACATTTATGGTATTCTTTTGGGAAAATTTAGTAGAAAATAGCAACCAAGGAATACTCTAAAGCAGCTCTCCAATCTGTTCCTAGTGCTGGACAAACATTTTCTGAATTACTGTTTTCCATTTTGAAAATGCTGATTCATCAGTGGGAAAATGTCAAGGTGGGTATTTCATATTGGAAACATTCATACTTAGTAAAAGGAACTTTGGTTAAGGCTCATTGAAAAGGTTTTGGAATGGTATATTTCTTATTTATTACTTGTCTTTCAGAAGAGCTCTTATTATTTAAACAAACAAACAAAAACCTAAATTGATTTTTTTTTAACAAAATGATATATTTCTATTGACATAACTTGTGGGGAACATTTTGTTGTATAGGACTTCTTTACAAATTCTTTATTTTTTTTCCCCTCCAAACCTGGATATGTTTCAAAATGTTGGAATTTCCTGTGTCTGTGGAGCCTTTAGAATGAGTAATGGTGGTTAATCTCTGTAATTACCCCAATAAACCTAAAGCTGCAGGAGAGACAAAAAAGTAAGAAAAAAAAACTTGAGAGAAGAAATAACTTACACCGATTTTTGTGATGAACATCTCCTCAATAACTCAAGCATACATGCAATTGTCCCTGCAACAGAACTAGTTTTACTTATATATGGGAGCTTTCTAGTGATAGACCTATGTCTGCCTCTGCCGTTGTTGTGTGACGGAGACATCAGTGGTATGGTACAAGCCGTTCTTCTAGCCACTTTTTTCAGCAGACTAGAATAAGATGGACTTTCTTTAAATCTGTGGCAAAAATAGTCACTCAGAATTGTGGAGTCTGAATGTAACCATTTGGGGCCTTTTAAAACTGCCTTGCTTTGCTCAACTGCACTTTTTCAACTGCTCATTATTGGCATGCTTAAATATTCATCTACAAACTTGGAGATCCCAGTTCTCTTTCTGAACTGAGTGTCTCTAATTTCTTTGCTCAAAGTCTGAGACTTTTATATTTCAAGTAAATTTAACAAATGCTTTCTCTCTCTTTCTCTCAAATCCCTTCTCAGAAGATTAAAAGAGGGAATATCTAAAGAGGATATAATATCTTAAGGCATTCACCTACTTAATAAGATTGATCCTGCCTAAGAAGACTATGGATAATTCAAACCATCTGACCAAATCACTTTTCTTTTCTAAAAATGTCTTGGTCAGGTTGTACGCAGTAAGATGGACAAAGGGTTAGAGATGTGTAGGCAATAGTAAATACAGCTGGGTAACTTCTGGTAGACCGAAGACCAGAGAGAACTGCAAAGATTACGAAGAAGGTTCTGTCTTACTGTAGCTTTTTTTTTTTTAAGTCAAAAAGGAACGAAAATAAGTTCATGACTTTATTTATTCCAAGAACGTGTAAATCTGTATGCACAAAGAAGTAACATACTATCTACATAAAACATTTGCATTTGCTGGCTCCTCCCATCTGGATTTACTGGATTATGGCCAAAGAATTGCAACTGCCAAATTTTTCTCTAACAGAAAATCCATCTAAGCAGAATTTAATATTGGCAGAGGATGTTTGGAGACATGTGTGAAAAATTAGGAACCCTTTAAAGGAAGAAGTCACCCAATTAAAAATGGGCAGAAAATAATCATACATTCCCATCAAATCCCTTTTGATTTCAAGTACCAAAATAATGACTGGATCAGACCCCAGTTGAGTCTAGAGCTGGCTGAGCTGTTTGTTATGGATTTACCATTATTTTTGGAGAGAGAAAATATCTGAATTGAGCTTTTTAATTTTTTTAGTTTTGCTTTTTACATACTTTCTTTGTGGAATACCTTGCACAAATAATTTTCAGTCCTTTGGCTCTTTGAAACAGCTTGAAACAGTGCATTTCAGCACATTTATCTGTGTTATGTGTTTGTGCTTTCAAGTGCTGTTTTTCCCTGACTGGATGACTCTTAAATTTAAAATAGACTCATAAATCAGGAAATAAAAATACCAAACTGTAGCATATTGTGTTTCAAGAGCATAATCACTTTCCTAAAATGTATAAAACATTTGTAACCACAGGCATTTGGAGGAAATGCTGAAGAAGTCGACAGATTAATAATACTACTAATTAACTAATCACATTCTTCAGTTTATTAACAACCATATTTGCTACTTAAGAGGGTTCTTTTGTTTTGCTTTGTAAATACTGACTCAACCCTACCACAGTATGTGTGGTACTGGACCTCTAGAATGGAAATCAGCGAGGCAGAGTTTTTCTATCTTGTAGAGAGAAACAAAAAACTGCAAAATAATTCTTTGAGGTTCTTTATTTGCCCTGAAATAGACCTAACTGTTTAATTTTGTAATTATTATCAAAATACTTTCTTGTTTATAGAAATAACCCCCTTTATAAAGAAAAAAGTCAAAATAATGTCCTTGTTTCCAAAGTAAATATTTAATTCTCAGCATTCTGGAATAAAAACCTTTGGGTGGCATTCATCTGACCAGCTGCAAGCATCACAGTCTGAAATACATATCTTTGAATAAAATGAATTTACATCCAGACATGCCTGTTTCTCTGAGTTGACTATGACTATAGAGTTTGACAAAATGCTTAACTCAGATATGTCTACAGATAAGTATTTTTTCAAAAAAACCAAAACAAACCCACCTCTCCCAAATCTGTCTTTTTTGGAGTAGGTTTGAAATTACTTCACATATTGAACTCTTATAATTTGTGATTACTTGTCAGTTCAAACCTGAATTATTCCACATATTTGGTTCAACCCCACTTCTGAAGCATGCCCCAGAGATTGAGAAATGATCATATAGTATTTAATTGTCCATGTCTATAAAGATTTGAGTTCTATTATTTCATCCCCAATTATATATCTTTTATCATATCTGCAGGGCATGTTACAGAGTTAACCTTTGGTCTGCTAATCAAGAAGAATGTGTCTGTTATTTTCCACAAATCTTTCATGGAGGCAGTCGCCATTTCTGGGCATATGCAAGCAAAATGTTCACCTCACCAGACATATCACTGGAAATCTGAACAGAAACAGCCCAATGAATTTCCAGCCTTGCGGCTTCTGTGATTGATTAAATAGAGAGCTGTGCATTCCAGAATGAATGACAAACAAAAACACATCCTTCAGGAGCATCTTCTATGCCACTTAGTGATACTCAATGATACTGAGAAATTATTCTGATATTTGGTAACAAGAATTTAGCAAAGATCTTGGCTTCACCAGGAAGCTGCTGGACCTCAGGAACTTCAGGCATAGGCTGTCACATATGGTATCCCAGATACAACCGGTGAAGATGAAATAACTTCATAATAAATATAGACTTTGTAGGCTATATTCCTATATTGGCAGAACTAGTTCTTGACATAATGAAAATTAATTTAGTTTATTTTTCCTTGTGCAAGTTGTGGTGTATCTGTCACCTTTTATCTAATTTGGCAACTAGTTACAATTCTTTTCATAGAATCAAAGCACAATTCAAGTTAGAAAGAGCTTCTGAAAGTCATCTGGTCTAATCCCCTGCTTAAACCAGGACTAGCTTCAATATTAGATCAGGTTGCTCAGGGTCTTGTCCATTTGAGTTTTGAGGATGTGCAAGGATGACATTTCTGCAAGCTCTTTGGACAGCTTGTTCTGGTGTTTGGCTGTCCTCAAGGAATTTTTTTACTAATCAGAATTTCCTTCTTGCACTTTGTCTCCGTTGCCTCTTCGGCTGCTGACATCTAAGAAGGATGCCCTCCACCTTCTCTGTAACTACCCAATAGGTAGTTAAGACAGCAATTAGATCCCTACTTTTGGCTTTCTCTTCTCTAACTCAATTGCCTCAGCCTCTCCTTGTAAGTCATGCACTCCAGCCTCTTAACCATCATAGTGGGCCTCTACTAATATATGCTATAATTTTCACATTTTCTGCAATTTCTTAGAATTGCTACCTTAAAAAATCCCAAATCCTTGAAGTTAAAATACATTTTTATTTGTGTAATTGCCGATGCATTTGCTGTAATCTGGTCATCCCAAAAGAGAACTACTTGAAAAATGTAACCAGCTTTTCTAGTTGTCTGGTCTGTGGAAGAGTGGTTTACTCCGTCAAGGCAGCCAAATGTAACAAGGAAAAGAACCAGATTTAGCAACCATATCAAAAGCAGACATTGTTTCAAGAGATGTCCAGATACCAACCCAGGCAGGTAGCATGAACAAGTTCCTAGCTCTCTTTTTAAAGGTGGATGGAGAATGTATTTCTTATCTAAAACTGTTTAAAATCCAAAAATAGCAATGAGTGTGTACATAGGGTTAAAAATGGCACATACATCTCTGGAGCCATGCCAGGGAAGAGCAATGGCAGTGTGATCAAAATTAGGGCACTGAACCTCTTTTTCCAAGAAAATATTAAGAGTTAGCATAGAGCATGGAAGGCCGACTGGAATTAAAATACCAATTCCTCTTTGATTTCAGTAGAATGGTACCGATGTAGACTGGCAGATTTCTCTCCCTAAAGACTCCTTAACTGCACATTCAAACCAGAGAGCATCCTCTGCACCCAGTCCTACTTCCATGTTCATGGGAACTATTTTAAATACCGTAGCAGAAACTGGGCCTGTGCTCCTGGCTTTATCCATCACCTGCTGTTGCACAGGAAGCCCCACCGTTAGTGTGGGGAAATGAAGTAAGTTGTGAACTGAAGGAAGAAGTAAGCACTGTCCTGAGAGCTGGGGAGAGTGCCTGCTGTTCCCACCGGCCCTTTTGCAAATGGGTCAGTGGCCAATTTCTGCTCTCAGCCCGGCCACGAGCACGGGCTGCCAGTGGGGAGTGAGTCAGCTGAGCCGCGGTAGCCCTGCACAAGCTTGTGGTCCATGCTGAGTGTCTGCTAGTTTCCTTCTCTAAATGCTTCACGCCCTCCCTGCAGTGGGGAGAAAGCAAACCACACTTTCCAGAGAGTCCAGGGATGGGTCTTCATTTTTGAGAGGTAACTGGGGACTGGCAGTCTCAGCTGCCAGCTGGTCACTGTTTTGCTTCTGGGAGGGAGGGCTGAGCAACTTCCCTGACCTTGAAAGCTTCAGCCATGCTCTGAGGCTAACCCAGTGCCAATGCACTTCCTGTAGCTGATATATTTTTATCTCATCCTCGTAGTCTGTGACATCACCAACTGCAACACCAGCTGCAGGGGAGAACAGAACCTCTGCCAGGTATAGGGTTGTTTTTCATACAGGATTTGACTTATTGAAGGAAGCGGGGTTGATTAGTCATGTCACAGGACTCCTGCCTGTTTAGGGACCAGCAGGAAAGAGTCCTTTCCCATCCATTTAGACCAGGTGTAACAACTGGGGCAACGGGCACAAGGAGAAAGTCAACAACGTCTCCATCGAGCCAGCTTAGCAGTGGCTTAATCTGACTACATTTCCAGGATTTCTGGATGTACGCCCAGAAAGCAAAACCAATATATAATATAAATGATTAAGATAAATACTATTGTAAAACAATATAATATATTATACAAATTATAATAATATAAATTCTTATTATATTTTAGAACCGAATATGTAGGCAAATACATGTAGCTAGCTGGGCTGCTAATGCCCGGAAAGTCTTCCTGTGTGCACTGTGCAAAGGCAGAACTTTTCTCCTGCGCTGGTGAGCGTGCAGCAAGCGTGCTTATGGTTAGTATTTGCCCTACTACATATGTGTTATGCTATTGAAGTGCATATGTGCAAGATGTCCATTATGTCCCAAATATTTCAGATTTACATGACCCACACCCAAGAAAAAGACAAAGCAATTATGGCTCCAGACGTTTATTTGAAAAAGAGCCTCAGGGCTCTTCCTGCATGATTCTGTTAGTTTCTTGCCGTCAAGCTGGTAACGTTTTTGATCTTTCTTTCTTTCTTTCTCCCGTTAGCCTTGCCACACTGCCTGTTTTGTTTTTAAAAGACTTACTGCAGAAGTTTCCAAAGTATAATTATCTGGGGAAATACTTGTGTTCTCTGGAAGCCAGCATTATTTAATACCTGTGGCTTTACTTCAAAGGAGATGAAAGTTTAAATACAGAAACACTGGCAAATTAGCTCATTTCTATTTTTTATCTGCCTATTTTAAATTTGTAGCTACAGACGAACTTTAATGTAGGGTAAACTTCAGCTTAAGTAGGCACAATTGTTTGCTATGAGACAAGGGTCAGAAACAAGCTTTGGAAAACATTTGTCAATAAAACCCTGATAAAACTAGGAACTGTTCATGTGATTTGTATTCACACTGAGTCTTGTAAAGCACTATTTTTCATGGTGACAGCAACCAAACAAATCTCATCATTATAAAGACACACTGCTAACAGTTTCAAAACTAAAATGTTGAGTTGAGGCATCAGACACTCAGCTGAGCCATATTCTGGGAAAACACTAGAAATATCTCATAGCTTCTTAGTGAAGGAAAGCATATGGACTCATGTAAATGAACTTTACTACACAAAGGTGATGCCGTGAGCAAAGTGACAAATTATGCTTGCCACCTGTTCAGCACGAAAGGATACCTTGAAATTAGAGGACGGTGAGAAAAATAATCAGATGTAAAGGATACTTTCACTGAAGATGGTTTGCAGTGGACTGTTGTACCTAGAGAATGATAGATACATCTTACCCAGGCAGTGATCCTGCACACAAAGAACAGTTGCAATGTTAGCACCATGGATGCTTTTTGTGGTATGTTTAAAACATTAGGCAGTAGAGCGATGAGTTGGTCATGCGTAAGAAGAGAGCCAACAACACTCATGGCTTTGAGATGTCAGTAGCTCTGGGGCCTGGAAAGCTGACGGTAAGTCTTAAGATGGGTATTTAATGAACTAGGTCGGTAGAATACTTTGATCCTCTGGTTCTCTCTGTTTTTTTCCCTATTGAAAAGCTTTGGGCTTACTCAGGCTGGCTTGGCTTTTGGGTTAGAGAAAGGCCTGGCTTCTCTCCCAAAAGGTGGTGAGATGATTGCTTGATTTCTGTGAGAGTCTTCATCAAAAGGGTCTGTGCCAGCTACTATGACACTTTCAAGGCTAGTCTGGTTAAAGGGGGAAAGGGATAAAACCAGGCTTGCTAGAGATAAGCCTGGGGATGGCATGCCAATGTTTGTGGGATAGTGTGCTAGCAAGGTCCTTCATTCTGCAATCTCAGTGGAGGTAGGGGATGGAGAGCCATGGGACAGCAGAGACACAAGGGTTATTGATGGGTTAGAAACTATGGAAGTGCCTGAGAATGGTCGTGTAGGAATTGGGGCTTCTTCCCTCAAAAAGGTGGTGGGATCAATAGTCCAACTGAAGTGCATCTACATCAGCACACGCATCATGGGCAACAAACAGGAGGAACCGGAAGCCATTGTGCAGCAGGAAAACTTATGATATAGTTGCCATCACAGAAACATGGTGGGATGACTCATACAGCTGGAGTGCTGCAATGGATGGCTATAAAGTCTTCAGAAGGAATAGACAAGGAAGAAGAGACGGTGGGGTGGCCCTGTATGTTAGGCAGTGTTTTGATTGTCTAGAGCTTGATAACGGTGATGATAGGGTTGATTGTTTATGGGTAAGTATCAGGGGGAAGGCCAGCAAGGCAGATATCATAGTGGGAGTCTCTTATAGACCACACAACTAGGATGAAGAGGCAGATGAAATATTCTACAAGCAACTGGGAGAAGTCTCATAATTGCTAGCCCTTGTTCTTCAACTTACCAGATGTCTGCTGGAAATACAATAAAGCGGAAAGAAAACAGTCTAGGATGTTCCTGGAGTGTGTGCAAGATAACTTCCACACACAGTTGGTGAGTGAGCCAAAGAGGGAAGGCACCCTGCCAGACCTGTTGCTTGTGGACAGAGAAGGACTTTTGGATGATGTTATGGCTGGAGGCCATCTTGGGCATAACAATCACAAAACGATAGAGTTTTTGATTCTCGGAAGAGTAAGGAGGAGGGTCAGCAGAACTGTTATCTTGGATTCCAGAAGGCAGACTTTGGCCTGTTTGGGAGCCTGGTTGACAGAGCCCCTGGGGAGGCAGTCCTGAAGGGCGAGGGAGTCCAGGAAGGCTGGACACTCTTCAAGAAGGAAATCTGGAAGGCACAGGAGCAGGCTGTCTCCATGTGCCGAAAGATGAGCCGGTGGTAAAGAAGACTGGGCTGGCTGAGCAGAGCTTTGTCCTTTGGAAGAAGGAGTGAGCAACATGGGAGGACTACAAAGATGTCATGAGGCTATGCAGGGAGAAAATGAGAAGGGCCAAAAGCCCAACTAGAAGTGAATCTATCTACTGCCATAAAAGACAATAAAAATTCTTTCTATAAATACATCAGCAACAAAAGGAGGACTCAGGAGAATCCCCATCCTTTATTGGATGCAGGGGGAAACATAGTGAGAAAGGATGAGTAAAAGGCTGGGGTACTTAATGCTTTCTTTGCCTCAGTCTTTAGCACTGAGACCAGTTGTTCTCTGGGTACCCAGCCCCCTGAGCTGTAAGACAGAAATGGGGAGCAGAATGACACCCCCATAATCCATGGGGAACTGGTTAGTGACCTGCTACACCCCTTAGACACACACAAGTCTGTGGCACTGGATGGGATCCACCCAAGGGTACTGAGGGAGGTGGTGAAGTGCTCACCAAGCCACTTTCCATCATTTATCAGCAGTCCAGACTCACTGGGGAGGTCCCAGTTGACTGGAGGTTAGCAAATTTGATGCTNTAAGACAGAAATGGGGAGCAGAATGACACCCCCATAATCCATGGGGAACTGGTTAGTGACCTGCTACACCCCTTAGACACACACAAGTCTG
>VZSC01010159.1:0-24608 GCA_013398225.1 Steatornis caripensis
GGCAGTGTGTACTCAGGAGAGGGATTAGCACACTAAAAAGGAAATAATACCCTGAAAAAACGCTGTGTGAGAAGAGAAAGAGGGAGAGGTGAGGCATCGGGGCAGGGGGAGAGAACTGCTGAAGAGGGGGAAGCGCTGAAGGACCGCATCGACGCCGGGTTTTGGTTGCCGAAGCGTAGATGGGAAGATGCCCCAGCACGGCAGGCGGGGGCGTGCGGGACGGAGCCTGCCCACTGCCCTGCGCAGCCCTGCCCGCACTCTGTGGGGCCCTTTCGCGCAGGGAGGCTTGCTCTGCGTCACCCGTCACGGCCCCAGGGAAAAGTTAGGAGGTCGAGGCAATTATTGTTATTATTATTGTTGTCGTTTAATCCCACTGTCAAGTTAGTGCTTAAATCTTTCGGAAGCCAAAGGAGAGGCAAGAGGTTTGGAGGACCGGAGCCAACTTTCCTCGCTCCCCGTCTGCATAGTGTTGGAAATAACTCCTCGTTCCCCCAGCCTGCTGCAGCCCCCCGGCACAAGCCCGTTGCCTGCCGCGGCTCTTGACAGCCTCCCGCCGGGGCTGCGCTGGGCCGAGAGGTGCCAGCGATGATTGTCTTTCCTAGGGACGGAGAATTCAGACAAAAATCCTTGTCTAGGCTAAACAGAAATCATTGCTACTTCCATTGCGTGCTTTACATGCCCCGGTCCCTCCTGGGACTGCTAAAGTTCTGCTTTTAAAACCCTGCTTTATACAAAAGTCTGTCCTGGATATGTCGTCTCACATTCTAACGTGATATATTAGTCAAATAATTCTTTATGTGCGAAGAGTTCCCAAGTACCTGCAGGCCAGATGGAAGAGAGGGGCCTGAATATCTTTAAAAATCCCATTCTAAATATCTCCACTTCAAAATCTCTTCTGCAAATTCTGCTCCGTGCCGTGTCTCTTGCCCAAAAGCCGGCTTTGCCGGCGGTTTCTGGGTCACGCTGAACGCCCTGTCAGCCTGCACGCCGGGGTCGGGGGGCCGTGCCCTGCCCGTTGGCCAGGGAAACGGTGGGCTTGCGCTGGCTGTGCTGTATCTGCCAGATGTTGGAGTCTTGTATCAGAGTAGGGGGAGAGAGCAGGAGAGAAATACCTCCCTTTACTCCTTGAGATGCGAGCTGCTCTGTTTAACGAGTCTTGGTGTTCACTCACCTCTCTTCCCCTCTAATGAGTCAGTTTTTGTTCTCCCATATCACGTCTGAATGCACATTGCGGGTAATTGATGGACAGGACCTGGCCTCTGAAAGCTATCAACGTAGCGACTGTGAAATCACACGTCCAAATATGTTTATCTTCTCAGCTTTTTGGGCCCGAGTGCTCTTTGGACACGGATTTCCGTACTTCAAGGAGGAGAGCAAATTTCCTTCAAAATGTCGGCATAGAAATGAGAGATAAAAGGGAAGACACGAGGGCTGCTTAAGCCTCGCCTCCACAGCAAAGCATGGCCGCTTGTCTCGGAGGGAAGAAACCAGAGCTCAGCCACAGCCGAGCCTTATTTCAGGGGGGTGGTGGTGCCTTGGGGGTCTGTGTGCTGCGGTGGTGGGGTGACAAGGCTGGTGCCATCCCTGGATGCTGCCCTGTGACGGATTCAACTTCTGTGGCGGCCTCCAACCGGTGTTAGGTGTGCAAACCGCCTGCTCTCCTCAGCTTGTTTTCCCCAGGAGGAGACCCCTCAACAGGCTGGGAGCTGGGTGTCTTCTCCCGCTGTGAGCTGAGCCCCTGGAGTTGCAGCGCCACGTCCGCCCCGTCGTTGGGGAAGGTCTCCGTGCACCCCGCGTTGCCACAACGTGCGGGGAAGCAACCGAGGCCGCTGTGGCTGCTGCCAAGTCGCTTTGCTCTGCCAGCCCTGGGACAAGGCTGTCCCGTAGGCTGCAGCCCACCGGGGACGAGTCACAGGCAGTGGCCTCGCAGCGAAGGTCTCGGGTCTGTGCTGGTACAACCTGCCTGCTCTCGGCATGGCCCTCGAGTGCTCTGTAAGTAATTCTGAAGTGTGGGAATTGCACTCCACACAAGCACCTCTCCAAGGCTCACAGAGCAGCAGCAGATGTTAGATGTTTCTCCTCGGTCCCTCCCCAAGCGCTGGGCACGGGAGGCGAGCTGTGGCAAGTGAGGCAGGAGGATTTCCCTGACCAGCCAGGAGGACGGAGCACGTTCCCACCACCTCCGCACAGCTGTCCTCCTCCCCTGGCCAGACCCTGGCGGGGCTCTCCATGACCACCGTGGAGTAGTTCCAGTGAAACCGTGAGCCCTCCTCCGTCACGGACGGAAACGGAGCAGCCGCAGCGCGGTCCCTGCGCACCGCTGATTGACGGCAAAGCCGCACGACCGCACGCCTTGTTTTCAGCAATCTCGGTATTTGGGCTGGCGGAGCCTGGCTCACGCTAACAACAGGAGCTGCCTCTCGCTGTCAGCGCTGAGCCTTTGCACGCCGCCCTCTTCCCCAGCACCAGCAGCGGCTCCACCAGCCTCTGCTGCTGGCACTGCTCGCGTGTCCGCCCGCAGCCACGGCGCGGGTGGGCGCCCGCTCTCTGCCCTCTTGCAAGTACGGGTTTTGCCCCTCTTTTGATGAAGCCCTGTTACTCACTGTCCCCCGGCCATCTCCCTCTCCTGCTGTCCCCAGGGGCTGGGCGGCTCCTCCCGCACGAGCACCAAGGCTTAGTCTGCTTCAAAACTGCAGTCTTGAAGCCGGAGCTGTGTGTCTGTCTTAAATACTGACAGCGGGTTGAGTGAGGAACCCTCGTGGGTTTGATGCCGATGCTCCTGGGGGATGACGCGGTTTGTGCTAAGCGGAAGCTGGTAGGATGGGCTGAGAGCGGTCCCTCTGGGCTCTCTCGTCGCTCCGTCTCCAGTCTCCTTTTCCTGATGAGCTCTGTGGGACGGGGATGAGCCGCCGGAGGGGACCGCAGGTCCGTGGTGGGGTGCGGGTGGAAGCCTCAGCGTGCCAGGGCCCAGGGTGCTGGGGTCTGTGGAGGCCCGGTCAGAGCAGCCCTGCTCAGCCCGTCGGCTGCAGCCAGTCTGCCCTGCTCGCGCACCCAGAAACTCTCCAGGAGCTCTGAGGCTGCACCGACCATGGCTGCAGCCCCTGGGACGGGGCTTCGTGGCTGGGCTCCTGCCGCATTTCTACCTGGGCTCCATGTAGCAGTTTCCAGTGTGGAACACGGGTGCTGGGTGTGAGCTGGACCTACTGAGCTGCAGTCACTGTCCCACCAGTGCGAAGAGCACAGGTCCCCAGAGTCCTGCCTCGGCTCCTGGCTACGCAGCCGCGATGCCCGTCCCTCACCGAGCCCTGTCCTCCTTGTTGCACTGTCACCAGCAGGCTCCCGTCGTGGGGCCGGTGAGCCCGCTGCCTACCAGCAGGACTCAGGCTTTGCCTGCTGCTGCTGTGCAGGGACCTGACAGCGGCACGGTGCGAGAGGCTTGTGCCTCTGCCTTGGGATGACGGATGCTGCTGTGCCACTGTGAAGCTTTCCGGCCCAGCCTGAGAGCAGTCGGGAGCGTAAGAAGCTCTTGCCTGGCATTGCCAGAGAAGGGAGAAAGAGGAGGATGAGCCGGAGCACGGGTGCACACGGGGACGCGGGTTTGGGAGCAGGGCCGCAGGGAGGGGAGAGCGCAGGAGCGCGCAAGGGCTGCGCTCCGTGGGCGAGCCCGGATGGTGCGGCAGAGAAGGCTGGACCCTGTATGCGTGCAAAGGTTGTGCGTTCGTCGCCTTTGGTTTGCAAGTCGTCCATAGAACAAAATCACTGCTGAGGGTCCCCGCCTCAGGGACAGCAAATAGTAATGAGACATCTGCACCTGCTTCGTGACTGAAGCGGGGGCTTGGTTGCCAACCCACTCCTCTTCTCTCCTTCTTTCCTACAAGCACTAAAAAAATCAGAAAGGGGTTTTGCAGCCCCAAATCCAGCTCCTGGCCCGTTCTCAGCCCACTGACACACTGTTAGGTTGGCGCACTTGGTCTCCAAAGGCCGGGCCTGCGGGAGGAAGCCTCGAGCCGACGCTGAGACCTCTTCGTGGCCCTGATGGGCCTTTTGGTTCTGTCACCAGAAATTCACCAAAAATGCACGTTTTAAATGGAGAAATGTAAACGTTCTGGCCACCAAGAAATAGACTTTTGGAAGTGTTTCTGCAGAAGTGAGGACAAGCCACATTCCGTCCCACTCCCACCCTCCCTGGAGCCCAGGAAACCCCTTTTGCCGCCAGAGAAGCTCTTGTACCTGTAGCCCCTCCCGGGTCGCGTGTACCTTCCTCTCTAGCAAATGCATTCACCGCAGCGTGAAGCACAAACTTGTCTTCTCCACGTGTGTCTTCAGGCTGTATTGTAGATTAAAAGATTTGTCTTTCTCCTTTATCCAGCAGGTGGGTCTCTGGTGGCTATTTCAATACCATTCCTCGCATGGGCTCTGGGACGTCTGCGCTGAGGTTCTCAGTAAACTCAATTACACCGTGGTAATAGCACGGTATTGACTCAGGAGCCTCAGCAGCACAGGACTCTTGCCGTTTATTAGTTGTTTAATTATACGGCACATCAGGCCAAAATAATGTCATTAGCTAATTAGCCCATGTTGGGGTTTTTTGTAATTTTTCTTAAATGAATGTTAACATCAGTGAAAGGTGCCAGCTGGTAGCCCAGGAGACCGGGCTCCTTTTACGCACAGAGCAGGTCGAGATTGGCCCCGGCCCAGATGCTCCTGCGCACCGTCCCACCGGCACAGGTGCCCTGCCACCTTCGGAGCGCCGTGCCGGCGGACGAGATGTCCCCCCGCAGCCTCTTTGCAGGGTCTGGGTGAGCTACCGGTAACGGCACCTTCTCGTTACAGGCCAGCTCTGGCCCCAACAGGACTGGGTCCCCCAGCGCCCTCCAAAGAGCTTCCCCTGGGCATGACTGGGCCAAGGCCACGTCCAGGGTCCTGGGCTTGCGCAGGGTTTATTCAACAGCAGTGATTTTAGGATTACCGCGGCATTGGAAAGGCACAGCTCTCCAGGACTGTCATGCAGCTCGCCCCGGCCGGTGACCACACGCTGCTGGAGCCCGCCTGTGAGTCACTGCCCCCTTGTTCGACACCGGCGCGCGATTACGCACCGCCGAATACACAGCAAAATGAAAATAAGCGTTCAAATGCCAATGGCGTGTACTACATTGATAACCCACCAGAGGGGGTGACAGCAGCAAAACTATAGGTCCAAACCTTTTATTACACACCGGGCACCGCTTACGCTGCCCGCTTTGCCCAGGAATTAACCGAGTCACTCAGCGAGGGTTCCTTCTCGTGTGCGCGCGAGGCTGAGCGTGGGTGTGCGCGCGTGGGCCCGGGAGGCAGAGCCCGTGCGTCCCAGGCAGGAGACACCGCCAGCGCTGCCGTGGCTGCCTGCACGCACGGCATCCCCGCGCGCCCGCCGAGACGCGTGCCCGCGCGCAGGCAGAGCTGCCCGCCTTCCTAGACCGCGGTACAGGAGCTGCTGGAGCCGACCTTGTGCTGGGGGTCACTCCGCAAAGGGATCCGCTCCCCGTTTCACCCAGGTGTAGGCGCACAAAGGAGCGACATCCCAGCGGCTCACCCGGACGTGGACGCAGGCTGACGACATGGAGATGGGGTGTATAAATCCCGTGGGATCAGGAGATCTAGAGGACGGCTTTAGCTGTCTCTCTGTGGTTTCTGTGGCTTTCCGCGGGAGGAGGCAGCATTGCCATGTGGGAGACGCTCCGGGCAGGGTGCTGCAGGACTTCCATCAGTGATGTTTTTGTAATTAGCGTGTCTTGACTGCTTTGTCACAACAGCACCAAAGATTTTCAGCGCGATGGCTGCTGACTTACGGGGATCCTTCAACTGGCTGCTTCAGGCCTGCAATTTCCAAAGTGTTCGTGTTGCCCCTGCAAGCTTCTTGCTGTTATTTAACCCAAACGGTTCAGCTCTGGGCTTTGCAAAACGCATTTGCTGCTCCTAAAGATTTCCTGATGTCTTTCGACCTGGCTGGGTCCATTCCAAGCTGAAAAATTGCAGGCCCCTGCAGATGCTTTCATGTCCTCGAAGACAAGTGATGCAGACTTGAGAAACTCCCTGGGGAGCCCATGCACTTTCGAGAGGTTCAAGAGTCCATAGCAAATAACTCCAAAATTAACCATGCAGTCCCCCCCCAAGTCCTCAAAGGCACTAGCTCAGATGAATAAAATAAATTCAGAGTTAATAGACCACGCTGAATTTAAAATATGACATTCCAAAGGCGGGAGGGGTGGGGGGGTGGGAATAGAAGGCTTTTCCAACAGTGAGAAACTTTCAATTTTTCAAACCTTCTTATCTCCCCAGCACCTTAGCTGATTAATCGGAGACTGTCTTGAATAATGATTTTCCAGAACAGAGAATTCTTTGGCAGACAGATTTTTTTAATTTTTTTTTTTTTTTTTAAGAAGCACTAGGGAGAAACAAAAGTAGACTTGTAAGGAGAATGAGTTACATCCTTACGCTGGACGTTGCTTGTGTGGTTCCACAGTACTGCTGCGAGATAATCACCCATTCTCCCATGCTCTGCCGCTCACCTTCATAACTCTCGCAGGATTTGATGTAATGGTTTACATAACCTTTCTGAAGCATCCTGAATTCTGATGCATCCAGCACTTAAATGTGACATTGAGTCAACTCCAAAGTGCTTTACAGCTGGGTGACGCTGCTTGGGGCTGTCTGATACCATGAATGAAAAAGTTTCGCTTACCAAGCTGAAGCAGTCTTAACTTTTTAACAGCTGAGCCGTGTGGCTGGAACAAACATCTCAGGGTTTCAAACTCTGGGCCAGGGGGCTTTGTTTGCCTCCCTGTGCCGCCTGTGGATGTGCGTAGCAGCCGGGTTGATCCAGAGCCNGGTCTTAACTTTTTAACAGCTGAGCCGTGTGACTGGAACAAACACCTCAGGGTTTCAAACTCTGGGCCAGGGGGCTTTGTTTGCCTCCCTGTGCCACCTGTGGATGTGCGTAGCAGCCGGGTTGATCCAGAGCCGCAGCTACGTACTCGCATTCGCTTCACCTGACTGCACGTGGCCCCTCTGTGGGCACCCGCCTCCGAGCCCACTGGCTGCGTGACATTTCTAGTCAGCAGGGAGAAGAAAGGCACGTCCAGGCACAATTCATCTGACCTTTCTCAGGCAGCCACCTTAGAAAGAGATTAATCCGGCCCCCGAGAGGCCTTTTCTCTCCATTAGTGGTACGGCAGTTCATCTGGCTCGTTCGTGGACGCAGGCTGCGTCCGGGCACGCGGGTCCCCTCTGCCTCCCTCTCGGGCTGCAGGGTTTAGGTACCTGCACGCCCTGTGCGTGGCTCTCGCCTTGCACGCCGGGGAAGGTGCTTTGCTCCTTCTCGGGGCGCTGTGCAGAGTGTGTGTTTAGGAGATGGGCAGCCCCGCCTCCCCAGCGCCCTCCCAGCACCCATCCTGCCTCCCCAGCACACGCCCAGCGCCATCCCTAGCTGGGGCTCTGGCATGTGGCGTTCGCCAGCCTAACCAAAGGCTCAAGCTGAGAGAGTAGAGATAAAGATAGCGATTTTCTGATATCTGGGGCTGATTTTGCCGTCTTAAAAATCCTGCAGTAATTTCTGGTGTTGGTTATCTATGTAAATCTGTATCTATAATAGTCTCTCTCATATATGTCTGTGTATATATACGCGTACACACGTAGATGTGTGTATATCTAACATATGTGCTCTCAACCCACGCAACATATGCGGCTTTGAACGCCGCCGGAGCGTGCGCGTTTCTCACTCCGGCGTGCGTGGCACCCGCGGAGCGGAGCGGGGTGATGAGCCTGCCTGCGCCAGCCTCCCCGCGTGCCCCAACATGGCATCACCCTCCCTGTCCTCGCAGCCAGGACTTTCACCAGCACCGGTCCGGGACGCATGTGCCCCCAAAAGACATGCAGGGCGGCGGCACCCTCCTGTGCTCCCCAGGGCTTGGGCTTTCGGTGGGGAGCACAAGGCTCGTGAGGAGCCTCGCAAGGCTCGGTTAGCCCAGCGTGGGTTGGTGCTGTGGGATGTGCCAGGCTCCCAGTGCTTCTCAGTGGCTCATTCATTAGTTTGTGTGTCTTAATAAATCAGGTTGGCCTTCTGCCAGCAGGCATTAGCTCAGGCAGTATTTGGGGGCGAAGGGGAAGCACGCTGGTAATGGGAGGGAGACGGTGTCCCTGGAAAGCACGGCTGTGCCCCGGGCACACACAAGACCCCATCCCACAGCCCTTGGGGCTTGTGCTACTCCAGATTCTGGGCCAAAATCACGTGGAGAAGAGGCTTTTCGGTAGCAGCATTGTCCTTTCACCCTGATGTGAGACCCATGTGGCTCCAGGGCGTCCCCAGGGCAGTGCCCAGCACTGGCACAAGTGTCCGTGGCATTGAAGGTGGCAGCGGGGGAGGCTGGAGTTGCCCAAGCACAGTGGTCCAGGGTCTGCAGGGACAGCGGCGTCTCCGAGGTGCCAGTGCTCAAAGCCCACAGCAGTGGGAGGTGCAGCCTGACCCTTTTCCCTGTCTTTAGAAAGCGCATCGTGTCTCCCGGCTTCTCCCCTTCGCCGGTCTGGGTACGTACGCAAGGCAGCCGAGCGCAGCCCCGTCACCGTGATGCAGATAGCAGCGGCACGGCCAGTCGCAGTTGAGCAACACAATTCAACTCTGTAATTTCCAGCCATAGCATATTCAGGCATAGTCTGGAGGAGCAGATCTGACAGAGGCATGCATCTGCGGGAGCCACGAGGGTGGGGAGGGAGTGTGCACGCATCTGCCAAGCTGGTCGCTGGGCCAGCTGTCAGCTGAGCGCGTCCTGCAGAAGAGCAAGAAGCGAATCTGGGAGGGGAGGAAAGGGCAGGTCCAAGGGAATCTCAGGTGGGCAGCTAAGAGCGAGCCTTTCCTTAAGAGAGCTGTTGCTGTTGACGACATCAGTAGTGTCACTGGTGGAGAAATTCAATCACTTCCAATGGGGGAAAAATAATTGTCTTTTGAGGTACAGTAGGTTGTTGTCATTTTCCTATGACACACTCCATCAACTTTCAATTTCTAGCACAAAAGCCCTTCGTTCTTGCTCGAGCCTCTCTAATCCATTGTGGTGAGCGCTCGAGGCAGACGTGGCACGGGACGGATGAGTCGTCTGCGAACAGAAACGCCCAAATGGTACCAAAGTGAGAGCATCACCCAGACCCCCGCTGGGGTGGAGAGGGTGCCGGAGGGGGGAAACCAACTCGGGTCAGCAGTCGGTGAAATATCGTGTCTCCCTGAGCCCCGGTGCCTATAAAACAAGGAAAACAGTATGGTGAGGGGCTCGCATAGCTTGGGTGGAGGGGTTTGGGGTGACCTCTGGCACCAGCGTCCCAGGCAGGCTGGGCACGGGGAGGCTCAAACCCTCTGGGGCTGGAGGATGCAGGTTCAGCTCCCTCATCCCCTCCGGCATCAGTGGTGGTAGGGAGGGCGACGGAGAGGCGAGGAGGGGGAGAGGTGCGCAGCGGTGCCTCCGAGCAGAGCAGAGGTGTGCGTGCAGGAGAGCCAGAGCTCGGCATGAAATGCTTCCCGTGCCACTGGGTGAAATAAGAGGTGATTTGCAATGTATCCCGGCATCCCAGCCATGGAGCCTTCTCCTCAGGCGTTTAAAGAGGAAATATATATTTAAAAATACTGCTCTAACAGAGAGAGGTAATGATGTGTTTCGAGGCAGAGATGGTAAAATTCATAAAGCCTGTGCTGCTTAATTACATCAGCACCACTTAGGAGAGGAATGATTTCCCAGTGAGTTTCTGGTTTGTTTTCCCTCCGTCCTGCCGTATCTCACCATGGCTCCAGTCGTTTGTCGGGTTCTTTGGTATCTCTGTCTCCAGCCACAGCCTGAGGCTGCCTGCCAGCGCCGGGGACTGGCGGACCGTCACCGTCACCAAGCGCCAGCCGCCCAGAGAGGCCCCAGAGGCTCAGGGTGGGCAGCACCGTGGCACAGAGCTGATGCCATCCTGTTCTGACCCTGGGTGGGGTAACAGGGGTGAGCAATGGGTTGATACCCCTGTGCTTTTGGCGCGATAGTCAGGACTGCTGTTCGGGGCCACTAACTCTACATCCAGTATTCCCGTGGTCTGGGGAAGATCTGCTCCATGCGAGATGAGGGACACCATCTCCAGTACTCTCACAGCCGTACTGCCCTTCCCGGGGGCTCCTTGGGAACCCCAGTATTTTTCTAGCAGGATCTTCCCTGATACGCCGCTGTCCTCGTGCAGACGTGTGCCCGCTCGCCCCTGCGCCTGCTGCCGGCCCCGCTGCCCTCCAGCCCCGCAGTCTGGGGCTCTTCCTTCCGGAGGAGAAGAGCGTTTCGCGTCGCTTTTAACCAGCCTTGCCTCGTGGTGCTTTCCCGTCGCCTGTCAGATCTATCCTGACGTTATTTGGGTGGGAGCAGAGGGGTGGGAGTTTAGAGAGACAAAATGGTGCTTTATTTCTTTGCATTCATAAGACGTTTCAGGTGACACATACAGGCAATAATGTATCACTCAGCCTGAGTACAGCTTGAATGGTTTAAAAATACGCTCCTGAACTTTCCACCCCTGTTCACGCACAGGCGCCATCCCTTTGGGGTCTGCACTTTGGCAAGAACAAGCAAGGAGTTAAGCAGCTCGGCAAGGCGAGCTATTTATGGATGTTGCAAGCTCCCTGCTCTTCTCCCATGCCCCATTCAAATCCTTTAATTATCTGCCATTGTTTCGTGCTGTGTCTCACCGCATGCTCTCTGGGGGAAACCGCTGGGGCTTTGCCGGTTGATGGGGAGGGGGGTGGGAAGGCGGAAGGCTCTGCCACACGCACCAACACAGCCCAGGAAAATAAGGGACGCTATGAGGTTGCTTATCCGAGGGCTGTGAGGGTGGCAGGGAGGCCGGGGCATGGCCACAGGACCTTCTGGGACAAGGCAGCGGAGCTTATCGGAGCGACACCCCCTGTGGGAGTTGCCTGCGGGAAAGAGGACGTAGGAACAGACGGTGGGAAGAGACTTCCCGCACCCTCGGGTTCAGTCCCCTGCATCCTCAAGCCTTCCCCGTGAAACGTAGCCCAGAAGCTGCAAAGCATAACCTGTGAGAGGGAAGAAGGCAGGAGGGACCGCGTGGCTTGCCAGCCTCTGACGTTGCTGCCCTCGAGACAGCGCTGTTTCTCTACAACACTGCCAGTTTTGGAGAGGAGAGCGGCTGTTGCTGGGACTCTGCACCTCTTGTTGTTCCCCTGGCAAGCCCGCCCAGCTGCAGGCTNCCTGTGAGAGGGAAGAAGGCAGGAGGGACCGCGTGGCTTGCCAGCCTCTGACGTTGCTGCCCTCGAGACAGCGCTGTTTCTCTACAACACTGCCAGTTTTGGAGAGGAGAGCGGCTGTTGCCAGGACTCTGCACCTCTTGTTGTTCCCCTGGCAAGCCCGCCCAGCTGCAGGCTTGCTCCAGGGTATCATGAAAGCTTCCCCTTCCACGTCCCTAAGCTCCCTGTGAAGATGCTGCTCCAGCATTGTAAGAATTTTAGTTAATCCACTAATAGTCTTGGAGTGAGTCGGCCAAACAAGAAAAAGAGACAAGAATAATCTCCAGCACCTGGAGCTGCGTAGCTGTTAATGCAACCGGCTCTTCGAGTGTCCTCCGTACGGCAGCCTGCACCCCACCTCCCGGGCATTTTGCTCTCCCGAGACCCACTCTCAGCACCTTTCCTGGCCCTTATGAACTATGACAAGATGGTCTGGGGAGGCCAGCCCGGACCAGCGCCCCACGACCCATCCACGCTGCAGGGGGAATGAGCCCTGGGAGGGCTGGAAAGCATGAGCTGGGCCAGGGGACCATCCCATGGAGATCTGTGCAGAACCATTTGAGCTCAGGATCCGGTAGCCCTCCGAGGCTGGCGTCTGTAGTCAGTGCTGTCCGACTGGTCAGAGGTTGGGACAGTTGCTGGTCACACTGGTCTCAGACAAGTTGCTCATGGGAACTGGAGATTCCCAGATTCAGATATTTGTGTGGGTCTAGTACCAGGCATGTGGGGCTGTTCTCTTCCCTACCTATATCTACCCGTGCCTCTCCTTCTTCCTCCAATCCACTGCCTTGCACTTCCCTTCTGGCTTATCCTGGCCAGCACCAGCGATCCTGGGAGACTCCTGGGACCCTCTTCGTACGCAAGCTCTGGCCCAGCTCTGTGCAGGGATGCTGGGGATGCCTTCTGGGCTGCTCACCTCCTCCCCGCACTCTCCCCAAGCTGGGCCAGGGGGCCATCTGCCCTGGGAGTACCCCACACATTACACCCCTGGGAATGGCGCTCAGACCCAAGAGCTTTTACAGACACGCGCACGTCCGTGCGGGTGGATTACCTGGCCTGCGCCTCTCCTGGCATCTGGGCTCTACCAGCCATGCGCTCTGCTCCCAGCCTGCTCCCAAGCCCATCAGCAGGGCAGAGAGGCCGTGGCCAAGGCCCTGCACGGTCCCAGCAGGCAGCACAGGCAGCGCACATTCACCTCCGTCTGCCACAGCAGCCTGGGGCGCAGGCAGCCCCCGCACCACGCACCTGGGCTCGGGGAGCAAGCCCGCGTGCCTCCATCTGCTCCGTCTGTGGGGCGGGGGGCTGAGCCGTGGGTGCCCCTCCAGCAGCTCGGGCTACGCGGGAGCTTCGCGGGACTGTGCAATTTCATCGAAAACGTCTCCATGTTTAAAGTGCTCTTTGAGGTGGAGACATTGCTTGTTAAAAATGGCTGGGTACTGCAGATGTCAGGGCGTTCTATCTTAACAGTCATAACAAGATGTGCGGGGGTCCTCCCCTCCGTCTCTCTGCTTTCTTCGTGGCATCTGTACTCTGGTCCAGCTCTGGATGGCCCTGGTTAAAGTTAGGGCCCCAGCAGCCCCTGCACCTGCACCAGGAGGGTTAAGNCAGATGTCAGGGTGTTCTATCTTAACAGTCATAACAAGATGTGCGGGGGTCCTCCCCTCCGTCTCTCTGCTTTCTTCGTGGCATCTGTACTCTGGTCCAGCTCTGGATGGCCCTGGTTAAAGTTAGGGCCCCAGCAGCCCCTGCACCTGCACCAGGAGGGTTAAGTGCTGGAAGGGCCTCTCTGCATGGACGCCGTGCGGCAGGAGTCTGGGGCTCAGCCCCCACGAGAGCAGGGTGTCCTTTCCGCTGGGAGCCCAGTTCTGGTGGGTGCTGGTGGGGTGCCGGGGGCCACTGCCATGAAGCGCCCCCCATCCCCTGTGGGGAGCCGGCTGTGGGGTGGGGAGCGCTGCNTCTGGATGGCCCTGGTTAAAGGCAGGGCCCCAGCAGCCCCTGCACCTGCACCAGGAGGGTTAAGTGCTGGAAGGGCCTCTCTGCATGGACGCCGTGCGGCAGGAGTCTGGGGCTCAGCCCCCACGAGAGCAGGGTGTCCTTTCCGCTGGGAGCCCAGTTCTGGTGGGTGCTGGTGGGGTGCCGGGGGCCACTGCCATGAAGCGCCCCCCATCCCCTGTGGGGAGCCGGCTGTGGGGTGGGGAGCGCTGCCAGGAGCTGGAGGCTCCCCCACCTTCCCCAGCTCCACTCTGCACGAGTTTGCTGTATTCTCACCCAATTAGCGGATTTGAAATACAGCCTTTGGCTTTGAGACCCGAAATAGCTGTTAGGTTGTCTTTACTCCACTGGAGGCTCCTTAGTATGTAAATCCCTCCCCAACACGGTCAGTGCAGCACCATGCCTTCCGAGGGGATGGCACTGCCGGGATCCCGGCTTTGCGGGACACCCCTGCCCCAGCTCTGGAGCGGCAGTGTCCCGCTGAGCAAGGACAGCCACGCTGTCCTCCCCCGGGGTTCCCTGGGCCTTGCTTGCAGCCGTGGCACAGGGGTGCAGCAGGGCTGCCGGCACAGCTCCCCTCTGCCATTGCCTGCCCCTGTGATGGGCATGGAAGGGGCCCGTGCAGCAGCGTGCGAGACGATGCTTTGCTGGGAGGAGCAGCGTCCGCCGTCCACCACCACCCGCTTCATCCTCCTGCTCTCCACGGGACCCGGCAGGTTTCCAGGGAGGCATCAGGGCCAGCGGGCAGTGACATTTGTTTTGTCACTTACGCTGTCATCACCAAAAAAAGGAAAAATAGCTGCCTCTAGGGGAGAGCTGGGCCCTGTGACATTCACTTCATCTTACGGCAACTAATGCGTCCGGCAGCATCCCCAGAAACTGTGCACTCTGCCGGGATAAACGAGCTCCGTGCTGCCGGCAAAGCCACGGCAGCAGAGCTGCCTCCCGGGCCATCCCGGTGCTGGTGGGCCACTGCGCTGAGGACCAACCGGGCACCGGGCAGGACCTCTCCCGGGGGTCAGGGACGCCCCATGCCACGACATCCCCGCGCTCTCCACGAACCGTTGGCTCTGCAGAGAGCAGGGAGCGGGTGTTCGTTAAGTGACGCTAATTGCTCGGTACTTCTGCAGTGTTTCCTACCTTGTAAAGATTGAGTCAAAAACCAGCGCCCTGAGGAACCGCCTCTATTAAACTGATGTTCATTAGAGCTGACTTTGCGCTACCTCATTAGGCTTCTGTAATTGAAGGAGTTAATTGATTATCAATAGTTTCAGTTCCCTCTTCCCATGCCCGCGAGGCCCTGCCGGGTCTTCTTCAGGGTCCACCATTCATCATGGGGCTCAAACGCGCCTTGCTGCTGGCAGTCACGGACCGAAGCGGCTTGGGTTGCTCCATGCATCCCCATCTCTGTGCCGCGCCATGGCTGTCGGGTTGCCGGCGCCGGCTTCACTGCAGCAACGTTTCCTGTGTGGGCCCTTTGCATTGCAGCATATCCACCCTGATTTAGTGCTAGCTGCTCTAAACTCTGTTTAAAATACTTTTGATGGCTCCCCTTTCCGTGTCTGTTTTTTAATGTATATGTATTCTATTTGGAGAGGGTGCGTGTGGGGGTTCATCTCCTCGGTGACTCTCTCATGGGTGTGAAAGCGGAGCCTCCGAACCAGCTGCTCGCCGAGCGCACGCTTGCTCTGCCTTGGCGGCGTGCGCTCGCTACGCCCCATCCCGCAGCGCTGGGGTGGGGGACACAGCCTGGGGGGGGGGGCCCGGCCGGCCGGCGGAGGCTGCGTGGGCGTGCTTGCACGCTGGTTTTCCTGTGCGCGGGTGCTCTGGCTGACTCCCTCTCGCAGACATGTGCTGCCTGACTCAGTCACACGTCTGCTGTTTTTAGAGGCGGCCTTCTAACACCCTGCCTCGCTCAGCAAAAAAATCAGGGAGATGCTGTGCTTCCCCCACGCAGCCTGAAACCAAATCCCCCGCGCTCAGGAGCAGCCCTCAGGCTTCACACCCCAGCTCCGGTCTGCTGGGAACGGGACAGATGTGGCTGTTGCGGTGAGAGGACCCCCAGGCAGGGACACGTCTGCGCTCAGCCCTCCTGCCTTGGAGACCTCTGCCTTCTGCCCTGTCCTGCCCCTGGGGTCCAGCTCTCCTGTTTGCCGTCTCTCCGGGAGCAGAGCTCCCAGAGCATCCTTGGGTACCGCCAGGAGCCAACGCGCCATTGCCGCGGCCCAGCAGAGGAGCGCGGGTGACGCGAAGATGGTGACACTGCAGCAGGCGAGCTGGGCATGGAGCGGGGGATCCCCTCCGCCCCCTCCCCAGCCTCCCCTGAGGGCACAAGCAGGGCTCAGAAAGGCAGAGGTGCCACGGGCCATTGCTCTGCAGCCGGTGCTTCCGATTCGGCCTGGGACTTCAGGTTTTCGGGCAAAAGGCACCGCTCTGGCCCCGCCTGGGGTCTGCGCCGCATCGCAGGTGACAGCAGAGACAGGGAGAGGGGAGATAGGCAAGGCAAGAGGAAACTGTTGCTCCCCACCTTCGTTAGTTTTAACTAACGAGCTGTTTATAGGAGTGACATGACACCTGCTTTCCTCTTTATAAATTCAATAATTTATGAAAGGTATTAAAGGCAAAACAGCCTCCCAGATAAAGCCTGTGATGCGTGCACTCCGGGTATTAGCCAAACGGGACAATGAGCTACACTTGAATAACACACGAAGATATTTACCCTCTCCCGCTATAAATTATTAAGGGGCTTTTTGCACATAATTACACAGGCTTTTATGTTTCTCACTCCCTGCTTTTAATCCTTTTTGGAGAGGCGCCAGTCACTTATGACAGGAGCTGAGCAAACAGCAAACGTTACCGCTGGGCCGAGGGTCGCTGCAGAGGAAGGTGTTGCAGGAGAGGGCACCGGCGCGAGCCCACCCCGCTCGGCACGCGCCGAGGCCAAGGCTCTCCCCGCACACTGCTGCAGGGGAAGGAGATCAAAAGGTGCGAGCCGTAGGCGACCGGGCCACGGTTTGGCCCTGGTGCGGGGTGCTTTTCCTCCTCAGCATGGGTTCACGGAGTGGCTGTGGGAAAGTGCAAAGCAGGCTCCAGTGTTTTAATTGCTCTCCGACTGTGCATGTACATCAATGATATGCAGGTGTAATTGGGCGTGCAAATGTCACTAGGCGGCTGTTTACATGTGCAGTGTGCATTAGGGGAGCGTGTATGTGTGCAAAGAAGCACTAAGGATATCAGTAATAATTACGCTTCCGAGGGTGTCCGGGTGCTGGGTCTGCTGCCTCTGCTTCTCCAGCTCTGGCCCTCAGGGAGCAGAGCTCCCTCCTGGCCCTGCCCCGTGCCAGGCTCCCCTCGCCCAGCCGACGCGTTTGCTCCCCCATCTCTGCCCAGCCTCGAGCACAGCTCAGCTCCCCCTCCTCTTCCCCAGCATCGGCTTTCCTTACGCCCCTTGCCAGGCTGGCTGCAGCCCCAGCTGAGGCATGCCCATCTCTCTGCCTGGCACACCAGGCAGGGGCCAAACCTCTTTTAAACACTAAGGCAAGGGACCCGTTTCATCCCCTCCAGGCACCCTGACCCGTTTCCGGTAGTTGCCAAGCATTCGTGAGTCAGCCCCAGCAGGACATCATCTCCCACACCACCTTCCCATCCCATCACAGTCTTTTCTTTTTCTGCGTGGGCATTTTACATGACTCTCGTGTCCTCCACGCTCACCGCAGTCTCCGGGCCCTCTGTCCTTTGTGAAAAGATGTTTAATCATTGCTCTTTGTCCCATTGTGCGGCTCCTATTCTTACACCAAGCTGTTAAAAAGCTGTCACTGTCATAACTTCCTTGTCCCAGAAATTATCTTTCATCTCCTGGATGTGGGCTACAATAGACACTGAGATGCTTGATATTATTAATACCTTCTGTATATGTGTCAACGAGCTTAAGAATTTAATGGAGCCTTTTCCCGCAGCCCTTCACGCGGCGTGTTTGGGCTGCTTCGCAGAGTAGCCAAGCTATCGGGCACTTGAGTCAGGCTGACACTAGGACACGTGGCCTCCCTCGGAGCCGGAGCATTTCATAGCAAGGCCTCATTTCCGCACCCTGAGCTTGAGCAGGACTGGGGGGTGGCAGTGCCCTGGCAGAGCCCCGGGTGGGCTGAGCTGAGGCCGCCCCTGTGCAGCGGCGCTGGCACCGGCAGCGCGTCTCCCCTTCAGCAGCGCCTGCCTGAGCGGGGCTACAGGAGGGCTTTTTGCTCCTCTTTCTACCTGTTCTCTGGAGCATCGCGGAGGTCACGTCATCATTCGAGATGGGCAAGGCGTGAGCACGGCATCTCCGCCTCTCGCCTTGCTTCGGTTGAGCAGAGATGCCTGGAGATGGGCTCGGCCGCATGTCTGCTGCCGGAGGGGCTGCGGCCTCCCGGTGAGTGAGGCTGTGCGTGCGGACGGCAGCAGGATTGCCCTCAATGGCCTGCACGGCCCGAGCCCACGTCCGCGGTGATGTTGCATGGCTCCTGCCGCAGCTGTCCCAAGCGGGCGGCTGGTGGTCAAAGGATTTTTGGTACATTGCCTCCTTCTGCTCCAAATCAATCAGCTGACCAGGGCAAGGAGCAGTACAAGACAGTACAGAGAGAAACCATTATGATAATACTTGATAACGATCCTCAATTTCACTCAGGAGCAGCCGTACAATGCAGAATTTGGACTCCCTCCAGCTGATAATGAGAAGCCACTGGACTGACTCAGCCTGCTGTGAGGAGGCATCAGTACACATCCAGATGGCCGTGGGGAAGGGGGAGCAGGAATATCTCGCGTTGCCCCTTCGTCCCACTCGCTGCCCACCCCCCCCCCCCCCCCAAAATGTCACCACCTCCGAGGAAGAAAGCACGCACGATCTGAGAACACGTTTCTCCCCTGACTGCATCCGCAAGGGCTGGTGCTCTCAGCCGTCTTCGGGAACGGGTCCTGCTGCCTGCAGAGCTGCAGCCCCGAGGTGGGCAGAGGACGTCTGTGCGCACGTCTCATGCAAGGCAAACACGAGGCATCTGGGTCGCCTTTCCATCCCCGTGGCAAGCAGCCGGGAGCTCGTGGCTGCCTTCTCCGGGNAGCTTAAGAATTTAATGGAGCCTTTTCCCGCAGCCCTTCACGCAGCGTGTTTGGGCTGCTTCGCAGAGTAGCCAAGCTATCGGGCACTTGAGTCAGGCTGACACTAGGACACGTGGCCTCCCTCGGAGCCGGAGCATTTCATAGCAAGGCCTCATTTCCGCACCCTGAGCTTGAGCAGGACTGGGGGGTGGCAGTGCCCTGGCAGAGCCCCGGGTGGGCTGAGCTGAGGCCGCCCCTGTGCAGCGGTGCTGGCACCGGCAGCGCGTCTCCCCTTCAGCAGCGCCTGCCTGAGCGGGGCTACAGGAGGGCTTTTTGCTCCTCTTTCTACCTGTTCTCTGGAGCATCGCGGAGGTCACGTCATCATTCGAGATGGGCAAGGCGTGAGCACGGCATCTCCGCCTCTCGCCTTGCTTCGGTTGAGCAGAGATGCCTGGAGATGGGCTCGGCCGCATGTCTGCTGCCGGAGGGGCTGCGGCCTCCCGGTGAGTGAGGCTGTGCGTGCGGACGGCAGCAGGATTGCCCTCAATGGCCTGCACGGCCCGAGCCCACGTCCGCGGTGATGTTGCATGGCTCCTGCCGCAGCTGTCCCAAGCGGGCGGCTGGTGGTCAAAGGATTTTTGGTACATTGCCTCCTTCTGCTCCAAATCAATCAGCTGACCAGGGCAAGGAGCAGTACAAGACAGTACAGAGAGAAACCATTATGATAATACTTGATAACGATCCTCAATTTCACTCAGGAGCAGCCGTACAATGCAGAATTTGGACTCCCTCCAGCTGATAATGAGAAGCCACTGGACTGACTCAGCCTGCTGTGAGGAGGCATCAGTACACATCCAGATGGCCGTGGGGAAGGGGGAGCAGGAATATCTCGCGTTGCCCCTTCGTCCCACTCGCTGCCCACCCCCCCCCCCCCCCCAAAATGTCACCACCTCCGAGGAAGAAAGCACGCACGATCTGAGAACACGTTTCTCCCCTGACTGCATCCGCAAGGGCTGGTGCTCTCAGCCGTCTTCGGGAACGGGTCCTGCTGCCTGCAGAGCTGCAGCCCCGAGGTGGGCAGAGGACGTCTGTGCGCACGTCTCATGCAAGGCAAACACGAGGCATCTGGGTCGCCTTTCCATCCCCATGGCAAGCAGCCGGGAGCTCGTGGCTGCCTTCTCCGGAAGCCGGAGCCCAGGGGAAATGCAAGGCAGCCTCCTCTCCGGGCGCGCAGGGGCAGAGCGGGCGCAGACCCCCCCTCTGTCCTTGCTGACAAAGGGAGGAGGCTGGAGGGGCAGACAGCCGATCTGGCGTTCCCAGAGCTGGTGCTGGCAGTACTTCAAAGTGTGGTACATCTTATCTCAGCCTGGCATTTGCACGTATTTTCTCAGCTCAGCTTGTTACGACAAAAGTGTGAAAATCTGAAAGAAAAGGAACTATAATAATAATGGGAGTAATTAAAATCCATCTCCCTCCTGCCAGCTCAGCCCTTTCTGAACCTTTTGTGGGATTCCTGGACACGTGCACCGAAACCAANTGGAGCATCGCGGAGGTCACGTCATCATTCGAGATGGGCAAGGCGTGAGCACGGCATCTCCGCCTCTCGCCTTGCTTCGGTTGAGCAGAGATGCCTGGAGATGGGCTCGGCCGCATGTCTGCTGCCGGAGGGGCTGCGGCCTCCCGGTGAGTGAGGCTGTGCGTGCGGACGGCAGCAGGATTGCCCTCAATGGCCTGCACGGCCCGAGCCCACGTCCGCGGTGATGTTGCATGGCTCCTGCCGCAGCTGTCCCAAGCGGGCGGCTGGTGGTCAAAGGATTTTTGGTACATTGCCTCCTTCTGCTCCAAATCAATCAGCTGACCAGGGCAAGGAGCAGTACAAGACAGTACAGAGAGAAACCATTATGATAATACTTGATAACGATCCTCAATTTCACTCAGGAGCAGCCGTACAATGCAGAATTTGGACTCCCTCCAGCTGATAATGAGAAGCCACTGGACTGACTCAGCCTGCTGTGAGGAGGCATCAGTACACATCCAGATGGCCGTGGGGAAGGGGGAGCAGGAATATCTCGCGTTGCCCCTTCGTCCCACTCGCTGCCCACCCCCCCCCCCCCCCCAAAATGTCACCACCTCCGAGGAAGAAAGCACGCACGATCTGAGAACACGTTTCTCCCCTGACTGCATCCGCAAGGGCTGGTGCTCTCAGCCGTCTTCGGGAACGGGTCCTGCTGCCTGCAGAGCTGCAGCCCCGAGGTGGGCAGAGGACGTCTGTGCGCACGTCTCATGCAAGGCAAACACGAGGCATCTGGGTCGCCTTTCCATCCCCATGGCAAGCAGCCGGGAGCTCGTGGCTGCCTTCTCCGGAAGCCGGAGCCCAGGGGAAATGCAAGGCAGCCTCCTCTCCGGGCGCGCAGGGGCAGAGCGGGCGCAGACCCCCCCTCTGTCCTTGCTGACAAAGGGAGGAGGCTGGAGGGGCAGACAGCCGATCTGGCGTTCCCAGAGCTGGTGCTGGCAGTACTTCAAAGTGTGGTACATCTTATCTCAGCCTGGCATTTGCACGTATTTTCTCAGCTCAGCTTGTTACGACAAAAGTGTGAAAATCTGAAAGAAAAGGAACTATAATAATAATGGGAGTAATTAAAATCCATCTCCCTCCTGCCAGCTCAGCCCTTTCTGAACCTTTTGTGGGATTCCTGGACACGTGCACCGAAACCAAGAGCGATGCTGCTGGGGAACATCAGAACACGTCCCAGCTAGCCCCGCTGAGGGGCAGGTCCGCTCCCTGCTGCCCGAGCGGGAGGCTCTGGCCCTCGTGCGCTCTGGAGTTGCCACCTCTCAGGGAGGGAGCTCAGAGCAGGGATAAACTCCTGCCTCCTGACAACAGAAGGGAACCATCTGCCACAGCCGGTTATCATCTGAGGATGGCAGTGGCAAAGAGCTGGAGCATCTGTCTGAGGGATGAGCCCCCGCAGATGGGCACCCAAATGTTCTTGCTGCTCCCTGCAGGTATTAAAGCGGAAAACGTTCGATGAGGGCTCGCGAGCGGAGCTGCCCTGTGCAGTGTCCTCTGCAGCCTGGGGCGACGCGGAGGTCTCACCGGGATAGTCACACCTGGAGGGCCAGCGTGCCCCTCGCTTTGAGTCACTCCGTGCTGCAGGAAGGAGGTTGACCCAGTTGAGTGCGTCTTTGTGGCCTCTCACAACAGCTGGAGTTGGTCTCCACAGTGCGGAGGAGGCCGGTAAAGGTGATGGAAGAGGGAAAAAAAGCATGTCTGCTGCAAAGCTGGCAGCTGCAAATGGATGCAGGCTGTTAGTGGGGACAGGAGAGGGCAGTACTTCCAGTGAGATTTGGGTGCGCACTTCTGGCTGTCCAGCGCTCTGTCACCCGTGCTGCAACACCTGGGGGACCTTAACAGCAAGCTCACCCTCACCTTAACTCTGAATGTTGCTCTACAAAAGCAGCCCCTCGCCAGGAACGGTAGCACCCAGACATCCTGTTCTTGTTCCCAATGTGCCGTCGATGCCCTTCTCCCAGCTGATGTTACAGACTTACCCCCTCTGAGCTGCATCGCTGCTGCTCTTCAGGCGGGACCTGCACGTCAAGGCGGGTGTTACGGGTGGGCTGCATTACCGTCTGCGTGCGGGATAGTCTCGGCCCTCGCGGTAGTTGGTTGTCTGTGGTGGCGAGCTGCTGGCCAGCAGTGGCCCATGAAGAGCCGGGGGCAACCTGACAGTCCAAGGTAGATGTGGGCCTCTGGTGCTGCGTGGGGTGAGCTGTGCTGCTCACCGGTCCCTGGGGGAGCGCACCTTGGCCTGGCTCCTGGGCAGCTGTCCTGATCGCTCACGCCGGTCCCAGGCTGCCACACCAGGGCTGCGCAATGGCACCATTTGGTGGGGAAAAAGGCACAAAGGGTCTGCTGGCACAGAGCTTTCAGTGACAGGTCAATAAACGCAGAAACGCGGGAGCCGCTGGGGCTTCTGTGCAGGGGCCAGTGCAGTTCCCCCTGCAGAGATCAAGGAGGTTTATTGCTGCTGGGACCTGCCTTTGCCCAAGGCGTCCTTGGGGCTGTCGGGGTAAGGATGTGTCTCCCAGGAGGTGGGATGAGAGTTTTGGGAGGAAGAGAAAAGCCCTAATGGCAGTGCTGCTCCTTGAGGGCTGGAGCAGATCTCGGGGAGATTAGACGTAACAGCTCCTCATAAACTCTGGTGCCATGGCTAAGGGCCTTCGCGCTCCTGCGTCCACAGTGGTGAAGTGATGCTTTCTTCCGCTGCGCTCTCCATCCTCCTTATTGCCTCACCTCGCTGCTGGCCAAAACGCACCACTGTAGCTGGCGGAGCAAACCACGGCTCTGCTCCGCTGCCGCGCCTCGTGCACCCGCGCTGCCCTCGCCTCTCCTGCTGCGCCTCTCCCTCTGCCCGCCCAAGTCAGAAATCACACGCGGAGGTTACGGAAAAGGCAGGTTTTGCACGGGGCTTTTCTACAGGAGAGGTGTGCATGGATGCCATCTTAGCCCAAAAGCTTGTCTCTGCTTCCTCACGCTAAAAGTCCCCTGTCCTCTGCTGCTCACCGCACCGCTGGGGTGGGGACAGCCGGCGGAGCCGAGGTGGGAAAGATGGTCTTGGAAGGCCCCCTGCTTCCAGGCAGCGTATAGCATCGCTCTCACACGGCCACCAGCGCCGCTTGCATGGCGTATTTGCCGTGTCTTTGCGGAAGGGCTGAGGTGAAATTTCCCCCTCTCACATCAGACAATGCCAGGAATTATTCTGGAGTGTTATTATTGAATACGTGGTGCCCTGCACTTTAGTGGGGCTTTAACCATGGCGGGGGGAAGCATTAAAAATGGCATTCGGAGCTCTCAGGCTGTCTTTTGTCCTCTGTTTTTTCTGGCCACATTCAGATCGCAGGCTTTGTCTGTGTTTGCGAAGTGCTATTAACATCGATGGCATCGCTGAAATAGCCATAATAATAAGAGGCATCGATCTGCGCTGAGTAAAGGTCTGAGGACCACTGAGAGGGGCCAGGCTGAATTTCCTTGAAGTCAGGAGCAGAGTGCACACGCACTCACACGCGCGCTCTCACCCCCGTCGTGTCTCTTGCCGTGAGGATCCTTCGCACAAGCCCACACAGGGCTGCACGCCTGATGGGCGCCCACCCTCCCTGATGGGCACCCACCCTCCCACCCGAGCCGGGGTCTGTGCCCGCAGGAGGAGAGGCAGCAGCCTAGGAGTGGGCAGGAGCGCCAAGGGGGAGCAGGGAGCGGCAGTGATTCAGCCCTCAGCTGGCGAGCTCGCGGTGCCTACCCTTTGTTTATTCCTGCTCCGCTCGGAAGCTTGTGTGTGCCGAGCAGGAGGATAATGAGCTCCGCTGCGGGCTGCGAAGAGGCAGCAGCCTCTGAGTGCAGAGGGGGGCTCGCATCGCCCGGGGTTTGCTTGTAGCCCGCTGCAGGGACGTGAGCTCCGGACAGCCGCTGGGCTCACATATTCCATGGCGGGCACACACGGGCATTTGGCCCGGCTCCGGCACGCCACCCACCGGGTTCTCCGCGCGCTGGGGGGACGCTGTCGCCCGGGAGAGGCCTGGGGCAAGCATGCAGCTCCGCTTTTGCGGGACGGAGGAAGGGAGGGCTGCCCAGAGGGATGCTCTGCATGGGAATCTCTACCCCTGGGCTGGGTTAAATGGCCGGTGGAGGAAGGCCAAGCTGTCGTCTTCCTCAAAAGCTCCCACTGGCTGAAAGAGCCGTCCAAGGGAAGGCTCGTGGGACCTGGCGAAGGGACTGCCGCAGAGCCTCTGGCCCCAGCCCGTGCCGACGCACAGGGCCCTGGTGCAGCCGCCTCGGGCCCACCTTGGCTGTGGGGACAGCTGGGCAGAAGTAGGACGGAGCGGGAAGCGCCCCAGGAGAGCCCTGCCGAGAGGAAGCAGGAGGGGAAAGTGCACATTAGAAGCAAAGTTTGTGTCCATTACTGCCGGAGAAATCTGCCTCCGCTGGAAGAGCCAGCACTGGGCAAATCTGCTAATGCTGCTCGATAAATCAGTGTCCGTTATGGAAGGGGGTGAAGCAGTGGGCAGCGCTCGGGAAGTCGTGCACTTAGTCCTGAATGACATACCACCAGCTCAGCATGCGCTGAGCCTCCGAGCAGGCCTTTGGGATCACCGGGTCCCAGATCAGCCCTCAGAGGCGTCCCCCCACCCGTTGCAGCCCTTTTCCTCTCACGTGCTTGGGGGCGTGGGGGGGGGGGGCAGGGAAAAAAGAGGAGCAAAACATTTC
>VZSC01010159.1:25616-45621 GCA_013398225.1 Steatornis caripensis
GGAGGGGGGCGCGGAGGGTGCGAGTGTGGGTGCGAGCGTGGGTGCGCAGCGCGCCCCGGCGCCCGGGGCTGGGTGTCGGCGAGCGGTGCGGGCACCGCCGGGCGGGGCGGGGAGGGGAAGGACAGCGGGGCCGGGGGCTGCCGGCCGCGGGGCGCGGGGAACGTGTGCCCCGGGCCCTGGCGTCCTCCGGCCCCTCTGGCGCTGGTCCTGCCGCCCCCACCGCCCTGCTCAGCCGGGGCGTCTGCCCTGTGCTGATCTCCCCCCCCAGCACCCCCGCGCCTCTCCGCTGCCTCTGCCCGCAGCCCCAGCCCAGCCCCTGCGGGAAGGGCGGCTTGCAGCCGGGCGGGGCCGGGGTGCGGGGCTGGGGTCCCGGCCACCCGGGGCTGACTCGCCCGGCCGACGGGCTGGGGCTCGGTGGTGCTGAGGTGAGCGCAGAGCCGCATCCTCATGTGGGAGCCCGCCTCCTCCCTCCCGGCAGCTAAGCAGATGAGTTAGCCGGCCTGGAGCAGGTTACATATTCAGGTAGGGTATGGCCGGGACAGCGCGACCTGCCAGGGCTGGCTGGGGAGCGGGGGGATCAGCCCTCAGGCAGGCTGTGCCCGGCGCCCCAGCCAGCAAGGGGTAATTCAAGAGGAGGAATCAGTCCTCCGCCTGTATCCCCGAGGCAGAGACACAAAGAGTTAAACACGGGCAGGGAGAGCTCACCAGCCCTGAGTGACCAGGCTGGAGGCAGGAGTCATGGGGGGTCATTTTTTGGGGTGGGGGCTCCCCCCTCCATCACGAGCAGGTAGGTGAGTTGGGGCTGTGAGGAGTTGCTGTCGGATGGGGTGATCCCTCTGGCTCCGAGGGGTGATGTGGGGGCACTGAAGCCCCTGCTTGGGCTCAGCCCCGCGCACAGGAGCCAGCTCGGGGAACTGGAGATGCTGGGGAGGGTCTGGCTGCCAGCGTGGGCTCAGCCCTCGGTTTGCATCTGGCAGAAAAAAGAAGGGGTTAATGTTGCATGTGGATTGCGAGGATGTCCGAGAGCCCCGCTGGCCAGGAGGGCTTTGGGAGCCCTCCCGGGCAGTGCCATCCCTCATTGCTCCCTGATACCGTGTGTAGATTATCAGATTTTTCACCTTGCACCTTGGATGTACGAACAGCCCTGAGCAAAGGGTAGAGACACAGCTTGCTCCAGGTGCTGGAGGTATCGCCTCTGAGGAGAAATGGGAGCGTTGGTGCCGTGAAAGTGATTTGCACTAGGAGGGAGGGACAGCGGGTGAGCGTGCGTGTGGGCACCGGTGGGATTGATTCTTGCCACGGGTGCACGGCTGGCGAAGCCAAGGCTCTGCTGCCTGTCGCTAGCCCAGCTACCGCCTGAGCAGCCGCCATCCACGATCCTTCCCCAGCAAATGCCCTTTCCAGCAAGCAATCCTACCTGCAGTTCAAGCATCCCCAGGAGCAGCCCTCCTCCACAGATCTGCTCCTTCCTCCTTCTCCCTCCATCTCCCCTTCCTCTGCACCACCCACGGAACCCAGTGGGCTCTGAAATGATATCCCTTCCACAGCCCCATCCCAGCCCTCCCGCCAGCCTTAACCCTCTCCTCCCCGCTCTGCCACTTGCAGCAGCCCTGACCTGACCTTCACGCCTGCCAGAGCTGGCCGTGGAGCAGCAGCGTGGCTGTGCCTCCAGGCCGCCGGCCAGCACAGGGGCTACGAGGACCTTAGCAGGGCTGCCTGCACTGCCCACCCCGTCCCCACCCCAAAGGCAGCTATCCCAGCACCACAGCCCAAACCTTTGTTTGACCCCCTTCCTCCGTGGCGGCTCCCCTGCTTTCACGCCGTGTCCCTCTCCCGGACCTCTCGCAAATTCAAATGGCCAGTAACGCCCTGTGCCTGTCTCGGGTGCCACGCAGCCGAGGGGCAGCCTTGCTTTCCTGGTGCACGAAGCCCCGCTCAGCCCTCCACCCGTGCCAGCAGCGTGGGCTGGGGCCGGTGGTAGGAGGTGTCTGGGCTGGCCGTGCCTTCTCGCCTGCTGCTCCTGACTCCTTCCTGGAGCACGTCAGCTCTGTGGCTTAACAGCGTGAAGGAGAAGTGGGCTCTGCAGCTCCTAGCCTGGCAAGGCTGGTGAGCAGGGCCGAGAGAGAAATGTGTCCCTGGGCTAAAGCCTCCATGTTCTTCTGCGGACGTGCTGGGGCAGTTTTCCCCATAGTTTTCCCCTTCCGCTCCCTCCCCAGCGCTGCCGCTCTGGGACTGGGACAGACCCTCCCCGGAGGTAGCAGTGTCCCTGGCGGGTTCTTTGCAGTTACCAGGTAGCAGGAGGGGACCTCTCCCACAGCTGTAAGCCCCGGCCGGCAGCTCGGAGCTGGCAGGGCTGTGGGCAGAGGCACCTGGCTGCACCGGGCGCTCGGGCAGCGCCGGCTTTCACCGAGGCTCTCGCAGGACGGGCAGGAACTGGCTGGAGGAGATGGTGGAGCTGAGGTCACAGCACCTGGCGAAGAGTCAGGTGTTCCAAGCCTTTTTGTGGAGGGATTAATTACGAAACGCGTAGTTATACTTCTGTAATACCGTACCATGCTGCAGTTACTCTACACCTATAACGTAATTACTCTGTGGCACCTCTAATTACCACTGTTTCATATCACTGGAAGGTTAACAGCATGACTGAATGACTTGTTATTCCTTTAGTTTCCTACTTAATACAGTCGCTGTAATGGTGCTGAAGTTTATACTGCTTGAAGTATGTAACAAGTATAAAATCCCGTAACTTTAATTTCAGGCGTTGATAAATCGCTTTATAATAACGCCACGATTATAGTGTAATTATAGTGTAATTACGGTTGCTGAATTATAAAGCACAACTGAACCTGTTGTGGTTCAATGAGGATTGATACACCCCGTCAGGCGCTGCCTCGGGTGTGTGGTTGTCCCTGGCCAGTGACGGGCCGGGGGGTGTTGGACGGTTGTCGGGTGGGGGCTGCTGTGACGGCCCTGGGGCCAGGGCTGGCGGTCGGACCCGGCCCCTTGAGGCAGAGGAGGACGTTTTTGCAACGGGCACATCGCCGTGAGCGTCCTGGTGGAAAATGCGAGCCCGCCAACTCTTTTGAGAAGCTTCGTGTGGGGAAACTGCTGGCGAGACACTTTTGCGTGTCACGTCAGCCGAGCCCTGCCAGCCCCTGGGCCCCCTTTCGGCTTGCGGCCCCTTGGGGAGTCGCCTTGGGCAGCGCTGGCGCTGAGGTGGACGTTAGTGGCGCCATTGGCTCCTGTTGACTCTCCTTCCGTGGTACGGGCTAACGTGAGCTCGGTGTCCCCACGCTCACCCTTTACGCTCGACACCGGCCACCGTGGCAGTGGTTCGGCGCTGGTGAGAGGAGGGCACAGCCGGCAGTGAGAGTCGCGGCACAGCTCAGCAAGGGAGGGTGTTTGCCCGGCTTGCAAACATATCCAATGCACTGAGTCAGCAGCTCTTCTGCCTTCTCTGCTAAACCCTGAGAAGCAAAGGGAGAAGGGTTTATCCTAGCGTGAGCAGAAATGGCTTTTGGTGGGAAAAGAGCCAGAAGAGCTTGTCAGGTAGCGGGGAAGGGTGGGATGAGAGAGAAGGCGGCTACAAATGCTTAACTCAAATCAAACAACCCAAGAAAAATAAAGGGAGAAAGCAACTGAAGGCCACGGCCTCAGTTTTCTTCCAAGTCAGTTTTTTCCCATCTCCGTCTCTCCATCTGGGGGAGTAAAATTGGAGCTTGCAGAGGGGAATGGCTGCAGGGAGAGAGGTTTCCATGCCTTTGCCACGTGTTCGAGCTCCCTGTGACCCTGGCTGGGGACACGTCTTACTAACAGACAGTTTTGCTGGCTGTTTGAATCTGCAGCCTTTGGGACGGTGTCAGGGCATGTGTGATACAGAGACGGAGAGGAGCGTACGAGGACAGGGCTGGCTTGGGGATGGGGGGAAACGCCAGCCATCCCCCCCACCCTTCGCCTCCCCCCAGTGCTTCCCCAGCCCCGGGAGCGCTGTCAGCAACGCAGCGTGGCCTCTGCCCCACCTTGGCACGGCAAGCCAGGAGGCAGACGGGTCGCACAAAGGCGGCCATGTCTGAGCGGGCAGCGTTAATTGTCAGCTTGACCCAGGCCATTGAATAAATGCTAATAAATGCCACAGAGTGCCTCATCTCCTCTTTAGCCCAGGCAGGGAGCATGAGGCTCCCTCCATCCGTGAGAGCAGCAGGTCACAGCAGCTGGCTTGGGAAGGGGGGACAGCTTGAGCAGGGACCCCACACCACTGGAGTCAATGGCTGTGCTGGGGCAAGACCCAGGTGATTCCCACCTTGCAGGAGCAGCAGTTAGGAGTGACTAACAGAATCCATCTGGGTCGTGCCTTGCCCTGCCAAAAGGATGCAGAGGGCGTATTGATGCATTGGGAGCAGCGTGACGGTGTCGGGGGGAGCCCTGCCATGAGCCCTGCCAGTGGCTCAGCTCTCCCTCTCGCCTTGCCGACACCTCAGCCACCATCCCTTGCCCTCCATGACCCCATGCCCCATCCAAACCGCATCCCCTAACTGCGCGTGGGGCTGGGCTAGGCAGCAGGTCAGCATCCCTCTCACAGCGGGCAGGGAGCTTGGCTTGGTTGTGCTCATTCTCCCGCTTAAGCCAGAAACGGCTTCTGTTTAACTGTCCTGCATGTTTTCTTTTGTAATTTTTTCGTGTGTTTCTATAAGCCGATCAGCCCTTTGGTGCCAACGGCATCCCGCGGTGGACGTGTGTCCACACATGGACATGACTCTCCTGGGCTCCAGAGGAGGACTCAGGTGCCCTGGCCTGCTCAGAGGCCAAAGGCATAACCCGCTGAAGCGCTCACGTCCCTTGTCTCCGGGCTGGAGTTGGTGTCCTGAGCAGGGGACAGTCCTGCGGCAGGGTGAGCCGCAGGGTCGGGAGTGGGGACAGAGTGAGGAGGCGCAGGGCTGGGCCGCGCCTCCCGGGACACAGCTCCTGTGGCCCAGCAGCGTTTGAGTGACGCTCAAATGGCGAAATACTTGCCAGGAGCCATCGGGCTGGGCTGATGCCCTGCTTGCGGGGACAGGCTGGCCACTGCTCCCGGAGGGACGTGCCCATGAGCACCCAGCCCCTGCCCTTGCTGCTGGGGGGTCCCTGGGCCCAGCACCCGTGGTGCAGCCCAGCCCCTGCCACCCTGCACAGCCCTTGCTGCCCTGGCAGCCCTTTTGCTCCGCCACCCCACATTGTTCTTAGTTACCTGTCTCAGTAGGACCCACAATTATTTTTTTTTGTCATTTCCATTCCGTTTCTTCATCAGAATGCGAAACATTAAATATCTCTCTTGTAATTATGGTTAATTTCATAACCAGCACCTTAATTGGATTGGTCTCTGATGGGGAATTCTCGTAGGAGGGAGAAGCAGAAATATTTTGACGTGATCTATTCTTTCAGCTCATTGTTTGGATTCGAGATGCCGAGTGCGAAATGGGGAAACAACTGATTTAGACCTTGGAGGCAACCTGGGGGTGGCGAGCAAAGTCTGAGCGCTCTTCTTACCCTCCGCGCAGGCACGTGGACAAACCTCTCCCTCCCGTACCCTAACCCAGCCTTTCCTCACCACCCCTTTGTACCGGGGGCGGTCACAGAGGGCCAAAATGACGTGGTCTAACTCAAAATGTGAGCTTGGGGAGCCAGGGTGGGCATTAAGGGCGAGCACTGGCCTAGCGGCTTGCTTCTGGCCCAGCTCCGCTGGGAAGTGGCCCGCGCGTTGCACCACGGCGCAAGGCACAGCTACGAGGATCAGGTAGAAAAAATAAATGGCAGCTGTAGCCATGCCTTAAGTGAACGTGCACTGCAGGAGCCAGATGAAGGAAAGGAATTCGGGCCACAGTGGTGAGCAATGTGAAAACCTCCTTGCCTGGCCCATGCCGGGGGAGCAGCCCTGCAGGCTCCCAGTGGGGCTGAGTCTGCTGCCAGGAGCTCGAGGATGTGAGGGACACCTCTTCTCTGCTGGGAATTGGGCCCGCAAGGGCCCCCTGGTATCCCCAAGCCCGGACACCAGCCTCTCTGGCGGACCGGGTTATATGGGCACTGCTGCCGAGGGCAGCGAGTCTGTGGAGCCGCCCGGGGCTGTGCTGTGCCGTGGCCGTCCCACGGAGCTGGCGTGCTGCATACCGCGCCGTCGCTTTGGGCTTGAGCTACGATTTGCTCTGGGAAACATGGAATTGCGCTGCCATTAGGTGCTGCCATTAAACTGATTTGTGCTCAGCCTGTTTATCCTTTTCAATGGGAAACGATACAGAAGCTGAACCGAAATGGAAACCCTGGCCTTGCATTTCCAATTTAATTTCTATGCACTGTATTTCCCCATGATTACTTTTGTTCTCACATACAGCCCAGAGTGCAGTCTCTGTATTATTATCAACATCACTGGGGAGAAGGAGGAAGGGGTGGAAAGCATCTCTTTCAGCGCAAGCAAAACACAACAAAACCACCCCAAAGCATCTCTCCATCAAGGGCAGCGGGGGAACTCCTCCATCCCCATGGTAGGTCCCTTCGTTTTCTCCATGCCCACGGGAAGACTGAAAAGGCCAGAGAACGGCGTGGCTCCCTGCGACGCGGCTGCCGGCGTGCTGGCAGCCCTTATCATAGGCATTAAACTGATAGTGCTTTTCACCCCTGCTCCAGCTGCTTCGCAGCCACGGGGAGCACTGCCCGCCCTGCACCAAGCCCTGCCCCGGCACAACGCTGCAGGATGGCGCTTCGCCTCCCGCGACGCGTTCCCAAAGCACCTGGGGCTGAGATTTGCTGGGGCACAGCACCTGCAGCTAGCGCCGGCTCAGCTTGGGGCACCCTCACTGGTGAAATCAGCATGTTGGATTTCATGAAATCGCCCTAAAAAATCCCAGAGTTGCCAGTGCTTTGTGTTCTCCTCTCAACCAGTATTTCCCACCTTTCCCTTTGTGCTCGGGGGGTGTCTGAGGTTAGGGCGCTGTGCTCCGTGCGCAGCCCCGGTACCTGCAGAGGACATGTATCTGCGGGGCTGGCAGCACCTGGAGCCCAAATCCTGGCCAGGCCGTGTCCCGCAGTGCCTCCCTTGGGCTGGGAAGGGCTGGCGAGGCGGTGACCCCATGTGCCCAGCCGGCTGGCACTGCCCGGCCGCTGGCACCCACAGCGCCCGCTCTGCCTGGCTTCCTGGGCACGGCCGGCTGCAGGACAGGCGGGCTCAGCCCCCGGCCCAGCACAGTTTGTTTTTATCTAATCTATTTTATTGTTGAATGAAACAATAACAGCAAATACAGGCCCTGAAGACAAGCCATAAGTAATGCAGAAATCAAACAAGCGAGAAAGAGGGAAAGAAAAAAGAATTCTATATGTAAAAGCAGCACAGAGAAAGCCAGACTGGGAAGAGGAACCTTCTCGCTGCATTTGCGATCACTCATGCTTTCTTTGGCTCCCTTTTTTCTCCACTTCTCTCTTTCTGGAATTTCCTGCGGCACTATATTTGTTATTATGTGAACAAAACTTAATAATAACTGGGAGGGGGAGAGAGAGATCTGGCTTGCGGGAAGGAGTCGGGAAAGGAGGTGCATGGAGAGGACCAGGGCTTTCGTCTCTTGCAGCGCCTTGCAACACAGCCGTGCCCCTGCCGAGCCCGCCGTCCCGCTCTGCCCCTGCGTCCCCACGGGAGACAGGGCACGGACAGCTCTGCCGATGCCGCCCGGCACTCCGGGGCCGTCGGTCCTGGCGGCACGGCACGCGCGTCGCCCTGTGCGGCTTGTGCCGCCGATGGGTTATCACAGAGCCATCTTCACTAGGCTGGGCTGCAGTCGGCCTCTCCCAAAAGGCTTCCGAGACCACTTATTTTAGGCAGCAGTATAGAAATATCAGGGCTGGTCCTAAAGGGAAGTATATCAGCAAGTTTCACTGGAGTCAGCAAAGCTGCCAGCTTTGTGTCTTCTGAAGTCCTCGCACCGTTATCCCAAAGGTTTCCAGGGGAAGACACAGTGCTCCGGAGCAGCCCTCGTGCTTTTCTAGGTATCCTGCCCTGGTTGTAGGGGTATTTAAGGGATGTGGCATGGGAACAGAAGTGTTGCTTTAAGTACCGTCGAAGCTTAAATTAAACGTCAGGAATGTGGCCGGTCCCTGGCAGCGGCGTTGCTCTGTAGCACTACAGCCTTGGGACGCACTCACTGGTCTCCGCTTGCTGCAGCTGCACAGCGTTTGGGACTTTGGTCTGGGGTTTCCGCCTTCAAGCAGTGGCGGGGACACAGCAGCTCGGACTCGTGCTTATTGGAGGGGATGGCGTCCTAAAGCTTTGCCGATGTCCCCTTATGGCCCTGTGGTTGCTCATGGGGCCAGGGTGTCGGGCTGGGTTGGCGTTTGCTCTCCTGCTCAGCCAGCCCTGGGTAAAGGAGGGCAGAAGGCGCTGGAGTGCTCCCCCATCTCTGCGCGCGGCCCTGCTTTTCTGCTGCCAGGTGCCCCAGCTCCACTCCAGGCGCTGAGCAGAGCTCCAGGGCACTGCAGAGCCATGGGACACCTTTGGGCAGAGGCCGGTGGCTGGAGGGGACGGGGTGTCCCCAGGCAGGGGGCGTTGGGAGGGAGCAGCTTGTCTTGGTGCCAGGTCCCTGCCAGGCCCTTCGTGGTGCCCCCAGGTGTGGTTTGCGCATTGGGATTGCCGGGAGCAGCGGCTCAGCCTCGCTGCTGGGTCGCTGGCGCTGGGCACGGCACGGGGGACCGTCCCTGGGGGCTGGTGCCTGGGTCTGGGGGAGCTGGAAGCCAACGGTCACCGGACTGAGCATCGAGGCGAGCCCATACAGAAATGCCATCTGCTCCTGAGCCGGAGGAAACGTGCTCTGGCAGCGGGGTGCCTTTGTACCGGCGCTTCTGTGCTAGCTCAGGTGGTGTCCTGCGCCTGCCAGAAACGCAGGGTTTAGCACAGGCACTGTACAGCTGTGCTCTGGCTGATTCAGCAGCACCACGACAGCGTGCTGAGCCGCGCAGAGCTGCCCCAGCAGCACCGGGGCCGTGTGGAGCTGGTGGGCAGGATGGCCGAGCCGTCTGGGCTGACGCCATCCTCCAGCCCAAAATCTCCTGCTGCTGCCCAGGGTAGGGCCCTTTCCCAGGCCCTCACCAGTGCCGGGGCTGCTCAGAGCACTCCAGAAAGTGCTCGGGTACTGCTTGAGCCCCTTCCCAGGGAAAAACCAACCCTCTCTCCAGTGCAACCATAAAGGGAGGCTGCCAGCCGTGGCTGGGCTGTGCTGAGGAAGGCAGTTTTCTCCCTGCGGGAGCAGGAGCGGGATGGTGGCCCAGGCTCTGGCAGCTGCCAATGCTCTGCTCTCCCCAAAGGGCCTTTACCCGCGCCGCCTCGGGGACAGCCGTGTCCCACGCCGCGTTGCTGGCTGGGGGCACGCCGGGGCAGAGCACGGGGGACGCCTTCGCGATGTCACTGTGACCCTGGCGGCTCTCCCAGAAGACGCTCGTTGGACACTCCGTCCTTTCACCTCTCCGGTGCAAATGTTTCCATAGCCCCACGAAGAGGCTGGGGTTTTTCCATCCTCCTTTCACAGCTGCAGACAGGGAAGAGAAAAACATCTGCAGAGACCCTCATGCTACACTGAAGCTGCCTCTACCCAGCGCTCGCTAATCTCTCAAGTGCCTGCTGAGCTGGGTGCCTTCAAGTGAGCACCTGAAACGTCCTGGTGGCCGTGTCCACAGAGACAGTAGTCCCAAGGAGATTTGCTGAAATTAAGAAAAAGGGGACGCCCCATTCAGGTAGCTGGTGCGCGTCCTTCCCAGGACCTCAGCGCACGCCATCCTCCTGCTCTCCTGCTGACCCAGCCTGAAACCTCTCCGGTGCCGGAGTCCCAAGGCCAGCCCTTGGGAAATACTCCCCCAGCAAACACGGCTCTCCTGCTCTTTGTCTCGCAAGCAGAAAAAAAAAAAATCCCATCTTCCTCCTGGCTTGCCTGACATGGGAAGTGTTGAACCACCAAGCGGCAGCGGCTGCGGCAGCGGTGGGGCCAGCTCGTGTCCTGGCCACCTCAGTCGATGAGTAGGGGAGCGTGGCTGGCTCCGAGCCCGAGCTGCACGGTGCGCTGCACCCTTACTCTCCTCATTTATCTCTTGTAGCTCCAGGCTTTACACCCCCGGCATCCACAGCTGCCTTTGCAATTACTTATTGATCACTTGTCAGGATGTTTTCGTTGCTGATGGGGCACTGAAGCATGTGCAGCCAAAAAGAGAGAGAGAAAAGACGTTAAAAACAAAGGGGCAAAGGTGTGAGGAGGGTGAGCGGCTCTTCCACAGATGCGATCGCAGCAAGAAACAGCCTCAGCAAAAACTGCTCTGAGCTTCAGCATCCTGCAGAGACGACCGGGATCTCCTTCCCATCGCCCTGCTCCAATAACCCGCCTGCCGAGCCTGAAATCCACTCTCCAGGTTGGCTCTGGGCCATCGCCTGTTGTCCCTCCACCGTACAAATCTGTCCCTGCGTGGGACAAATCCACAGCCTGGTAGACAGCTGGGCCAAAGCCCCACCCCCCCCCCTTCCAGCGTCCCGGCCCCTCAGCCCACTTTAGAGTTCTTCTGAGCCCCTGTGCATCCCTCTCCCATTTTTTCTGCTCTTCTTGCCCTTTGGCTTGGTGCTTCCCTGACTTGATCCCCTGTGGCACTGGGGGCACCACGGTTTGGGTGGAAGAGCCCATCGCCGTGAGGAAACGCCTTCGCAGGGCAGTCCCCCGGGCCGGCTGCTGCGGGTGTCTGGTGCCAACCGGGCCGTGTCAGTGCCGGAAGGGGATTTGCTTCGTAAATACTTCTCCGTGCTCGTTTACAGCCTCAGAGCAACTGCCAGAGCAGCTCAGGTTGCGGCACACCTATTCCAGGCTCCCGCCTCGGAGCAGCTGAATGCAGCGGATGCTTCGGGAGGCTGAGCAAAAGCTCGAGGGAGAGTCGTGCCTTTACGCGGGTGGTGGGAGCCGGTGAGCCCAGGCAGCCGGGACCCCAGGTGGAGCTGGGGAGCGGTCTCCCCCCGGCCCACCTGCCGTGGTTCAGTGGCTTGCACGACTTGCTCGCGTGTCCCCACCACCCCGAACAAGGCACTGCCGGAGAGGTCCTTCTCGGCTTCTGCGCGGTTCTCCCCCACTTCTCGCGCACCTCCTGCACTGCTGCTGGAGAACTGGGGGCCAGGACAGGACACGGGGCAGCCCTTTGCGCCTCCGCGGCCTTCTTTCACGCACTGAGTTAACAGCCCATCCATTAGTGAAGGCTCAGAGGAATGCGACGCAGCTTTCCATCACCCAGGCAAGCGCCGTGCTTCCAGCCGCCCCCGTCCGTCCGCTGCCCGCCAGCCAGCGCTCAGGGCTTACCTTAGGCTCTCCCTCTTTGGGTTCTTTTTACCCGTGTGAAGCAGCGTACTCCCAGGAGGGAAACCGCTCCCCCCTGCTCTGTGTGCTGGCCCCTGCTCCCACCCAGCCCCGACCACCCCTGGGCACCAGGGAGGAGAGCAGCCACTAGCCATGCCTTCGACCCAGGGACTGGCTGGGAAAAGAGGAGGAGGAGGGAGCAGGTGGGGTGGGGAGGAAGGAGAGAGAAAGCAAAAGGGCCCACCAGTGCATGCAGGACACAGCGGGGGGGATGATGGAGAGAGGAGGAAATGGGCGCAAATGTCTTTGGCAAATTAAAGCTTCTCCCTTTGTTTTTGCTGCTTGGCAGATAGCTACAGGAACGCTTAGTCCAGAGCCCGGGGTCTGGATAAGCAACTCTTTTAGCAGCAGGAAAGGTTGTTAAATATTTATTTGTAAACCTGGAGTCTTTATCTCTAAAATGTAGTCAAGTTCAATAAAATTTGATTTAGCCGGAGCAGCTTAGAGGAGACGAGCGCACTGACTCCAGGAGCTGTGTGTCAGCGGCTTCGTGCGAAGCCAGCAGGCCAGAGATGGGGTGAGCCCACGGCTGACGCGCAGCCCTCCCCGCACCCACACCGCAGCCCAGCGTGGGTCCCCAGTGCTGCTGGGGTCAGGCTCACTTCTGCGAGGAGCTGGGAGCCCCAGCCATGCTGCCACGGCACCGCAGCAAGGTCAGCTCCTGCAGGGACGGACGGGGTGGGGACACGCTCCCCCGGCCCTGCTGAGCCCCCAGAGCACTGCAGAACCCCTGGGGATATGGCTCGCCTGTTGTCGTTCGATGCTCTTGAAAGCATCTGGTTCAAGGGTGAACGTGTCCCACACTGTAATTTATGGCTGCCAGGTGGGGGTTATAGCTGACTCAGGGATTTTTGCCACGCGCTCACTCTTAGCGTGGCAGATAGCTCGGTGCCGAGGAGCACCAGCCCGGCCCCGACCGCTGAGCGCCCGCATGGGGCGTTGAGCAGGGGGCAGCCCAGGGACAGCGGTGACAGTGGGGGCACAGCCAGATATGCTGCCCGCCCCTCAGGGCAGGAGGGCAGCAGCAGCCCCGGGAGCAAACCCAGTTGCAGACCCTGGGTCACCGCCTGGGTTTGGTTTGCCCAGGGCCGCTCCTCTTGTGCCGAGGCAGCCTGTGCCTGTCGTGATGGCGCAAACCCCATGCGCATCAGCGCTCCAGCCTGGCCCTGGGCTGTGTTTCCAGGCACAGGCCCAGAATAGCATCTTTCCTCCCAGTGCCGATTCCTGGCGGAGACGCTCAGCAGGTCCTGCTGCGTTTAGCACCAAGGCAGCGCGGCTCCAGTGCGCCCACCTGCGCCTGTTGGGCCAAGTCTAGCGGCTTCCCCCGGGGAAGGGGTCGTACTTTGGAGCTCTCATCCCCAGGAGACAGGGTCGCGAGGACAGGTGTCAGTGGATGCCGTGGCTCTGGGCATGACTTTTGCTTTGGTTTGTACTGGTTTGCTCATTGCCTAAAGGCGGTGAGTCCAGCAGCTGCTCCTTTCTTACCTATTCTTTTTTTAACGTGAGACATGAGAACCACGTTCACGCCAGAGAGCTGCAGCTCTCTCCCTGGGCTGGCCTGGCCGCTGTGTCACAGCCACGATGCCTGATCCTGCCTGGCAGCTCGTGCTGGGGCCATGGCCGGGCACGCTGGAGGGGTGCTCGGGCACGTTTCACAGTCCTCCTCAGTAAACCTGGGAGGGCTTCAGTTTTTGGAAAGCCCTTGCTGGCTGTTTGTCTCAGTCACTTCTCAGTTTCCTGCAGGTGGCAATTGCTGAGTGTGGCCGCTGCCATCGCTCCCCCCGGTGACACCAGGCCCTCTCCCAGAGTCACCTGAGCTCACCCGTGGCGGGCACAGCCCCTTGGGTCCCACGGTCCCAGCGCAGGGCCCCGCGGCATGGTGTGGCCGCAGACGCGGGACGGCCGAAAGGACAGCCCTGACTTTGGGCTGAGGTTTGCCGATGCGATGCGAGTCCAGCCACGGGGGCCGGGGAGTGCGTGCCGGTGGCTGTAAAGCCATGTGCAGGTTGTTGATCTCAGCTCACATGAAAAATCACGATTGGAGTCATTTTTAGAAGGGCACCTCTTAATATCCGCCTCACCTTGAGGCACAAATATTCCTCTCAGAAACAGCCAGAGGTAAATGGGAACCAGAAGTGATTTAAAGCTCATCTTAGCCCAGAATTTTTCAGCTTATTCATTGTCTTTCTCCCAAAGCTCTTCTGCAACTCTGGCTATTAAGATTACGGATGTTTTTGTCAGGGATTGTATTTATCACGGATTTAAATTTAGCTGAGAACTAATAACATGTGAGGTGTGTCTAGACTTTAATTCTACGCAAGTGGGCCTGTCTCATCTTTAACGCCATGCAGATTTCGCTTCATTCATGTGTCACTTCTTTGCTTGTGTTTTAGCCATTGATGCTGCATCGCTCCCAGCAGCTCTGGCTGCCGCCCCGCCGCTGAGACCGGTGCGGGGCCAACAGCACAGGACCAAATGCGTTGCAGGTGCAGTCCCCTGCCCGCTGGTGGAGAGGCAGAATTTGGCCGCGGGGAGGTACAGGCTGATGCGAAAGCTGTGCGTGGGGCCCTGCCGTGGGCTTCGGCTCTCACCCCTGCCCTGTGCCCAGGAGGGACCGGCACATGGCTGCACGCACGGGCAGAGCTGAAATTTCAGCACAGAACACAGCCAAACGCTGCCTGGCACTCTAATGAGCTGAAGTCTTTTCAGCCCTGGTATAATTAAGCCCCTTAGACTGTATTTTGTTTTGCATGCAGTGTTTTGCTTTCTTTGATGGCTTTCTCAGCATGGCTGTGAGGAGCAGGAATTGGTTTCCGAGCCACTTCGGCCGAGGGAGGCTGCGAGCGAGCCGGCACGTGTTGGCGAGCGGGCCGCGGGAGCAGCAGTGCCACCAGCACCTCGCGGGCAGGAGGCGGCGTTCGCCAGCCATGTGCTGCCCGCAGGGAGAGGCGAAGGCGGTGTGGGGGACCCCGGCAGCTCTGCGGCACGAGCCTGGGGAGCAAATCCACATGCAGCTCTTTGCAAGAGCTGCCAACTGGTGGTGCCAACCGGGCCCTGGGGTGCCAGCACAGCCCTCGGGCAGGTCCTGGCCCGAGTCCCACTGCAGCGGTAGCGGCAGCCCAGCACCGTCAGCAGGAGGGAGGTGATGACATGGGAGATGATGAATTGTAAATACCCAGCAAACGGCTCTTTGCAGCCTGGCCCAGGCCCCAGCCAGCCCACTGGAAATGTTTCCACCGTACTGGGATGTGCTGGCCAGGGGCCGGCGGGAGGGAGCTTGGCACCGCTGCCACGGGAGCCGTGCAGGATCAGCTCCTGGCCCTGCACCACTTCACTTTGGGGGTAATGTGCTTTGGGTGGTCCCTAGCGACCAGCCCCGCTGCAGAGGCAGCAGGGAAGGGCATGGAGGAGGACAGCGGACTGGGAGGAAACCGCGGGAGGATTGCCGTGGGGACGCAGAGACCTCACAGCCAGCCCGCCTGCTGTGCCGAAGCCTGGTGGTTTCCGAGGTGGTGCGGGTGGACATTTTTATGGCCAGTCCATCATCTTTCATCCTTGCATCTTGCAAAGAAATTTTGTATAATTTTTTGGGAACAAAAGTTATACTTGGGTCATATATCTGTATGAAATGATGAATATAAACAGACGCAATGGAAGCAATGCACAGAACACGTACCAGACCCATAAATAGTGCCGGAGCAGGGGAAGTAACGCACAGGATATATAATGATGGATACAAACAGAGCCAATGGAAGTAATATATTGCGTATGTTCCGCGATAGCCATAAATAGCATTAGTGGAAGCAATGCAGAGTGTACACATAACAATAGATATAAACACAGTCCAGAGTAGCTGTACATCTAATATGCAATATTAATATGATTTGATCCCTCATAACAGCTTGAACAACAGGGAAATAAATACAACAGAGGCAGCGCAACAGGGAGCGCTCGCTTCCGCCTGCCGATGGGACGGGGCGGTTCCAGGCCGGGGCACAAGCCAGGCCATAACCCTAGCGTGGGTCTCCCAGCCCTCACCAGGGACGGCAGCAGCAGGCTGGGCCTTTCCCAGCTGAGCCCAGGCGGACCCCCCGACCCTCACGCCAGGCTGTAGGTCGCTGTAGATAACTGACCGGTTGTTGTGCCTCAGAGGGGAGCGGTGCGGATCTGCACCTTGCAGGCAGGCATGGTGGGAGGCAAAGGACTAACCCTGGGGGGACACCGAGACCAGGCTGCTGCAGACCCTGGGGCAGGGTGGAGGAAGGGGACCTGTCCCCACAGAGCTGTCGCTGTTGCTCCCCACTCGGACACCCCGCTGTCCGCTGACCCCCAGCAGGGTTCCCCTAGATGCTCCATCCTGCATTGAGCTCCTCTGTGTTTGCAAAGCAGCCTTTATATTCAGGCTCCATCTACAGGGAACTGAATAATTTCAGGAGCTTAAAATAGGATGTAGATAGATGTGTTCCGTACTAATTTTTTTTTTTCAAGAAGCCGAGGAGGCGAGGTGTGTCTGACACAGACTCCTCAAGGCTTTCCACTCAAAGTCTGTGCACGTTCAATCATCAAGCGGAAAGTTGGGGGGTGGGGAGGAGGTGGGTCTTGTAGCCGAAGGGCTGGATTTCAGCTGGAAAATGAGAACCTCTGCTCTGCCTTGGCAGTGCCTTTTGCCTTAACGTCGGCTTTACCTGGACAGTAAGCCTTTTGCTGTGGCGATGCCCCCGTCGTTTGCTGATGTCCACCTTGCTCTTTCTCTCCCCCGTGTTCCCTGCAGGTGAGAGATAGGATGGTAGCTGGGGAGGCGAGTATGCGCAGCCCAATCCTGGCCTGCTGGCAGCCGATTCTCCTCCTGATGCTGGGATCCATCCTGTCTGGCTCCGCCACGGGCTGCCCGCCGCGCTGCGAGTGCTCTGCCCAGGAGCGTGCCGTCCTGTGCCACCGGAAGCGGTTCATGGTCGTGCCGGAGGGGATCCCAACCGAGACCAGGCTGCTGGACTTGGGCAAGAACCGCATCAAGACGCTCAGCCAGGATGAATTCGCCAACTACCCTCACCTGGAGGAGCTGGAGCTAAACGAGAACATTATCAGTGCCATTGAACCTGGGGCTTTCAACCACCTCTTCAACCTCAGGACGCTGGGGCTCAGGAGTAACAGACTCAAGCTGATCCCCTTGGGGGTGTTTACCGGACTCAGCAACCTTACCAAGCTAGACCTTAGTGAGAACAAAATTGTGATCCTCCTAGACTACATGTTCCAGGACTTGTACAATCTGAAGTCTTTGGAGGTGGGGGACAACGACCTTGTCTTCATCTCCCACCGGGCCTTCAGTGGCCTCAACAGCCTGGAGCAGCTGACCCTGGAGAAATGCAACCTAACCTCCATCCCTACGGAGGCCCTGTCTCACCTTCATGGCTTGATAGTGCTGCGGCTGCGCCATCTGAACATCAACACCATCCGGGATTACTCATTCAAGAGGCTGTACCGGCTCAAGGTCCTCGAGATCTCACACTGGCCCTACCTGGATACTATGACGTCCAACTGCCTCTATGGGTTGAACCTGACCTCCTTGTCCATCACCCACTGCAACCTGACGTCCATCCCGTACGTGTCGGTGAGGCACTTGGTTTACCTCCGGTTCCTGAACCTGTCCTACAACCCCATTGTCACCATCGAGGGCTCCATGCTCCATGACCTGCTCAGGCTGCAGGAGATCCAGCTGGTGGGAGGGCAGCTCACCATGGTCGAGCCCTTTGCCTTCCGTGGCCTCAATTACCTGCGCATTCTGAACGTGTCAGGGAATTTGCTGACCACCCTGGAGGAGTCAGCCTTCCACTCGGTGGGCAACCTGGAGACGCTCATCCTCGACAACAACCCCTTGGCCTGCGACTGTCGGCTGCTCTGGGTTTTCCGGCGGCGATGGAGGTTGAACTTCAACAAGCAGCAGCCCACCTGCTCCACCCCCGAGTTCGTCCAGGGCAAGGAGTTCAAAGACTTCCCCGACGTCCTCCTGCCCAACTACTTCACCTGCCGCCGAGCACGGATACGGGACCGCAAACCTCAGCAGATCTTTGTCGATGAAGGCCACACGGTCCATTTCGTCTGCAGGGCAGATGGGGACCCGCCCCCCACCATCATGTGGCTCTCTCCCCGGAAGCACCTCATCTCTACCAAAACCAACGGGCGGCTCACTGTCTTCCCTGATGGCACGCTGGAGGTGCGCTACGCCCAGATCCAGGACAACGGCACCTACCTATGCATTGCCAGCAATGCGGGTGGCAACGACACCATGCTGGCCCACCTGCACGTGCGCAGCTACTCCCCAGACTGGCCCCACCAGCCCAACAAGACCTTCGCGTTCATCTCCAACCAGCCCAATGAGAGCGATGCCAACAGCACGCGTGCCACCGTGCCTTTCCCCTTTGACATCAAGACTCTCATCATCGCCACGACCATGGGCTTCATTTCCTTCCTGGGCGTCGTGCTCTTCTGTCTGGTGCTCCTCTTCCTGTGGAGCCGGGGGAAAGGCAACACCAAGCACAACATTGAAATTGAGTACGTGCCACGCAAGTCCGACGCGGGCATCAGCTCTGCCGACGCACCGCGCAAATTCAACATGAAAATGATTTAACCAGGCAACAATTTGCAAATAATAACGGTGGGGTTTTTTTTTTAAAAAAGAACAAATAAAAAATAATTAAAAAACAAACATTGCTACAAACATACCGACCTCTCTCCTTTCACCACGCCCTCTGCCCCTGCCCAAACCCACTGCACCCGCACTGTCACCACCTCTTTCTCCTCCTCCTCTTCTTTGTACCAGGAAAACATTCAGCCGATGTCTTCAGGACTCCTGTGTTTGTAAGGACTTTGTCTGATGGACTCTAGTGTCAGATATAACTCTGAGAGGGAAAAACAACAGAGGGGGGGAAAAAAAAGAAAGAAAAAAGAAATAAAATCAATAAAAAGTTACGAACTTTCTTCTGTAACTTTGATTTCAATAATTATGGATTTTTATGAAAACTTGAAATAATAAAAAAAACCCTATTTCCTATAGATAGTTGGAATGCAAAATCTTGACTTCTTGATCTGTCCAGTTCCGTATCTCTGGCGAGCGCTCGCTTTCTCGCCTCCGAGGCATTTTCCAGCCGCTTCACTAAGAACGGCCCCAGGCCAGGGCGAGTCTCCTGCTGATGCCAAAGTTTCGCGCTCCCCAAAAGGCACTTCCCGTGGTGTCTTGGGCCCTGCACAGCACCGAGAGGAGTTTGACTTCTTTTCCCAAGGACCAGCTGCGGTTTAATAGCCGGTTCCCCTGCCTGCCCTCAGCGCCCGGGGGAGCGGGGCCGCAGCGCTGACGTGCGCAAGCAGTACGTAGCGGGGCTGTGTTTGCCTGCCCTCTGCGCAGCGAGAAGGACGCAAACCCCCGCTGCAGGGTGGGTGGCTCGCAGGGCACGCAGCAGCTCGCCATGCCCACGGCCTCCCCAGGCTGAGAGCCAGCGGGGCCAGGCTTTGCCCGGGCGGTGCCGGGGGTACCTGGGGGTCCTACTGCCTCTTACGTGGGGACAGGACTTTCTGCGTGCCGTTGCCAGCAGCACAGTGCCAACTCCTCTCTGACGGGGGACAAGCTGGCTCTTGTGCTACGGACAGCTGTCCCTGTGGGCAGGGATGCTGCCATTCCATTAGCACCCTTGCCGGCAGCAGAAGCAGGCAGAGCGCTGCCTGGCCCTGCCTGCCCCAGCCCCTGGTACCCCGTGACCGAGCAGCTGCAGCTCCCCACCTGCCTGCAACAACTCTCACGGTGGTTTTCGGACCTGACCGCTGGCACCCAGACTTGCAAGCACTTTCAGGCACGTCCAAGGGAATCTAGCTTCCAGGAAACCTTGTCTGAAAAAAAAAAAAAAGATAAAATAAAATTGCATGCGTTTATAAACACACAGCCAGCCTGAGCCAGAGAACAGGCACAGGGCTGCAACCGGGAGCGGGTGCAGGCTGTAACGCGCTGGCTGCCCTGGTGCTAGCCTCCGTCACCGTGGTGTCTGGTCACCTGGCAGCGACCTCCCTTTGCTGAACTGCGGTACCTTGGGATCAGAGGTCTGGGAGGTTTGTACTGTCTCAAGGAGGAAAAGGGGAGGAACAAGGGTTAAAGTGTTCCCGGGCAGGGCTGTGCTGACCGGATGGTGCTGTCCTGCCCCGAGATCAGAGCTACCTACAGCAGCAAGACGCGGCCCAGGCCACAGAAAGCATCAGCATAAAAGTGTCATACAGCAAATTAATTAAAAGGAGCAAGTCAGGAGGGCAACCACAGAGGGAGAGGTGAAATTAAGAGACAGAGAGCGATAGGGAAAGAGATGTCTCAAGTCAAGCTTTGAAAGTAAGAGTAGCATCATCAGACCGGCTGAGCCGTTCCCCCGTTGGTTTGTGCCAACTTCCCAAACCCCAGAAGGTGCAGAGCGGGGCTCAGGCCATGGCCAGCCCCCCCACGGGGCCTTTCCACGGGAGAAACAGGGCTGGCACTGTGGCTCGGGGATCCCAGCACGGCCTGCCGGCCTTCGGCTGTGCTGGAAGCACAAAGCGTCCCTGCAGACAGTGGTAATACGGGCACTAAAGGTTTTTGTAAGTGT
>VZSC01010159.1:45719-88023 GCA_013398225.1 Steatornis caripensis
AAAAAAAAAAAAAAGATAAAATAAAATTGCATGCGTTTATAAACACACAGCCAGCCTGAGCCAGAGAACAGGCACAGGGCTGCAACCGGGAGCGGGTGCAGGCTGTAACGCGCTGGCTGCCCTGGTGCTAGCCTCCGTCACCGTGGTGTCTGGTCACCTGGCAGCGACCTCCCTTTGCTGAACTGCGGTACCTTGGGATCAGAGGTCTGGGAGGTTTGTACTGTCTCAAGGAGGAAAAGGGGAGGAACAAGGGTTAAAGTGTTCCCGGGCAGGGCTGTGCTGACCGGATGGTGCTGTCCTGCCCCGAGATCAGAGCTACCTACAGCAGCAAGACGCGGCCCAGGCCACAGAAAGCATCAGCATAAAAGTGTCATACAGCAAATTAATTAAAAGGAGCAAGTCAGGAGGGCAACCACAGAGGGAGAGGTGAAATTAAGAGACAGAGAGCGATGGGGAAAGAGATGTCTCAAGTCAAGCTTTGAAAGTAAGAGTAGCATCATCAGACCGGCTGAGCCGTTCCCCCGTTGGTTTGTGCCAACTTCCCAAACCCCAGAAGGTGCAGAGCGGGGCGGAGGCCATGGCCAGCCCCCCCACGGGGCCTTTCCACGGGAGAAACAGGGCTGGCACTGTGGCTCGGGGATCCCAGCACGGCCTGCCGGCCTTCGGCTGTGCTGGAAGCACAAAGCGTCCCTGCAGACAGTGGTAATACGGGCACTAAAGGTTTTTGTAAGTGTTAGTGAAGCAGCGGGTGCTTCCCAGCCTTCCCAGCTGTCACCAGGACTGGTGGCACCGCACCGGCAAGCCGCTTCCTTGCCCGCCTAGCCTCGGCGGCATCTCCAAGGTGGATGAGCTGAGATTTGCATGCTTGATTTGTAAAGCACTTAAGGAGTCTTCAGGGATCAAAGTCACTACAAGATGATAAAAAATAAGCGACAGGAACCTGGAGCGCCAACAGGGAAAAGAATGGATTTGCTTTTCTTCCAGCAATGTGCCAATCTAGAAGAACCAACCTGAAACATCTGTGCTCGTGGGGAGGGGGGATATTTTTCTGGTTTCAGCTTTCTATTCATCTTCAAACAAAACATTTTGTGTTTCTTTCTCCACAGCGGGTTTCAGGAGCTTTGATTTGTTAGCTTCATCTCTAACCCATCTTCCCTTTACAACTTTCAAACCAAAACATTTTTTTTTTAAAGCCTTTTGCTTTTGTTTTGCTTTTTAAAAGAGCCAAAGCAAAACGCTGCTTCGCAGCTTCCCCTCCCACCAGTGTTTAACCAACATTTCCAGTGAGCTAAATACAAAACCGCAAACAGCAACGCACAAAGCTAGGCCTGAAGCTGAAGGCAGGTGCGCTGGGCTCCGGGAACCCCGAGCGCTGGCTTGGAGCAGCGCTCCCCGGGCAGAGGCCGGGATGCGCCGAGGCCTCAGCCTTCCGGAGGAAGACGCCAAGCGAGCGTGGCCGAGGAAGCCACGTACAGCAGCATGTTAGGCGCCGAAATCTCAGTCTGAGCCTTGTTGCCAGGACTTGACGATCAGCGCTTCAACAGACGGCAGAGGTGGAGGGGGGGTCTCCGTGTTCCTGGACAGCTATTAACACCGGCAATCCAATGATTGACTCCAGTTATCCTTTTTTAATGCTGTAATTAAAAGAGCTAATTCAACACGCACAGGTTAAAAAATACACACTAATAACAAAGTCCGACAAGGTATTTGCAGCACACTACAGTGTCCCAGCAATCAAAGGGAGGAATTGAGTCTTTCACTGTTAAAAAGCAGCTTTAGAAAAAGAAAAGAAGAGAGAAAATTATTTCTTTTCTGCATAACGTCTCGGGCTGTGCTAGCGCAGGATTTTTCCCAGCCTGGGATCTGCCCCCGAGACCCATGTGTGCCCCCCAGACCCACCGCCCCTGTGCTCAAAACGCCTCGGGGGTAAAGCCGCGCTGCCTGCCCTGCATCCGGACTGCGGCGCGAAGTCCCTCATTAGCAAGTTTGCCCTCATTAGCAAGTTTGCCCGATGCTCTGTGGCACTGCTGCCTGCCACAGAGTTTATTATCCACACTGATTTTTTAATCTTTGATGCTTTGTGAACTGGATTTTTTTTTTTCCCAGTCACCATGTGATTAAAGCAGACGGATGGAGCAGAAGCAAAGCATCTCAGAGTGGCCAGCATCTCAGCTCAGCAATTTTCATGGCTGGTAAAGATGGAAAAAAAAGAACCAAACCCAAAGAATAAACTTTTTTTCTCTCCCCTTTGCTGAAATGTACAGTGTGTTTCTCCTGCAGTTTCATCAGGGATGAGAGAGCAAGGGCTGGGTTCCAGCAGGTAACCATGTACTGTGTGGCAGAGCCAGGCAGCTCTTCTCACTGGTGATTTTTTTTCATAAGGATAAATAAAAAGTATGTAATAAAACAGCTTCAAAGAGGTAGCAAAAAACCCCCAGGAAGAGATGTGCTCAGGGTGAGGAGGGGAGGCTGCCTGTGAAACGCGCCTTACCTCCCCTACTTCCACGACTGATGGGAGCCCCACGAGGATCTCCACGACAGGCACCGTGTGTCGGGACACGAGAGCGAGGAGGATGAGGGGTTATTCAGCAGTTCCAGCCTGGGCACATCAGCGCCCCAGGCACTTCCCTCCTCCCCAGGCTCCACGTTTCCCCCACCGCCGTGGGCTGTGGCTGGCAGGCCCCTGGCTTTCCCCTTCCACTGCGGAGGCAGGAGCGGAGTTATGAGCATCCTGCGGGAGAACCATTTATACCCGCCGACTTCCCGACTCTCCTCATCAATCCCCGCACCCGCTCAGTTCCTCTCCCCATCAGAGCCATGTAGGGCAGTGCAAAAAGCCGAGTTTGAGATCGATACCTGTGCCTATACAGCGGTGAGGACCGGGGGCCGGGCTGGCCCTTCCTTCTCCTCCCTGTGCCCCGCAGCCTCCCCATCTCTCTGCCCGAGCTTGCTGCCTTCCCCCATTTCCATCAGGCCTTATCGCACTTAATTTTACTCCTTCTCTCACTAACTGCTCTCCCTCTCTTATCTCTGCTTCAGAGTCAATTTTTTACTCTCTTCTTTTTTCCTTCCTTATCATGCTCTCTTTTTTTTTATTTATTTTTAAAAATAACTTCCTGCCTTCTGTGCTTCTCTCTTGCTCTCCTGCCACGTCTCTGCTTCCCGCCGTCCCCTCGCTGCACACACATCTCTCCCGCTCCCTCCCTCCTCCCCGGCAGGGTCCCATCCTGCCCCCGCCGCAGCGAGCAGCACAGTGGCATGGAGGGGAGGAGGGAAAGATCTTTGGGCTTCACCTCCTTTTCTCCTTTCTCCCTTTCCTTCCCTCTCTTCCCCCACCCTCCTGCCTTGCCCCCTTTTCCCAGCTCCCCTTCCTCGCTCCTCACGTGCTCTGCAGCCCTGCCCAGATGATTTGCCGTGAGACAGGGCATGGACTTTGCAGTGCCAGCCCTGCTACCACATTTGTGCAGGACATGGCAGAGGAGGAAGGCTTTGAGGTGTGGGGGCTCAACCCGGAGGAGATCACTGGGGGAACAGCCCTGCTCCCCATCTCTCCAGCCCTGCCACAGGTACGCACAGCTCCTCCAGCAAGAAGTGGACCTATTGCTTTCCTCTCTTTTTTTCTGGGTCCGTATCTGCATGCCTGACAGATTTACTGTGACTCTATTGGTTTATGATTAAAACCCATAAATTTCACTAGGCCTTTTTCTTATTTTCCATAATCCTCAGGATTCGAGGCAATCACATTTTAACTGGAAAGCATGGGCTGTGCTGTTAGGTCCCGGTGTAATGGGGAACGGTTCATTTCCCAATCCGCTCCCATTACTGGTGATACCAAAGAAATATTGTCCTGGGAAAGAGATTATTCCTCAATTCCCTTTAAAACAACGTACTTGCCTGAGCAAAGGATCAGAGGAACAATACGAACCTTGACCAAAACACAGCGCCCCCCACCACGGCAGTTTGTTCCCATCCTGAGGTTTCCAAGCCGTTTCCCGGCACGCTCGGGCGGGTGCTGAGGGTCTCGGGGGGACCCAGCCTGGGGTGAGCAGGGTGGCAGCTGTGGGCGCCTGTCAGCTGCTCCGTCTCCGCTCTCCATCGGCAGGCAGCGGGTAGCTCCAGCCCCTCCAGAGATTTCATCATGTGCCTGTTATGATCCAGGTAATCAGACATTTCATTCAAATGAGCGAATTTATTCCAGTGGCACTTTAATAACAAAATCAATAAAACTACACTTCCCAGCAGGGCTTTATCATATGCTAAAACTACAGCATATTGCCTGGATGTACTAAATTCTCTCCCTGAAATAAAGTGCAAAGTTTAGAAGACAGATGACACTATTTGCGGCACTAGCAGGATAATATCCTAATAAATCCACGGCCACCTGGGCACTTCAGAGCTGTCACACACTGCGCTCGGTGGCCACTGTGAACTCCCCAATGACAGCGAGAACAGGAATGAGACCTTTGTGCTCCTTGGGCTCGCAGTGCAGTTGTAGGGGTGTAGGCTTTGGAGCACAGCCCCGTGTCAGAGCAGCGAGGCACCCACGTGCACAGACCAGCCAGAGCCGACGGCGTACGTGGGAGCATCGTGGACGTGGCTACCAGTGCGGGTTACCTTATCTGTGGTGGGTCCCTCCAGAAGAACCAGCTCTGAGCAGGTGGGAAGGTGAGCACCCAGCTCGGGGACCAGCCGCTCCATGTGGTGGGGACTGGGCTGGCCTCTCCCAGCAGATCTCCTCGGTGGCACCTCCAAGCGAGGAAAGAGGTGGGACAGTCAGGAAACACTGCCGGTCCTGCAAGTCAGCAGCACCCCGGGGCAGCACCCATGGAAGAGGACAGTTACTGCCCTGCCCCGCGTGCGGCAGTGCACCCCTCCGTGCAGGATCCCACCCCGAGCCCTGCGCCGGGCTCTGCGGCTGCTCTCCCTTGGACCATCCCCCTCGCTCCCTCCCCACCTCGCCATCCCCCTCAATTACCGCCTGCCGCTTCATCGCTGTTCCCCGTATCGTTACACTCCAGCACATTTCCTGACGTGAGATTAGGACTCTTCCCTCCTCCATCATCCTTCTAAGACCATCATCCATCAGCTCTCGAGACCCTGCTCTGCTCCCAGCCATTCCCATCTGCCAGTCAGCCGTTTCCCACCAGCTCTTCCCTCCTCCTCCTTGTCCCTCCAGCTTGTGCTTCCCAAGCCTATCAGTGTTCCCCAGCCTTGAGAGCCTCGAGTGCTGCAAAACTAATTAGCTCACTACAAAGACTGAGGAATAATTAGGGACTCCACTGAAAGCAAGAAACTAGGGCATCTCGCCTTAAATAAACGTGAAGAAGCGTCTCTCCGCTCCGCTGACGGCCTGCGATTGCTTCAAGCAGATGATTACGCGACTCACTGTCCCTTGGCTCCCACTCCAGGCATGTCCACCAGAGGTGCCTCTGCCTGCGTCTCGCCCCTTAGACAGGTGCCTTCTGGCTTCTCGGCTTGTGTCCCTGCCACTAAAGCCAGCTCCTCCCCAGAGCTCCACGGCCAGCCAGGCACCTAAGCAAGCAGGCAGCCTGCCTGGAGATGCTGGGGCTGCCAGTTTGGGCGCTGCCTTCTCAGTGGTGCTTCATCCCCAGCTCTCTCCGGAGCAAAGCTAGCACCAGCTATGGAAAACACGTAGCAAGCAAAACATTTGCAAAATTTCTTTTCTAGTTGCCTCCTCTGGGTAGAAGAGACGCCAAAACAGCTTTCCCCGGAGCTCCACACCGTCACGGGCGGGAGTCCGGCCTGCCCCACACTGGAGCCCCTACAGAACAGGGTTATAGGAGGAGGAGGATCTGGGGGGCTGCACGGCTCCTCCTTCCTCACGCGCATACCATCCCGGGGATCCCATGTTGAAGTACCCCGGTGACACGCAGGGGTTCCCTGCAAACCGGTGTCTCCCCCCGAGGAAACACCCATCCCTTCTGCCTCCCCAGGGTGATGAGCAGGAGTGGGAGCCGGAGCCAGCCCAGCACGAGGCGTCTCTGACCTCCACCACTCACTCGTCTCCCCGACGCTGCAAACAATCCCTCCTCCAGCCACTGTCTGTGCCTGAAGTGCTCCGCACAGTTTTGGCACTTACGAATGATATTTAATACCAACCTGACACGCAGCCCCTGCGTCTCGCTCTGAGACCTGAGGCAGCCGTGCCGGAAGCCCGACTGACGTCCCCAGCCGTTTGGGGAGGAGCGGTGCTTGCTGCCTCCCGGGGAAGGTGGGACAGAGCACGGGGAGGGAAGCATTGCTTTAAGCCCTTCAGAGGAGCTCCCCGGCTCCTGCTCAGCCCAGGCTAAGCGTCCCCTCCTGCCCTCGCCCACGGTGAGGGGAGCTGGCGGCCAGGCCACCGCGGGAAAGGACAAGTTCTCACCTTAGGGATCGACGAGCAAAGGACCTCATGGAGACTACGGCACTTTACATGAAGCCGCAACTCCTGCCGTCAGAGGCTTCATGGCCCTTATGGGTTTGGTTTTTTCCTCCTTCTTAGGGTTTTTTATTGCCTCAGCTCATCTGCTCAGATCCACAGCCACAGAAGGGGAAGGGAAATAGAGGTGGGAAGGGGGCCCTAAGCGGCAGCCTACATCAAATGTGAGGACACCTTTTCGGCATCAGGTCCCCGATGCAGGCTGTGCACTGCACTTGTGCTGGCAGCTGCACCCTGGAGAGCAAACCTAACCCTCACCCGGCCACAGCAGCTCCTCAGCATCCGGAGAGGTGAGGTATCGGGTGCCCATCACCCACAGGAGGTTCCCTTGCCATATCCAAGAACAGAGGCTTTAGGAAGATGAAAAACTCCAGCTTTCCCTTGTACGAGGGCTCGAGGGCCAGGGAAGGCCTGCGCCCTGAGAAGAGCCATGCCGAGCCAGCCCCAGGACCACGTCCCTCAGCAGCACGACCCCGGCACGGCTGCCTAGGGCAGGGAGAAGGCCCCAGCGAGTACAGAATAACCCCAGTAACCCTCCTGTGCAATCTCTCCCAGCCTCAGCCAACCTGAGGTTAAAGGGCTTCTGAACCATTTTCTTACTAGTCCTCAACGAACCTTTCTTCCTTGAAGTCATCTGATTGCATTTGTGAATCCGCTCCGGCCCCCGGCCTGCGGCAGCAGTTGTAGCAGTGGGTGCCACCCGCAGCGCCTGCTCAGTGCTTGGTGCTGCCAGCGAGGGGCCTTTGCTCAGCACGCCCTGCACCGTGCGTGCGAAATCTACGCTNGGTTAAAGGGCTTCTGAATCATTTTCTTACTAGTCCTCAACGAACCTTTCTTCCTTGAAGTCATCTGATTGCATTTGTGAATCCGCTCCGGCCCCCGGCCTGCGGCAGCAGTTGTAGCAGTGGGTGCCACCCGCAGCGCCTGCTCAGTGCTTGGTGCTGCCAGCGAGGGGCCTTTGCTCAGCACGCCCTGCACCGTGCGTGCGAAATCTACGCTGCAAATGCCGTCTTGCTCCTTTTTTCCCCGCCCCTGAAGGGTTAAGGACTTGCAGAGAGCAGGTGAAGCTGGGCAGAATCACTGTACCCCCACCAGCAAATGGACTGGAGCAGCTGCTCCCTTCTCCCGGGGGGGCTGCTTAAAGGGACAACGCCAAGGGCGATTACACCCAACCCCGGACCTGCCTTTTCTTTCTCTTCGCTTTTTCCCAGGGCTCTCAAGTGTTCACAATTCAAACAGATGAGAATTCAGGACAAAAAGCAAGAGCGAGGGGTTCAAAGGCTTTCCTCTAACAACTCTTCCCAAGCAGACCGACGAGGCAGCTTAGCATCGCCTTTCCACTACAGCTCGCCTGCCCATTGCGACCTGCTCCAGAAACCACAGGGGAAGAGACTCAAAGCTTTTTAAATTCGCCTGCTTCTCTTTCTTTGTGTAACCAGATAGTATGGTTTTACACTCACCGTGTCTGCTCACAGTGTATAAATCCTTTGTGGCAGAGGCATTTTAGGGATAAAATCTCCACCGGTGCCATCCTACATCAGGCTGAAAACAGCGGCAGGGCCAGGCTGTTTGCCCTCGATCACCCCTCCTTGGTTCTGCACCAAGAACCAGAGAGCAGAAGAATCCCTGGGCGTTGCTCCAGCCTGGCAGAGGGCTGCCGCCACGCAGGCAGAGGCAGCAGTGGATGGGGACGGGGCTGCAGGCTCCCCAGCCCCCTCCACAGCGAGCCTCTCTGACGGGGCGCTCTTGAAGCAAAACTGCCAAACGTCTCCCCGTCCCGGGTGCCTCCGGGCCCGTGCACCCTGAGCTGTCAGCGAGGCTGTGTCGTCAGCACCCCAGTGACAGCACCGAAGTTGAGAGCGTTTTCCAAAAGCAGAAGCGTGATGAGGAAGAAGAGACACAAAATCACCTCAGACAAACAATCTTGCCCAGTGACAAGAGGATCTGGTGCTGGCACCTTCGAAGGAGAATGCGAAGTGCCCTGAAAGGCTGGGGTGGGTTGGGATCTGTGCAGAGCCAGGAGGTTCCTTCTGGCACAGGGCCCTTGCAGATGGATGCTCAAGGCAGCAGATACGTACGCCTTCATCGTGCGGCGCAAGCGGAGCCGCTCTTGTCTCTCAAACACACACCTAATCATTTTTAAGATCTCTGCCTCAGAACTATCTTTTTGATAAAACTAATCACCGGCTTAAATGACAGATAAATACCCGATATTAAAAGAATGGTTGGAAAGGGAGGAAAGGGGTGGTTTAACGGTGCTCATTTCCGCTGCTTTTCTATAGCGCACATCTTGGGCTATTTAACTGCAGAGCTTATGAAGCTTCATTCTGACGACTCTCCTTTCTTTCAAATGTGGCTTCCACAAATGTTTCCCCTGCTTTCTTTACCCGCTATGCTGCTGTTAGCTGTATTATTGCAGCAGTCACCACATCTCCAGCTGAGACTAGAAGGCAGGCGCGTGAAGAGCTGTATGAACACACACAAAGGAAAAAAAAAAAAACGCTGTGCTTAAAAGGCTGGACCCAAAAGCATCTACATCGGGAACGAGGGACACCTAGGTGCCCGCAAGGGATCTGGGCTGTAACAGCTCAATAAAGGAGAGCCGCTGAAAAAATAAATCAAAGCTGCGAGCGGCTCAAGAGCCAGCGTGAGGACAGAGGTCGGTGCCAGCGCAGCTCTCCTGCCCACACCTCTGCCGGTCCTCGTGCTGCCAGCCAGGAGGACGAGCGGCTGCTGCTGGGCTGGCAGGAATGATCCAGCTCTAGGTGCTTTTAAGCACCGCACGATCCAGGCTCACGCTGGCTTCCTCTGCTCTGCGGGGAACAATGGCTTTGATCAACAGAAGATTGCTGAGTTAATTGTAATGATATTCTAATAAAGCTGGGGAGATTAATTATGGCTCTTTATCAGAGCTGGCCCTCTGCCAAGGGTTTGCAAAATTGTTTTCCTCTGTTTCTTGTCATTTGAATTTAGGAGAAGAAAGGAGGAAGTTGGGTGCCTTTTCTTCCTCCAGCAATCAGGACCGTGGCCTTGCGCCCCGCTCACGCTCGCAGCTCGGCGTATTTACGGAGGGGAGCAGGGAGCGTGCAGACAGAGAAAGCAAATGGAGAGCGACAGAGCAAACCAATTAGACATGATGCAGCACAATTACGCTCCCAGTCAATAAGCGGCTTGGTGCAGAGAAGCACAAAGGAACAAGGCGATGGCGTGGGGACCACAGACGTCGCTCCACGGAGGGTAAACCCGGGGCACGTTACACCTTTCTAGGCCGGGGGGAGGACGGACAAACTGCACGCAGTGCTCGCCACGGGGGCCCAGAGCGGCGGCACTGTCGAAGGCAGCATTCTTTCCAGAGAAGCTTCGTGGCCTTCGTTCTCGCTGGTATCACTCCGGTGCAGAAAAGCAAGTGTCCGGCGAGCAGCCAGAGCCCTGCTAAGTGGCCTTGGGGAACGTGAGACTCGAACCTTCCTATTTCACTTGACAAATAGCTGTTCCTTCCAGGGAAGATTTAGCAGTGCCCAGGCAGGTGAGAGACAGACCTGCAGAGGAGCGATCCAGGCTGGAAGGCAGCAGATCAATCAGGCAGAGCCGCCCGCTCTTGTTCACGGAGAAGGGAGAAGAGCCCCTTCCTGCAGCCGGCTGGCACGCGACATGCTGGGGAAGAGGCCACAAGTCAAAGCAGGAAAGGAAACGTGCTCCTCACACAAACCAGAGAGAAAGCCGAGGAGTAAAATAACGCTACTTTTAAGCGGGCAGCAGGGCAGCACCGGAAAACTTCCTGCCAACAGGTCAGGGCTTGCCGCTTTGAGGAGGAAAACTGCCACCACCTAACCCATGGCATTCAGCTCTCTGAGGGGCACGCTTGAGACACACAGCTGCTCCAGATGCAGTTTTCTAAACGGCTCCAGGAACACTACACATTGCTTCTGCTCACAAACTATGAAGACAGGGTGGGAGCCCAGATTAAAAATTTTGAGTATTGGTCCTGCCAAACAGAACCTAAACAAGTTTTATGTGTCAGCGACATCCTCCCGCAGGAGCAGCCCCGCAGAGCCCCTGCTCTCCCTGCCGCATCGGGACTGCACGCAGCACAGTGCTTTCTGCTGACCCCTTCTCCCCCTGCCAAGCACAGGCCGTAATACCGCTGCAGAAACGCAGCTCGCGCTGAGGTGGCACGCAGCCACGCCGTGGTCTACCGACCCTCCGCGGGCGAGCTTTGGCCAGGGTGTTGCTGGAACGGAGAGGGCTGGCGCAGCAAGCCTGAATGTAGTCACCCGGGCTGAAAATTTGGCAAGAGTAGGCAGGGAGCACCAACTTCCACGTGCAACGCTGCCGCTCATGACCTCCGACTGCCTTTCAAAGCACTGCGGGTGCACCGAGCACTTTTCACCTGCTGAAGAACATGACAGCGGCATCCTCTCTGCGCTAAAGCAGAGGACTTANGCTGAAAATTTGGCAAGAGTAGGCAGGGAGCACCGACTTCCACGTGCAACGCCGCCGCTCACGACCTCCGACTGCCTTTCAAAGCAGTGCGGGTGCACCGAGCACTTTTCACCTGCTGAAGAACATGACAGCGGCATCCTCTCTGCGCTAAAGCAGAGGACTTACAGTAAGGTCAGAACAGGATAAGAGCAGGGTCCATGTTTTGTACCGTTGCTCTGATAACAATCTAGATGATTATTTAGGGTTTTCAATGACCAATAAAACTCTCTCACATCCAAAGCGTTTGCTCCAATTGAGAGGAAAAAACGCTGATCTAAATACTTTTCTCTTGGAACATGACAGAAACAATTATTCATTTAGGCTTTGGTAAAGACTATTGAGTTTGGCAAAACGTTGCTCCAGGGGTAAAATAACTGGAANATGACCCATAAAACTCTCTCACATCCAAAGCGTTTGCTCCAATTGAGAGGAAAAAACGCTGATCTAAATACTTTTCTCTTGGAACATGACAGAAACAATTATTCATTTAGGCTTTGGTAAAGACTATTGAGTTTGGCAAAACGTTGCTCCAGGGGTAAAATAACTGGAAAAAAGTTTCCAGAACGTTCAAAAGCCCTACTTTTTTGCATAAGGAAACTCCATTTTTCCCATTTCAGAACAAATCCTTGCACTAAATCTAAGTTTATCTTAAATACAAAGAAAGAAATGAAACAGTAAGAGAACAGTTACCAAGAAGATCAACACCAGAAAGCAAAGTGTTGCGGAACTGTATTAATCACTTCCCATCCCACGAAAATTTGCCCTTTTATACTGATTCTGGGTGACCAAAGTATTTCAGCAGCTTAAGATATTCCTTAAGAAGAAAATCTGATTTCCATCTGCCTCGAGACCTTATCCCTGCCTGTGACGGGTCTGGTACAGGTCCCTCTCAGAGGGCTCAGGACCAGCAGCAGTGGGTGGCACGGCTGCGGGCATGCCCAGCGGCACCCGCTGCTCCAGCACGCGCTACCTGAGATTCCCCATAAATAACATCGTCGGCATCAGCTCTTGTGTTCATTTCACAGGCGGCTGCTCTGCTGACAGGTTTCACACGCCGCTACCGTGTCTTGTCAGCTTTATACTCTCAGGCCAACGCCGGCTCACCAGCTCCGATGTATATACATAAAAATAAATGGCTCAGAAACCCCAATAAAGTGACAGATAACATAATGGGACCTGGCTTCAGAAAATAAGCTTGTTTATGGAAGCTCCGCGCCTCCAAATTTGATTTATGTCGTGCAGGCTGTCTCTCGGCGAGGGTGCGGGGAGGACGGCTTGCTCGTGCTTGCTTCCCACGGGTGGCGGGGGGACAGCTGCTGGTTAAGGGCTGCCTTTAGGCCTCCTGCCCTAGGACCGGCAGCAACAGGAGCACAGAGCAGAGCTTCCCGCAAGATTCAGTTGATGTGATCTTCCTCCGGCCCCCACAGGAGCTCAGTGTTTTCGCTAGCAGCTGCCCCGGCCAGGTCCAATACCTGCCCTGCCCGCCTCGGCGAAGCTCTCCCCATCCTCTCTGACGCTCCTGCCACACAACTCCCTTCCTTGGGCTTTCTGGGCTTGCCCACGTTATCCGCAAGCTGGAGGTAGCTGCAAAGAGCTCAGGGCTTCAGCAGCCAACAGAGCGCGCAGAGTAAAACCAGACAGTGCCTAAAGGAGAACATGTAAGCTTCAAACAGGAGCGCTCCTGATGGCACGAGCAGGTTCTCCTGGTAGCCCCTTTGCTCTGGGCCGCAGATGGTCCTTATTCAATCTCTTGCTAGAAGGGCTTCTTGCTAACAGGGATAATCCTTCATTTGATGTTTGCTCCCTTGGATATCGCTGTTCACAGCAAGCACTGCAATTTGTGTTTATTCTTGCCAAGCCATGTTTATTCTTGAGCCGCTTTGACTGTTACAGTGAAGACTGGGATGGCTCTTTCAGTCAAAGTGCCTGTTTCCAGGGGGCTAATAATGAGAGACTGTCAATCTGGAGACACAAGGGAAAAAATCACAGCCCCTCCTTTCACTGAAAACAATCAGCCGCTGCCAGACCCCACGCTTCGTACTTCTCAATCTTTGACATGCGGCTGGAAGATTCTTAGCTCCAGCCTCAAGCGGATGTGCCAACGGGACGCCGGCCCCAACACCTTTTCTGCAGCAGCTCCCGGGAAAAGCCTCACAGCCACAGCGTATAAATGCCATGATACACAGGTGTTCGAACAGCCCCGTGGCTTGTTTGCGCAGCGTGAACCCCGTGCCACGCACAAGGTAGACGCCCGGTGAGCCTAGCAGGGCGTGCGCGGTGGAGAGCTGGGCTGCTGGGACAGACACGCCGGAGCTCCTGCCTCAGCATCGCACGGGTCCAGAGAGTTCAAGCTGCAGACAGCAGGTCATGGTAATTTGCTGCAATTTCCTACGCCGTGATCGATGCACCCAGCAGCTCCCATCCTGACACCAGGCTCCCACGCGCGGAGCAAATCCCTGCCTAGCTGCTGCCAAGCATGAGAGGAAGAATTACCCCCGCAAGAGGCAGGATCACAGAGACAGACCTGCCGGGGCAGAGCAGGGGAACCCCTCCAGCTCGGATGGCAACCCCGTGGCTCCTCATCGCTTGTTCCAGGTCTTCATTCCATTCAGGTTTTTATTCAAATCTTGAATTATGCTGCCATTTGTCTGGGGCTTACTACTAAGGAGGGCTGTGGGGGAGGTTTGCCCTCAAATTAAATAATTAAAATGTTTTTCTCAGGCTAAATAATTGTAATTTTTTCCCCCCAGCAGACCAGTGGCAATAAATATTTAATACATTCCTTGCTTCACTGCATCCAGCGTGTTGCTATTTTAGAAATCATTTTATTGTGTGTATTTTTCTTCTTTTAATTACAGTCACCCAGTATCACACTGCTTCAATAAATAATCAAAGACAGGGGAGAGATGGGGCAGCCGTGACGCTTCAGGAGGCGCGTGCTGTGCTACGGGCACGGGGCAGTACGGATCCTGCGCTGGCGGCCACCGCCGCTCCTGCTTGGGGCCTGATCTTACCCCCACCTTAACGCTGCAATCCTGGCTGCGGCCAGCTCCTTTGGGGTCACCGAAATAACGCCTCGGGAAGGGACGCGGAGCGTGCCAGCTCCAGCGCAAGGGTGCACCCTGCCAATACCCTCTCCGGCAGGGGCCAGCAGCAGATGCCAGGGGACAGGTGCAGAAGTCAGCCAAGCACGCACTGATACCTCCCCAGGACGCTCTTCCAGCCGCCGGCAATCTGCCGCTGAAGGACTTCCTGAGTCAGGCATCCTAGCTCTCCTTTAAAAGCTCTCAATAGATTTTTTTTTTTTTTCTCTTCCAGGAATTTCTCTAGTTACAAGGCTAGCCCGATCGCTTCTTAACTGCTCTCTGTCCAAGCCAGCCACTGATTTCCAGCACCACAAGGTACAGATGCCCTCCGCACTGGCAGCGAGGGGTGGGCTGCCAGTGACGCTGGGTGCAGCAAGGGGGGACTGTGTGGGAGCAGATGTCAGAAACTGTCCCCCTGTGCTGTTGGAAGCTGGAAAGCCAGGAGCCCAAGCCCGTCACTGCATGGCCAGATCCTGCCGCTCCCACAGCCCCCAGGTTCACGGCACCAGCAGCCTGGCACGGAGAGGGTTAACATCTCCTGCAGCCAGCCTGGTGAATGGTATTCGCAAAAATGACTAGGAATACTACATGAAGCTAATAAGATCTGAGGGGAGCTCCTTAGACAAGTTGATTTCCAAATTGGACTGACTTTAACCTCACATAAATAAAAATGAACGCTTATAAAACATGGTGGAAAAATCCATAAGGGCAGATGAACGCATTGATGCGTTTTTATCTCTCTTCTGCGCTTGTGGGGCTCCACGTGCTGCTCAGGATCACCGCGACCCTGCACGTGCTCCACATCATTAGCCCAGGAAGGTTGTGTCTGGGGCTGCGCTCGGTCTGCAATAGCAAACCTGCCCTGGGGTGTCCCTCAGCCACCAGCAGCGTTGAGGGCCAGGGAAGCCCCCCCTGGACTGGCTGCCCGCACCCTTCGCTCCAGGCTCAATGGAGCGGGCATCGAGCAGGAAGGGGCAGGGGCTTAACCTGCCCCCCATCAGCACTGAGCTGTACAAACCCAGTCCAAAGCAAACCTCCACCTCTGGGTGCCAGGGAAGGTCCCTCTCCGGTATCCAGACACCTCTTTTCACTAAACCTGGAGGAACGCAGCAGCCCCACCCAGCCCGCCCAATTCAGCTTGAATTCACCACTGCTTCCATAAAGCATGGCAGCAGGACAGCCGCACATCACACACGCACAGAGGATCTCACGAGCTCGTGTTTCCTTAGGCAACCACTGCTACAAAAGGCCCTGCTCCAAAGGTCTTCAACCTAAGCAGAAGACGAGAAGAACGAGAAGGAGAAAAAAAGCGTCGCTACCGGACAGAGACTGGCAAAGGAGGCGTGAAGAGCAGGGAGACATTTCTTGCGGGGTGTATCTAGGAGCTCCTCTTCGGGCAAGAGGCACTGGGGCAGAAAGCAGAGAGCTGTGCGCTGCGAGACACAGCGAGTGCTGGCAGAGGCTGTCACCAGAGGCTGACTGACAGCGAGAAACCGCGTGTGGAGAGGGACTGGGAGGTTAACAGGAGAGCAAGCTGTGAAAGGCCCGGAGAGCAGAGACAGGTATCTGCTGTTTGCCAGCAGGAACCAGCAGAAGCAAGTAAAGCATGGGTGACACGAGCAAAATGACAGGCGAGGAAAATGATCCTTGCAGCAGAGCTCTGAACAGGCAGAAGTGGGAGAAGATTGCATTTGTCAAGGCCAGAGAAAAGGATGTTGCAGGAATTGAGCCGTGAGATGATGACACTCCGGATGAGAGTTTTAGCTGTACCTTAGCAACCCGACGCGAGGGAACGAGGCACGCCGCACACAGCCATCTCACCCCCAGCTAACGCCGAGCTGGCCCTTGGACTAGGGTGACCTTCAGTTACCCGCACGGAGCTTGCACACAGATGCTGAAATTCGGTCCAGGCAGCGCAGGAGGTGATAGCAACTGAGGGCGGGCTGTGGAGAGCCGCTCCTGACCCCAATCGTCTGCTGGCACGATGAAGGCGATCTTCAGACAGACAAGACAAACAAAGTGGTAGACAGAAAACCAGGAAAGATGATTTGGGTTGCCAAGGGAGGGCAGTTCTTCAAGAGGTCTGCGGGATGAGGAATCAGGAGGAGGGAAACATTCTGCCGGTGCGGAGCCGTTGCCAGGGATAGCTTATCAGCGTCGGGGAAAGCAGGGCATGGGGCCAGCCCTGTGCTGGAACCAGAGGAGCAGAGCTGGCCAGCAGTTGTTGACAGCGTATTCAAAAAGCTATGGGAACTGGGATGGGGGGGAGTTGACGGACGGGATGGACACACAGCTGATGGGGTCTAAGGTAGAAGGGAAAAAAGCAGACCTGTCTGGGAAGGGAAGATCGAAGGGGAAAGAGGTAGGGAATCACAGTGCACGAAAAAAGTCACCGCGCCTCCCTGGAAGCTCAGCCAAGCCCCACACACAGGCCAGACGGGCAAGAGGCACCAGCAGGCAAAGCTCTACACCAGCTGGCTCAGAAATCCTGGTAGCGCCAGCAGCTGCCCTGTAAAAGAGGTCTAGCCTTTGGAAAGTAATGTGGGCAATAACAAAGTGGAGCAGCCTTAAACATCCATTTCCTCCAAACAAATAACAGTCTGTAACTTTGGCTTTACAGGCAAATATTTACAGGGCAGAGAATCTACAAAAGATAAATGAAACAAAAACCAGGCTGCTTGGGAGCAAGGAGACAAGCAGCTCAGAGACGAGCAACCCTTGCCTAAGGCGAGCAAGGTCCCTGGAAAAGAGGGATGGATCCAGGGACCTGGGCAACTGGCTGATACGGGCGGCCACAGGCCCCTCTGAAAGCACAGGCGGTCATTTGATGCTTGTGAGATCTTTTCTCTGCTGCCATGTGCCAGCCCAGAGCTGGTTGCGTGCAGGACCTGGTGTTCACAGAGGGCTTTGCCGGCAGTCCGGGGAAAGGTCTGCGAACTCTCAGCTCAGCTTCTGCCAGGAGATAACCTGGGGATGATGGCGGAGCCAGGATGCAGCAGCCAGAGGTCTGTGCTCGCCCATGAAAGCCAAGCTTGGCCAACCCACCACTGTGCCCGTACCAGCAAGTATCAGCTCAAGAAGAGGCCAAACGTCTCAGCCTCCCACGTGTTGTACCGGTTATGAGCCTCCCTGCTATCCTCCCTGGCACCACTTGGACGTATTTTTGAGGGACGCATCGTTGCCGGACCACACCAACCCCAAGGAACTAGTCCCGAAAACGTAAGCATGTCCCAGGGGAAGCCTGCCAGTCCCCCTCCCAGCCGCCCCCGGCAGCTGAGGGAGCACCGGGCACATGGCAGTTGCATATTTCTGAAATAATATTGTGCAAAATTTTGGATCCATTAAAAAAGGCAAAGCTTTTTGACCCAATTCAGGAGTGAAAAACACCAACAAACCCAGATCTATGTACTAAATCCCCCAAAGTTTTTGTGGCACCGAAATTCAGGCTCAGAGCAACTTTCTAGAAGAGAGGAATTACCACTGTGTCCCCGCTCTGCGCTCGCCGCTCATTATCCTCATCATGGAAATTTTTCCTACCATTTTCAGGAGGTGCTTTGAGCTGTTTCCAGCTCAAAACGCTCCGTGCAGTAAATCCACATTGGGCTTGGTAGGCAGGGGTCACAGGAGGCTGCAAGCAGGAACAAAAACCACGCGCAAAAGACGTACAACGTAAAGACGCTTCCAGCCTCAAAGGACTTCCCACGGTAAGTCCAGACCTTGCAAACATCTCCTAAGCTTTACTGATCAAGTTTTATTGAATTTGACAGTGCAAGGAATTAAGCCCACACGTGAGTCCGTGCAGGATCAGGGCCCCGGTGTGCGAAGGGCACAAGCGGGCAGGCAGCTCGGGAACGCTGCAGGACACAGCCTGCACCCGCTCACCTCCCCGCTGCCTCGCCGCGTTGGGTCGGAGCAGCTCAAACACAAAAATCCACAAGCAGGTTCTCTGCGAACACCGTCATGGCTATTCCAGAAACAAAGAACGATTACAAGGGGAAAAGCTTCCCTCCGCCCGGGGGAAATCAGATTGCTGCTTTCATGTTTGCGCTGTGTCCCTACCCACGCGCCGGGAGCCGGCGCGCTCGCAAGGCAGTGCGGCTGCAGCATGGCACGAGTGGGTCTGCCCACGGCACAACTCGGAGCTTGGACAAATCCCCGATCCTCTGTGGGGCACGAGGTGCAGGCGAAGGACTTACGGGAGCTTCATAGCAGGCTCGGGCAGGGACAGACACACACATGTCCTGGGCAGACTGGGACGAAGGCAAGGGAAATTGTTCATAAAGTGATGGATTTACCTTTCCCCTCTCCCCCCTAAAATGCACGTTTCGTATCAACCCAGGGACTTACAGGTTAAATTCAGAGACAAACTGCAGAAAATGAAAATTTCAGACCTGTTCTTTTCTTTCCTGGACATTTCTGAAACAGAGCACTTTTCACTTAGGAAGCAAGCCGGCATGCGCAAACAAAAAGCAAAATGAAATGACCCCAAATAAATGAAATAGATTTTCATGGTTTGTTTCTTCCTCGGGGCGCATGTGAAGGGGAAGTGATCACTGTCACAGTCTCCCAGAGACATTTTTTAGCTGTTCTACTTCAGACACCACGTTTTAAACCTGAATTATTCAGAGAGCTCTAATTGCAGCTCCGAGATACCCTTCCCTTCCTTCGCACAGTATCGTCCTGGGCAGAAACGGCTGTTTTCCTACTGCTTTCCCAAGGGATACAGGCTCTACCCGCACCCAGAGATCATCACGTACCTGTTCCCAACAGCACGGCAACTTGAGGGGAAGAGGGTTTTTACAAACGAGTGCGCGCAAGCCCACGCACGCGCACGTAAAGTTTGCGGGATAGAAGGAAGAACAAGAAATAATGAATCCCCTTGCACTCACTAAGTCCAAATAAATAGACTGAAGTGGGAACTTGATTTGCATTGCTTTGATTGAAGATGTAATTTGCTGCTGAATAAATGTGGTTGCATCCAAATCAAACCTTTAGTCCCTCAGACATTATAACTCTTTCCTTTCTTCCCTCAGGGTTTGCCAACCTTTAAGGCTGACCAAGGATGATGTATTACAGGAAGGAATAGCCTTAAATAAGAGAAGGGCAAGTCTAGAATAGATGTGAAGGAAAAACTTCCCATAAGGAAGGAGAAGATGTTTAAAAAAACCTCCAAGAAACGGTGGCACCACTAGGAACGACCGCAGCCGGCTCAGCCTCGCATCCCACACAGCATCACCTCAGGGTTACGGTGTCTCTCACACACAGAGCTGTGCCCTACGTGCCACGGGGCTGAGGCTCTGTTTTCCCAGCAGCCTCCTGCTCAGAGCACTTTATATCCACCATAGGTCTCCTCCGTCCGTTCCACAGGTCCCCATCGACACAGGCAGCTCTCCTGGTTCCACCTTTCCACTGTGGTTCCCCATAGCATGGTACGTGATATCCTCAGGATGGGTGGAAGACATGCAGGTCTTGGTAAGTTGGCATTGCTCGGATGGGCCTCTGATGGTTATCTGGGCCCCTGATGGTTATCTGGGCCCGAATTTAATGCTATTAAAACTGGAACGTATTTGCCAGAGCTTTTCAGGACCTTAGGGCCTTGGCCGTGCTGCTGCTCCCCCAGTAAAGCCTGGTGAGATTCAGACCTTTCCTCCTTTGCTCGTATCTCACTGGCTCATCACAAACATCACCCGGCTGGAACTGGCACTTAAATGCTTTCCTCAGGCTGTCCCTGACTCCCCGTCAGAGACCCACTACAGGCTGAGCTCCCTCGCTTGGTCCGCTTTCGTTCCTCACGGTACCATATTTACGAGAGCCCTCCGAGGTCTCTGTTCATTGCTCAGGCAGCCTTGGCCACACAGCAGCTATCAGAGCAGTGAGGATACCATCAGCCTCTCAGGCAGGGAGCGAAGGGGAATCAGGGTCCCCCAAGAACAGATTTACCAGGCAGCGAAGGAGGACACGGCCCCCATCCTCGCTAGCCCCATCCCAAGCCCCATGCCACGGTCCTTCCCCTCCACACCACAGCTGCACCCAGCTGCCAGGCAGCATAGTGCCAAGTAAAGAAGACACCAGCCAGCGCAAGAGAAAGGAGAAAAACAGCCTCAAAGATGAAAAGTTGTGCGTTATAGCCAGGGAGGAAGTTATTTGCACATTACTGAGCAGCTCTTTGCTTTGCCCTTTGCCTGAAGCCCTGGGGACTCGCCGCCACTCTACAAACACGCAGCAGAGACGTGCATCTCCTGGGCATGAATTCGGCCCCTGCACAACCATCACCATTTCAGTTGCAGCTTCCCAGTGCAGAGCATCCCTCGGAAGAGTGAGGATTCTCACAGCCTCAATTTATGTGAGGGAAATCCATCACAAGGCATGAAAGCCTTTCATTCAGGACAATTTGTTGCAGGAGTTATAAACTGAAGTGCTGGGAAACCAATTGTCAGGCCAGGAGCACTGTAGATTGGCAAGGCAGAGAGGGCTGCCCCTGCAAGAGGGATGAGAACTACCTAATATACATTTATTGGGCAGATGAGGCTGTAAATAGCACGTCTGCTCCCGAGCTGGGCACGGGGGAGAGGAAGGGGCAGGGGTAGGCAGCTTCGTCCCTGGGTGCTGTTTGTAACCTGGAGTCATCACTCAGAAGCAAGGACCATGGTGCAGGCAACGCCAAGGCCAGAGGAAGAGATTGATTATCCCATAAATCAATTGCTGGGCACTGATTACAAAATAAACCACCAGGGCAAAGGTCAAGTGCTTTATTATATCACCCAGCCCACAAGATTTATTTACCACTTGGGCCATCAGTCCCTCCTGCCATCTATTACAGAGAGCTGCAGCTCTCCCTCCCCAGCTTCGGGCACGGCTTCTGCCTACAGACAGAACCAGGCACAGCCCTGCCGGCAGCAGCACAAGGCTTAGAGAAAAGACCCAGCAGCCAGGAACCAGGCGGGTCCAGGCATCGATCCTGTAGGAGCTGCGTAGCCACATCTATGATGCTAGGAAAGGTGACAGCCAGGCAGACCAACCCTGTGCAGACCCCAGCGGTGGCTGAGGGTGGTCACCAAGTCCTCCATCACCACCAAGCTGCCTGGGAGCAAATCACTTCTCCACGGTGGGAGCGACCAGAGGAACGCAGTCTCCTCCACGAAGAGCCACCAGGCCTGGCTGGGGTGCACCATGCAGGGACTCCCAGAGCAGGTTGGCCTCTGGGTGCACTTGCCATTTCTTTCTGGGCTCCAGGGAAGACCGAACCCTTTGAGGGGATCAGCAACTTCCCAGGAGGGGAGCAGGGCCTAGCTGCTCAGAGATCAGATCTGTACCCGGCCAAGCTTCCCATGCCCACTTCTACCATCTGAGCTCTGTATCCATACAGGGAGAGCTGCAGAGACTGTATCATAGCACTTAACTGGAATTCAGCCGACAAAACTTCTTTTTTTTTTCCCCCTTTCCCTTTCTAACTTTAGATTTTAAACACAGGCAGCAATAAGAGGAATTCCTGGGAGTATTGTTCATCTGTTTCCCATAAGCTGCTTGTCACTGACCATGAAAAGATTTTTTCAGTCTGGCTCCCAAAATATAAAAACCCTAAAATGGACATTTTTGAGTCCTTCACATCAACCAAAGGAGAATAACGTCAGAGCTGTAGGATGTGTGTGCGCGTATACTCAGAGGGCGGAAAAGAAATATCACAGGGAGGAGGAGAGGTACCAGCCCGCGCGCTGCGGGCAGGGTGCCTTCTGCCTGCCTCCGACCGCACAGCCCACGCCTGCCTGCGGCCTCGGGCGGCGAAGGCACGAGCCTGGGCGCTGCTCTGTGGGCAGCAAGGGGGTGCCAGTGCAGATAGCCTGGGCTGGGGCTGTTTGCACTTACGGATGTTCCCATTGACCGTGAGGCTGTTACCCCCACTCCCCTGCACGACAGTCCTCTGACAACGTGGTTGTTGCTGTTGGCACTTGCCTAGGAGTTTATTTTTCTTTCCAGGAGCACTGAACGTTTCGACCCTTGTTTTAGCCCATCTGCCAGCAGAGAACAGAGGCTCCAGCTCACGGGCCCAGCCACACGTTCCCACAAGCCGCACCGGACACCACTGTGCAGAGGGGCACCACCACCAAGGGGACAGTTGAGGTGATGAATTGCAACACACTCCAACCCCGGTGTAAGTTGGTGCTGTCACTAGAACAGCCTCAGTGATTCACGCTGGCCGGGGATACAGTCCCCACAGACACCTCCTGCCCCAGGGCAGGATTCAGCTGTCAGTAGGGCAGCTGTCAGCCCTGCCAACCCCTGCTCTACTCCTGCTGATGCCACTCTCAGTAAGCTCAACCACCGCTCAACCTCAACTGCCTCCTGCTTGAAAACACAAGGCACCCTCCTCCCAAGAGGTGAAGCCCTCACCCCCATTTCTATGAACGGCAACAAAAACATCCTCAGTCCACCAGGACAATTCTATGTCCCAGCAGAGTCAGAAAAGCACAAGGACCCGTGGTTGCTCCATTGGCCCCTGCTTCCCCAAGGGAGGCAGCAAACTCCACAAGAGAAATCCTAACAGTGCAGAGATGGGCATCCCTACCAGTAGCTGTGTTGCTCTCAGGAGTTACGTTCCCCGCTGCGTGGGTGGGCTCCTCAGAGTAGGGTGCTCATCTCCCGAGTGGCAGCGTCAGCCACGATCACTACCTTGACCTTGGTGTGGAAGGGCGTGATAGGTAACCAGCCCCTCCTGCACTCTCCCAAGGAATCTGATGGCAACAACACATTATTCCAAGCATTGACTGGCTCACTCCTGGAGGCTTTTGCAAATCCCCTGGAGTTGACAGTATATTACTTTCAGGGCTGGGTATGCCTGCTCCTCTCCCATAGGGGTTCTGACCTGCACGGACATCCATCACTCCTATCGTTTGGCCTAGCTCCATGTTTCTGATGGTGGTAATGAGCCGAAGTCAGCGTGAGACAGTTACATTCCCCAGCCCTCCCTTTGCTCCTCCTGGCAGATTTAGAAGTTCACATTTAATCTGAAAGAGGGAAGATGGAGAAGAGCCTCACCAGCTGCAGTTTCTGTAAATGTCAGGATAGGAATGAGATCTTAGCAAGCCTTAATATACTATGCAAATCCTCAGAGCATGACCGTGTGTTGCCAGGGATTTTATTCCCCTCCGTGGTAATTGGAGAGACAAGAATTAAAAGGGGGAGCTGCCACACAACTAGCTAGTCCCTCTGCTTTACTAACCACTGTTTGAAGACAGTAACTGGACATACAGGCCTAAGGCTCTGTGAAGATCTACAGGCAGAGGCGGATGTTCACCAAAGACTTTTGCCTGCATCTCCCTACTTCGGAGTATGTTTGGTATACTTGCAAGGGGATGAGGCACACGTGCACGCTTCTGGCTGTGTCAGCGAACAGCCACGGATTTGGCATTTGTGTGGCTCAAAGCGAGACCGTGCTCCATGGAGACAGGATGAGGAGGCGGCACCGCACCGCGTCCGGCCGTACCTCTTTCTACAACTGCATGTTTACATCGCTTCTTGTCTTTACTTTTTTTTTTTTTATGCATCAGGAAAGCACCATCACTTTCCTCTCCTGTAATGATGTTGACCTGATTAAAATTTTTATTGGATTTTACAAAATAGTTTCATACATACTGTTCCCTGGAGCTCTGCAGGGTGGAGGGAAGGCGGGGGAGTGAGAGAGAGAGAAAAGAGTACATTGAGAATGAGGTGGAGAATGAAAATATTTTATTTTACTCTGAAATTATTTTTCATGAATGAATAATAGATTAGAAATCTCACTTGCCTTTTTTTTTTTTTTTTAAATAGCGCTCTTACAAGTGCCCCTGAAACATGCAGGCATGAAAAAGTCACGACTTGAGCGTTTTGAGCCTATTTCAGCAACAGCTTTGCATTCCTGCTGCAGCTCCCAGCCCTCTCTGCCGCCTCTCAGCACTAAGAAGCCATGGCTAACGGGGTGCCACAGCTTCCGAGATGGGCAGGAGCACGGGCAGACAGACCCCTGACCCTTCTGGCCACCCACGGCCCTTTCGTCAGTCAGCCCAAAGCATCCCCTGCCGTCCGACCAGACCCTTGGCTCTTACCTGCCTGTCCCCAGCCTCGGCCAGTGACAGCTCGATGGGCCTGATGGGCCCCAGGGGAGCTCATCGAGTGAGCAGGCCTCTGGGAAGCTTGAGGCAAATGAAACACAAGTGCCAAAGGAGGGTTTGATAGTTGTGATTGCCTTGCTATTTTAGCATTTCATTACTGTTTTCCCTCCCCACCAAGGCAATGCCCTAACACCAACATTTCAGGCATAGAAATCCCGCTGTTGTTTTGCCTCAGTCCCTAGAAAGAAGTCAGGTCTCTGCTAGTTTCAGGAATGTCGACGGGATGGATTTAGTCACCCAATTCCATTTTCATGTATTTAAATCAGATTGCAACCCTCTGGCCCAGGAACTAGCTGTTGCCTTCCAGAGGAAGGCAGCCACTCCTGTAACGGGCAGATTTGCACCCCAGGTCCCAGTGCAATTAAAAAAAAATTTTAAAATGCTTTTCAGGGACATCAACATTTGCTTCAGATGTCCTTTCAGGAGCACCTCTGCAGGGCTAGGTATTTTGAAATTTAGTTTCCCTGGTAGATGCTTATGAAATAAATATTTCAGTGTGGCCCGGATGCCTCACCAGAACCCCCGCAAGAGGCAACAAGTCTCTGAGCCAAACCTGATGCCAGTGGAGCCTCAGGTGACAGCAACAGCAGCCAAGTGAAATCAAGGTGAGGAATAAAGCACGTTGCTCTGTGGGCATCGTTCATGGACAGCAGCTGAGATTGCCTGCAAGTTTCTTGCTCTCTAGGTGGTTCTCAAGGTCATATTGCTGGAGGTATTAAGGTTGTCTGGGTAACCTTTCATAGGTTTTGGAATGAGTTTGTGGGGTAAGGGTTGAAATTTCTTCCAGCATCATGTTCTCTAACAATTGCTGTTTGACATTTCCCCACAGGTTCTAGTTTTCTTCCTGCAGCAAGTGTTCAGACAAGCTTCAGGTCAGACCACCTCTGCCGAGCTGGGAGGCATTGCAGCCCCCTAAAACCTGCAGGCCTGCCACCTGCCTGGGTGCGACAGCACTGCTGTTTGATACGGCACTCTCCATATCTGTTGTTGCAGGGAGCAGTGGCGAGGTGTCATCTCACCTCAAGACACGGGCAAAGTACCTCGCCCCGAGCAGCACTGTGTACCACACCGGGGACTTGGGAGGACTCTGCAGTGTGCCCTCAGAGCACCATCCCACCATGTCCTGCTGCGGCACTGTCCTAAGGGCATCCATCCATGTGATTTCAGGCTGCATCTGTCACTCAAGTCATCTTACTCTTGACTTTCAATACTCCCTGCTCCTCCATTCCCACCCGAGCCCCTCCTGGGCAAGGGGGCAAGGGCAGCGAGGGGCCAGCCCCGGCCCACGCAGGCTGTGCAGACTGCCCCCGGCCCAGCGACTAGCGGAGCAGAGATCTGGCAGCACACAAAGTATCTTGCAGCAGAAAGGGATTTGCCACGCAGTGAATAGCTAACTGATAAATACTACAGCGAGAAAAGCCCAAGCCCTGGATAAAGATGGCTTATGGTGTTAAGCTGTGTCCACGGTCCAAGAAACAGAGGGCACCTGCAGCCACTATTACATTGCCCCACACCCAGCACAAAACGGTCATTTGTTTCTGACTGACTTTTATTTCAAGTTAAAGACAGCAACAAAGACCAGACTAATATAAAGCCTCCACAAGAGGCTAAGCACAGCAATTCACCACGCAGCCTAACCGGGGCGAGACACAAAATGGCAGCTGCTCCTGCAAGTGGGCAAAGCCAGCTCCTGCCTTTGTGAGTGCAAAGAGCAGCGGCAGCTCCTGCTGCTGCACAGCTGCCTCCGCCTCAGTCTTGGCCCAGGAGGTGGACAAGAAATTAGGAGCAATAGTTTCTACTCTGTGATGGGCAAAAAGAACAACCTACAGGCTCGAACCGAACCTGCATCTTTCTGGAACTTGGGCATGAGTCTTTAGAAAGAACAACTCCTCCCTCTAAGTACTTGCATTCTACTCTTCCTCATTTGTGAGGAGATACAGCGCAGACAAGAGCCCCTCTCCGCTGGGCGACCGGCTCATGCATAACAGAGTTCTAGCAATCACACACAATCTGCAGGCCCACTTCCAGGCCTCACAGCTTCATCTCCTCCGATAGCAGCTCCTGGGAAGCCTCCAGGCTTTGAAGCTCACATCCGTGTGTCAGTGGCATTCCATCCAGGCTCCCTGGAGTGCCTGCCTCGCAGCTGAGGGCAACCACCACCTCACAGGCCACTGGCTTGGCTCGTTTCTTGTCCCTAAATCACACACGTAGATGGGTTTAAATACATGAAATGATTTTCTAACCTCACATCTCCCTGCAAGTAGGGGCTGGAGCTGTCACAGACTTATTACGCAGGGGCAAACAGGAGAGGCATGAATTTGGAAGCCATCTGCTCCCAGACCAGTGGGAAGGGACAGGTCAACACCAGCTTCCACCAATCCCTGCCGTCAAATCTTTTACGGGCAGGGATTTGGCAGCCAGCGTGTAAAAGGAGCTTGTAGTCCACACCACAAAACATCATCGCCACAAGTCACATCTCTTGGCCTTCGCCAAAACAGCGGAGCATTAACTGGGTCCCTCGGCACGCAGAGAAAGCTTGTGCTCTTGCCACTTCACCGTGGACAGCGAGGGCTTTAATCTCCAGGTTTGTCAACTTAGCACCTTGCCAGAACTAGGACTCATTTTTAGTATTAAAAACCCGCATATCTATCAAACTAGTCAAGCAGCAGGGAGGGGGAAACAGCTGACAGCAGTCTCCCTCTCCCCATGTGACATGTGCTCGCCATTCTTCGTGGTTTCAACAGCTCTCCAGCTCTAGTCCTTATAATTATGATAACAGAAATCCTCGCACTCGACCATAGCACCTCGCAGCCAACGTGTTTCCACGTAAAAGCCTCTTTGCAAAAACCCTAAAAACTTCCAGAGTCTCTGCTTTGTTCCCATTCTCCCTTACATCATTGTATTCACATGGTGTTCAATTATTTACAAGCACACAAAACACTCCAGCCTGGATTCTCAACTGGTATTAATCAGTGAAGTGCCAACTAAATCAACGGAGCTACAAAGATTTGCTCTGGAGAAGGATCCGTCCTGCTGTCCCGGAAGACCCCTTCTTCCCTCCACAGCACACGCTGGGAAGGAGAGGATAAAAAACAGCTTTCTGGTTTTTCATTCCTCAAGTTTGCCAGACAGATGCAAGCCCGCTAATGCCCACAGAGACCTGCTCCCCGCTGCTGACCTACTTTTCATTCATGGGCCTGGAACACATTTGCCTCCCACGGCAGCCCCAGGTATCCCTGGAAGCAGCCATCCACACCTCGCCCAGAGCCCCGTGGCAACACCAGGAGCTCTGTGCACGGGCAGGCCCCTGGGTACTAGGGTAACATCCTTGACTTTAATGGCAGATAAGGCTTTCAGATTGTTCAGCCAAGCCTGGTGCTTCCCTGGAGCTGGTGCAGCATCATCTGTCTTCAGTCTGTTCCTTCAGGGCTTTTTCTCCATCCTTTTCAAGAGGCAGCACTTCCAAGGGGGCCCAGAGTGCCATAGCTTTCCCTGGCTGGTACGCACGGAGGGCTAACACACGAGATGCTCTCCTTCAGTGACGGCTGACCATTTCCAGCTTTCCCGCCTCCAGGGTTTTCATTCAACAAGACCAAGAGAGCCCCAGCACATAGATCACAAATCAGAGAAGCCAATGTATTGGGATAGGCATTGGACATTCCTCCAAAGCTGTGGGACAACCTTCAATGAATTAGTGCTTTTTTAGGATGGATGAATCCCAACAGAGAACTCTAAACTTTCCACAAGACCAGGGCCAGTACAACCAATCTTTCAGTAAGTCTCTTTATCAGGACTTTGTGATCACATAAAAAGCGGAAACAGACTTTTGAAAGACATTTTGTTACTCGCACCTTCACTTAGAATCCGAAAGTGAAGAGTCCATGAAAACATAATACGAGTGTAAAGAACAGGTCTGTTCCCTTGAGAGCATTTTCACACAAAGACTGGAGAATCGCATGTGAAACCCTGGGCCACTGGGTATCTCATTAGAAGACAAGAGCATAAATTTACTCCTATTACCATCACCAGTTCACAAACTGGGGCCACTCCATTCAAAACCGGAAGGCCAAGGAAGCACAGGAGACGGACACCAGGCTGGGTCTTACTGCAGTGAACCCAGCTTACTCATCCCCTGCTGTACCACCACAGCAAAGAGATGTCACAAGGCCTTCATCATGACTGGAATCATAATATCCATGATTCACACAGAAGACTTTTTATACAAAGTACAGAGATAAAAATAAAATGAAGGGGGAAAAACTTAACAAGAAACTTGTTTCATTCCCTACAAGATGGATAAAACAAGATGAATGTAAACAGCTCAACTTGACCCAAATATTTTTTCGTTGCTGAGTAACCCTGCANAAGTACAGAGATAAAAATAAAATCAAGGGGGAAAAACTTAACAAGAAACTTGTTTCATTCCCTACAAGATGGATAAAACAAGATGAATGTAAACAGCTCAACTTGACCCAAATATTTTTTCGTTGCTGAGTAACCCTGCAAAAATGTTGTTATCTCACTAGCATCTGTGGAGATTAGATGGAAGGGAATTTTAAACAAACATTCCCTTGTTTTAGGAATTTCAGCCTGGACACGAACTCTTGGGACCACTGCTCCCGCAGCACCCCCAACCCCTTTCGGCAGGGCACAGACAGTTGAGGAGGGCAGGAAGTATCTGCACCATCTCCAACACGTTAACATGCTGGTTGTTGACGTGAAGGTTTACATGAAACATTTGGGTTTACAGCTTCCCAAATTCTTCTAAGAGAAGGATGTGGCGGCTTTGTGAAGGCTACGAGCAGGAAATACATGCTCAGGCCATGACTACAGCAGGAGGTGGGAGGAGGGGTAGTCACAGCAGATGGCTGCGAGCCATTTTGGGTGGCAGTAGGCACCCGCCGAGGGGCTCAGACTTTACAACCCACACTGGCTGCCATATGTTGTGTCAGTGGCTCAGCATCACGCAGGACCCAATTTATAGCACACTTCATGGCTGCAAGTACCACACTACCCTCTTACTGCGCTCCATTAGTACAATCGCCTTTCCGCCAAGCGTCTTCTAGCAGCTCGCTATCATATTTACTGATTTTTCCATGTTTTGGTAGGTGGAGTGAGATCCAATAGATTAGCTGAGAGATTCGGGCATGAGGTTTTAGTCTCACTTGTGCTCTGGAGGTCAGGCCTGCTCACTCCTTCACTCTCTCGCAACAGATAAGCACTATCTCAACAACACACAGATGCTTTTAGAGATCACCTTGGCCCCAGCTAAGCCATGCAACATTTCTGCAGCGCGCATCCTAAAGTTGGAAGTGCACGGCAAGCAAGGCTGTGCCGCTGACACTGGGAGCTCGGAACAGGTGGGGTGGGGAGATTACAGCTCTGAAAACGGCGGCCCTTCCAGCAACAGCAGACTTCCTTGTTGAATTTCTCCTGGAGTAACTCAGGGAATTGAGAGCAGGGGGAAAGAAAGGCCTGGAGGTGGCAGGATGGAAATTAGTCTTCCATCAGCCAGGGCTCAGCGGGAGAGGATGCCAGCAGCACCTGGCAACAGGCTGCAATGAAAAGATGTGCACGAAGGGCAGAGTGAAGGTACAGCGCCGCTGTGCTATCGTGTGCTTTTGTTGTACAGCAGCAGCGATATAGCCCCAGTGCTGCGGCATGATGGCAGGGCGATACTGCAGCCCAACAAGCTCTGGAGATGGGGGAAGTGGGATGCCTCCCTCCAACCTGAGAGCAGGGTCCTTCCACCCTGGGCTGAGGAAGGCTCTCACCCCTGGAGCACTCTTTGGCACATATGGCAGTCTGCTCAAAATATTTAGTCTCAATCACATACAGACAACTTCACGGGCTGGACCTTCTGCCCCACATGAGAGCAATGAATGAGAGATTGGTCACTGGAAGGAGCAAGTCACCCTGAACCACTTGTTTACACCCCAGCTGGGTCAGCCCAGCCGCCGAACTAAAGATTGAGGCAATTTACTCTGTGAGAGTTCTTAAAATATCAACTCAGTGTGAGTATTACAGCTCCCACCAGGGCTCCGAGGGAGGACGGTCATCCACACTCGTGCTAGGCAACTGCAGTTGCATCTCTCAGATTCATGGAGAATCTTGGATATTTTTAACATTTTGAAAGAAACAGCCACTTAGCGTCAGTTATTTTAACTGCATTCAGACCAGTCCTGCACGTACAGTTGCTAGTGCCCTACCTCTGCCTCCACGGGCGCTGCTGGCCCTGGCCTGTTTTGCCTCCCAGCTCACAGCAGTTGCATTTTAATCCTCAGGTGATGCATCTCCTTGACATGCACAACAGGCACAGCCCGGGAGCTTCCTGGAGGAAGCAATTACAGAAATTGAGCTCACCCAAACAATTAAAAAAGCTGAGCTATCTCTCTAAGCTCCAGTTTTTTCTGTCTGCTATACCTAGGATCCACATCAGACTAAAATGCATCAGTGGGAGCAGACTTCGCTCTTGTCCAGCTGCTGCCTGAACCTCCACCAGTGCCGACAGCTCTACAGGGCCAGCGCAGAAGCTCCAGTTCACCAAGGAGGTCAACACAGCCCAGCTGTCCTGTTTAGGTTGGATCAACCAGATCCATAGAGGACATGGTATCGTTTACATCAGTGCAGAGCCGAGCCTAAGAGCATTTGGCTCCACAGCAGCATTTTCAGCCCTGGAAAGCAGAGTCTTCCGTCTGATCACAGCCCGCTAAAAGGCTTTGCTCCTCCTGCCCTACCTGGCAGCTAACACATCACAGCCAACTCTATAACCCCTCCAGCAAAGCAGGTCTCAGCTGCAACTTAATCTGAACTTCAGCTCTCGCAGCCAGATGAAGTGAAAATGAAAAGCCACTGATAAAGAAAAACCCACGAAGAGAAGCAGGTGCTGAGGGGGCCAGAGAGGCAGAGGCAGAGAATGCGACTGGAAAGAGCAATGCTACCGGATCTGGCAGTGCAAACATTAATTGATTTTTAATTATTCCAGTGCTTTCCATCCCGGGTGGTTGGTAATTGCAGGACTCCTGCCTGCCCTCCGGTGGCTAAGGAAGCGAGGGAAACCAAGAGCATGTCAGCAGAGCAAGCGCAGGAACCCAAAGTCCTGGTTTACCCCACAGCGGACAGCAGGAAGCTTCAGTGACCCTGAAGCTGCTGACATTTCTTTTGCGCACCACTGCAGATCGAGTCTGCTGGGACACCTCAGCCATCTCGGGGGGTGGAATCTGAACTGCGGGTGCTACCTATGCGGAGACTATGGAGAGGCCAGTACCTTGAGTTTCCACCTGACTCAAGAGCGTGATTTGCTTCTTACCAGAGATGTGGGTAGGAAAGAGCATAAACAGAGCAAGGGCAGCCCAGACGTTCTGCCCCAGATTCTGCTGCATTTCTGAGGCTCTAAAGAACAGAGAGAATGACCTTCTCCGTGCAGCTGCTTCATGCCCCTGGATCCAGTCACTTCCAGCTCTCAGAGACAGGCCCCACTGCCTCTCCGCACACCTCCTGCTATCAATGACCTTATGACAAAGCTGGCTTTGCCATCTCTCTGCTGCTTTGTGACCTCGAGAAGCCCAGCTTGGTAAGGCACAGCCAGATGATGAGTATGGCACAGCCACCGCCAGGTATCGCTCACCAGCTGTCATGAGTGTGACCTGCAAGCGTCCCCATCCTCTCCAACCTCTCCCCACAGTAGTCCTGAGCCAGCACCAGGCATCAGGTTCAGACCCTCAAGCCTTCAGCAGATCCCCTCCATGGGAAGCTCACCCAGCACCATGCAAGAATTTTGACAGACACGTGTTGTGAACAAGCAAAGAGACTGCTGAGCAAAACCTGTCTTTAGCTTTCGGGTTCAAATATATTCTCCTCCATCCACCCCAGATGCTACTCAGACACTTTGGAAATGGATATTTAAAGATATCATGATCAAAGTGAGAGGAGGAGGAAGGTGAGGGTAAGGGCACAAGAGTCCCATTAGTAGGAAATCAGAATTCAGCTACATCCCTTACACAAGACAAAGGTGAGATAAAAGCTCAGCAAGGAAGACAACATGGGATCGCATTGACTTCCTTAACATCTGTAAGCAGAAAACATGCTTGCTGCTTCCATATAGGAAAGGGCACAAAGCGCAGCAGTTTTCTTCTGGTAGGTTGATGGGAATTTGAAACAGGCTTCTCACCGCACCAGTTATTTCTGGATTTTAAAGGCCCAAGAATAGCTTCTGCCTCTTGCAAGCTCAAATACTAGCACCCAGACACATGCCTAGGGAGAAGCCGACTCTCGGTATAGCAGATATCCTCTAGCAGGATGAGAACGGGACTAGTAGCCAGGAGACCTGAGCACAGTTCACTGTACAATCCCCTGCTTTGCCTGACAAGGACAAAGGTTTCCACCTGCACAGTGTTCCCACTGGGGCAGCTTGGTGCTAGCACTAACGCGTTAGCAGCCCTGTGATTTTAGACTCGATTACTGAGAGTGCAAAAGCGGTCTCGCGACTGAGCCAATGAGCACTTCCTTAGGCACTCATAACCCCAAATCCGCAAAGAACAATCTTCCACCACCCCCCCCGCCCCCCCATAGCCCAGGGAGCTCTAAAAGAGAAACAGCCACCAAGGAGCTTGTGACAAACTANCAAAAGCGGTCTCACGACTGAGCCAATGAGCACTTCCTTAGGCACTCATAACCCCAAATCCGCAAAGAACAATCTTCCACCACCCCCCCCGCCCCCCCATAGCCCAGGGAGCTCTAAAAGAGAAACAGCCACCAAGGAGCTTGTGACAAACTATTTGTGTCTACCGGTGAGTCAGAGCAGCTCAGCTTGCACCCACAGCATGATGTGTCTTCTTCAGGATGGCCGTAGCCTCCCTCCACCCGTGTCCTCTAAGGCAGGAGGGAATGAGCTCAAGCCACAAACCAGTCTGCCCTCAAACCCACAGCACATGCGAGGGAGGTATGTGACAAGCTCCCTCTGCCCCAGCTTTGGGGTCTGCGTGTTGTACTGTTAGCCAGGTGCTGACCCCAAGACCCATCAGTGACGATGCTGAACACTAAATGGTCCCGTAGGAGCCACAAAAGAGTAAGTAAACGACCTATCTTAGCCAAACCATGCTCCGAGCAGGCAGGAACTCCGCGCTGCCATTTTTGCCGGCATTGTCATTACAGTGCCAGAAAGCGACTCACGTCTTCAGTGGGAGCTCAGAGGAGAGGCACTAAGGAAATCACATCTCATCCTGCCTTTCCCTGGCCCAGCCTCTTAATGGAGGGGGGGAAACATAATCCTTTTTAACACAGGAGAAAAGAATTAGTGCTACAGAAGCATAAACAAGCTCACCCTCCACTCAGGGCAGCGGGTCAACACCCCAAGGTTGCTGTACGGTGGGAAGATTTGGGGTTGAATGCTGTCAGTGCTTGCAAGGAGACAACCAGGCATGTTGTGAGCCAGGGGTGGGGGGGGACCAAACCCCAGGCCACCGGATCACAGCACAAAAGCTTCCAAAGGCAGAGTGAAAAATGAGTCCCCTGAAGCAGCACCACATCCATGGCCACTGTGCCGTCAAGCCACTAGAGTGTGACAAACCACCACCGAGGGCACGCGGATAACCACCCCACCGCTTCGATGCTAAGGAGCACCAACCAATTTGGGGTCCAGGAGAGACACACTTCAGTGACAGTGGCCAACAACACAATGTACGTACTGCAGATAGGAAGCTCTTGTGCCTTCACACGCGCTGCCCTGTTTCCCAAGGACCCAATTCCAAGTCCTCCAAAAATCAATGAGATAACAAGGAGATGAGTTGCAGCCAATATGGATTTGTCAAGAGCAAATCACATCAAGCCAATCTATCTTCCTCCTGTAACAGCATAACAGGCTTTCAGCAGAGAGCACTACCTGTCAAACATCTCAGCTATACTACAGCTTTTGACACTGTCTTGCCTGCCATTCCCATAAGCAAGGGGAATACGTTCTTGAGAGAAACTATGACAGGGCAGGTATAAAACCGCTCAGATAGCCACATGCTGAGGGCAGATACCAGCGGTCTCCTCTGCTACAGAGGAAGAACATGCTGATAAACAGGATTTTGTAGGAGTCTGTCACGTACTGGCTCTCTTAGGGCTTTCACTACCGGCCTGGATGACGGAGCAAAAAGAAAACTTATTAAATTTGCAGGTAGCATGAAGATGGGAAAAACTGCAGGTACTTCCAGAAGACAGGATTAGAAGATCTTGATATCTCCAGAAATCATCTTTTTTTTTTTTTTTTCCCCAGTCTGATACAAGGGCCAGGTTTTTCTCTCAGGCAGGAACAATAAGCCGTCCAAGAACAAGTGTCCAAATACAAAGAACAAATTTTCAGGGACTATTGCTTCACTACTCTTGCATATCAAGGGCTACTCACGCTGCAAGCGGTCTGGGGCCTCTCGTTCTTGACCCTATGACGGTAGTGTCCGGGTCCAAGACAGATAGCGGCACGTTGTGTTAGGCAGGCATGTACCCAGGGCATCCCTTCCCAAGCAGCTTGCAAACAGAATCAATACAAAGCTCAAAGGGCCTTGAACAGGATCAGAAAAGACAAATTCCCACTGCCAGGCTGCTCTGTCTACTGCATCACCGTCATCTCGTTGCAACTGGCACATTCGCGGTCTCTGCTGAGAACTGCTTTCAGCAGGGAAGGTGTTCCTGTGCCAGCAGCACATCGTGCTCATGACGACAGCCAAGAACATACTACATCTGACTGCTGTGCACACCATACATGTTTCATAAAGTTGTCCCAACTGCCTTCTCAAGCGCTTCCCGTGACCAGTGGCGCCTGATTCTGCTGTCAAGCGATCTTGCTCTTTCCCTGCTACATCTCACACAATTTTAACCTGTAGTCTCTGCAAGGCAAGGAATCCCCACCTCCAGTCGAGTCTGCCACCAAAAGCAAACAAAGCACAAATGCCCTGCAAAAATAATGAGCCAGCACGTCCAGACCTGGAACTTTTGATGGAAAGCCATGGCCAAGCCCCTGCAATGAGCTACATTTCCAGCCTGCAGGGAAGAGACGCTTGCAGCCATTCTCCACATGATCTTTAGGATCTTTTGGAACTGGACCTTGCAGCCCTGGGAACTCTGATGTTCCAGGTAAGTTCATTCACTGCCAGAATAAGAAAGCAGACTTTCCAAATAAGTGACTTTTTTTTTTTTTTTCCTTTAAGAGAGTTGCTTTTGGCAGCCAGTTGCAGGGAAGACTGCAAAGTAGCAATGGATTGATTTGGCTCCTGTGGAGGTGACTAATGAGAACACGATCCAACAGCTAAAGCAGAGGACTAGATGGCAGTGCCCCCACAGCTGCCTTTGTAGGAAGACACCTCCCTCACTTGTAAGGGGGAAATCCTTGTACCACGCTTCCCCCGTGTACGTCTCCTGGGGTGAACAGGCTACGTTTTTGGCGCGTGCTCCAAGAACACAGAATGGGAAGCAAATGCTTGAAATGAAAGCGGGAGAGCCAGCCCAGGGAAAGAAAGTCAGCATCACGCTTCAGGTTCAGAAGCACTCAGTCAGCTGGCAAAACCCCCTTCACTGCTGTGGATGCGAGCGGTGGGTATTGACAAGGCAGATTACACAGAGCATCACCCAGACCACGGGCTTTTAGCACCCTGTGGAGCATGATTGAATGCAGTCTTATCCCTCCAGAATAAAGTCTGAAATAAAGCGTTGCAGCAGAAATTATAGTGAGACTGAGGGTCATCCCAGGGCAGGTCTCTTCATGGTGAGGGGCAAGACAATTTATGCATCAGGAACTCGACCAAATTCAAAAAAAGGTCACAGGAAGAGCCAAAGCAGAAGATGATCTGGCTTGTATTTATTAGACACCACAAAAGACAAGAGCAAGACAAGCCACAAAAGCAAGGCATTAGCACCTCTGTGATCAGCATAAATATAGGAGGATCTGCGCGCTCTCTCCCTGGCACTTCCTGCAGTTTGTCTCCTGAAGGCTGGCGTATGCCCGTCCATCTGCGCACACTCCTCCAGACTAAGATCACAGCATCTGACAGCCCTGGAGCCAGGGGAGGCTTTTGTGTTTCCTCCTTCAGAAGAGCTTGGGCATCACTGCTGCACGCTTAACGCTGCTGAAAAGCCTGCGAAGTTTAAAACGGGATTGTCATCGCTTCCGTCACGCCAGTGCCACAAGGGTGTCCTAGAATTTAGACAAGATCAGCTCACAGCTAAGGGTCCACAACGGGAGCTGAATGGAAGTTACAGGCTGTGTAAATTCACCACAAAAATTGCACTTTGAGCACTGGAAGCCAGGGGTTAGTGGTGCTGCAGTTAGTTCGGTTCTTAGCTTACGCTTCCTTGCATCCCTTGCTGTCTTTAAGCTACCGTGTCAGAGCATCTGCAAACCACACTATTAATCCAGGATCTCAGCTCATCCCAGCCTGAGAACAGCGTCACAGCCACAGTTATTCATGCACTTCGTCACCTCTCAGCCAGACCGCAGCACCGTGGCAGCCCTGCAGCATGCAAGAAGCTCTGCCTGAAATATGTTCTGCATCTCCAAGTGCTCGGTAATCCCGTTACCACAACCACGCCAGGCTGGTCCCCTGCCTCGCAACTCCCGATGCAGAGATCCAGAAATCCAGCTCAAGGCCTTGCCCCTCGTGTCCCTGTAGCCTCATCAGCAACGCTAAGGCTGTCTTCCAGGACGGAGTCCTGGGCACGGTACATTTGATCATCGCGGAGCACCGCTGTGCCTCACAAGGGCTGATCTCATCCATACACCGCAGACAACTTTCGCAGCCCCTGTTGAGCTGTCTCTGCCCAGGGAGCACAGGTTATCATAAACATTTCCTGCTGCAAACAACTGGGTTTCTTTGGGCTACCTGGTCTGACAGAAATACGCCATGACACGTGGATTTAAAGGAAATACCCTGGAACATGACTTTCCACTGCAGGTACTTAACCTCTGGGATGACACTGAAATATCCAGACCCTGACAGATGCGGGCACATTCACTGTAATGCATGACTCAAAGATGCTCAGATATATACCCTCGGAGCACAGGACGCTCTGTCTACAGCCTACACTAATGGTAGAGAGCTTACGAGCTCTTGGTCAGCCTGTTCAGCCATATCAAATTAGCATGGAAGTTGTTTGGTTCCTTTGGAACAGGACTGGGTCAGTTTATTCGGAACAGCACAGACATTACAGACACAAACGGGAAAGGTGGGCTCGCCAATGCAAGCGATGACTATCATGGCATGAAGCGACATGAGAAAAAAAAGAGACGGTGTTTGTGCCTCTGCTGAGCTCACGCAATTCCCCTATGGCTTAGCTCCCTCATCTGTAAAGACAAGGGTATCTTTGCTCACCTATCAATTTCCTATTTGCATCAGCTAAAAAGAAAAAAGGTCTGGTCCCCGGAGGTTCTGATTCACTCTGCTCAAAGTGCCTTATTCTTTTAAGAGAAGTCGATGGGAGTTGTGGTAAAAAGCAATCCACCTTGTTTGGATGTGCTGGAAGAGATGACTTATCAAGAAAGGCAGCCTCAACGCTTCATCTTGCAGATTCCCAAACATTGCTACAGGCCTTTTTTTTACCTGCCTCTGCCAATTTTCACCATGCGCTGTACTGCTTTATTATCGTCTCTCTAAGGTTCCTCCGCATGCTCCAAGCTCATCCCAGCCTACCTAAACGCCAGCCGGTGCAGGCAGAGAGCCATTAGCAACTGCAGTGCTGTTATTGCTGCTGCCTGGGCTGGAACTAATGTGGCTCAGACACAGCACAGTGAAAATATTGACTTTCCAGCTAATCAAACCAAATTCCATGAAAGCTACAACTTCAAACTTCAAAAAATCCATCAATGATTCATAAATATTTGAAAGTGCCAGATTGATCGCATCTGGATTACTGCAGCAGAGGGGACTGAGGTCTGACTGAGAAGGAGATGGACCAGACAGCTGCTCAGACCTTGATGTCACGTTATCACCCCGCACTACCAGGGCTGCACAGATCCGCCCAGCCTCAGACAGAGGATGAGCGCTGTATCCCAGTGCTGTTACCTGTGCTGGTGTAGCCCTGCTCACCCCAGAGCACCCAGCCCGCAGGTAGGATGTACCACCTCAGCTGCTGGGACCGCAAAGATTAGAAGCCTAACAACCTGGTTGTTCACCTTCTGACTCTGGAATTAAAACAAACAAACAAACAAAAATCTATATATATGCCCATCTCCTTCACCCATTGCCTGCCTGCCAACCAGGTTGTTGGTATTCCCAGCACATACCAACCTTCAGCTGGCTTCCCGGGAAGTGAGACGATTTGGTTGCCTGGCTTTCTCTCCACACAACCCAGCCCAGTTCTCTCATCTTCGTGCCATCCAGCCAGACAAGGAGGAGTGCTTTGTTTTCCCAACAACTTTTCCAAGGGAAACAAAATCCAGGAAGTTATGCAACATCCAACAAGTCTAGATGATTTATTTTTACTTCACCCCATAGAGAAGCTCCAACTTTTCCCACATAAAAGAAAATTAATCTGCTGTTTAATTCCAACATAGAGGAGTAGGGAAAAACTTTTTGGAAAGAAACACAAGAAATAACTTTGGTTGCATTGCATAAAAGTTGGTTTGCAAAGCCATTTCAGGCTGCCTTTGTCCTCCAAGTTTCTGGAACTACATTTATATGCAAGAGAACTTTGTGCTAAGTCCTCTCTTGTGAAACCGCATGTTCAGCTTTTGCAATCAAGAGGAGAAACAGAGGCCTACAAATCTTACCCTGAAACACAAAACTCTCCTTTGTTAGCAACTGATGTGAGGACAGATGAAGTGGAAGAGTCATGCTCCTTCAGGGCATGGAAGACGAGTATCAGCAGAGGATCAAGGCAGCGCAGGGCACTGTGCTGAGCCTGACCTCCCTCGTACTTCAGTGACCGCCATGGCAGGAAGCACACTCGCTGGCTGCAGTGCTCCCATGATTGCAGCATTCAGAGCCTTTTGTCCATAATCCTCTTCTGTAATCCTGTAAACTAACACAGTGGGGCTCCACACTGCAGCCTCTCCCTTGGTGGGAGCATTAATAACTTCAAAGGGTCTGCCGAGGCAGGCTGCAGAGCTAGCCAGGGAAGCACACGCTCCGCACATGCACAAGCCTGGTCTCAGTGCTAAGACAACCATTAAGGTTCAGCCCGGTCCCGAGAGGCTGGCAGTACTCTGTCAAACATGTCAAGAGAGCCAGCTTTCCTAGGAACACTGTATCCACCTCTGTGTGGAAAGGCATGGGCATGAAAACCTCAGTTCACGGAGTCAGGTACCTTGGTGCGCACACAGAGTGCAGTGCACGTGTGCTTATGGCAAGGACTGTCCCACCCTATAAGGGACAAAAAGTCTTTGGATATCTGCTCCTGATCCTTTACGGAGGTCAAGCTCCCAGAGTCTGCCAGCTGCTTGACCACAGGCCCTGATAACAGGGAAAACATTTAGCTGCCAGTCTTCTCCAATTTCAAATCTCCAAGCTCAAGCTCTAGGCACAGGGCCTTTCCCTCCCTGGCGTTAAAAGCAGCGGACAGTGCACCGCAATACACAGCGCACTGCTTGCACCGGAATAAGGAAATGAATGCACCCATCTCTTTCTCACCACTGAAAACAAACTGAGGCCATAGGATTCTAGACACAAGATTGGAAAACATTCCTTGCCCATAAGCTTCCTGGAGCAAGCCTTCCCATCTTTCACTCCAGAGTAAAGATACCTTTAACGTAACTCATTCTAGAGCACCGCTGGTTCCTTCCCAAATGCCCAAGAATAAAGTCTCACCCTCTATTCATTTAAATAAGATTTTCCCTAATCAGGAAAGGAACAGGATAATCACTTGAAGTAATTCAGTGAACTAGTTAAGATTCACAAAAACACCACTTTTATTCGGCAGGGGTGGCATATGCATCAGCTTGGCTCTCAGTGCTGATGTCAGGACGTTGCGGGCAGGGCTGCGTCTGGGTTCTGTGCATCTGCAGTGCCAGGGCATGGTGTTCCTGTACCACAACTGAGCGTTGCAAATATCACGGTCAGCAAAGCAGCAAACACGCAGATACTGCTCTGCTTGGGGTTTCTGCCACAACACTGTGCTCTCCAGGCCCGTGACACTGCCTTGCGAGAGACTGCATGAGGAGGAAGAGGAGGGGGGTAGCGCCACATAACCAACACCACTCATCTCAAATGCCACCTCCCCTCATTTCCAGCGCTGCTGCCTTTTCCCGTTCTCCGCCATTCAGTTCTGGCTGCCCTCCCCGCCCAGGTCAGCTGCTTCTCCAACCCTGCTGCCTGCACACACGCATCGTGTCTCACCATCATCCACATCCTCACTCCCAAGGGCCAAATTGTTTCTTCTCACAAAGATCAGAGGCCAAGGTTGAAACTTAGACTTCAGTTTAAGTAAAAGCCATTAAAAAAACAAAACCCCCGTACTCTGAGTTTGCTCATGTAAATCAATGGCACGCTAGCAGATGTACCAAATATCCCCCAGTGTGCGCGTGTCAGTGTATTTGTGCCTTCAGAGATCATTAACAGCTCACGACCAAGGTCAGGAGTCAAGTCTAAGACTTTGCTGCTAATATAAAGGAAAGCATCTTTGCAGTGACACAGGGCACAACCTGCCCTTCTAATAGACTCGCAGGAACTCCGTTCCCAGACCTCATCCATTCCCCAATTTATAAATAATAAATTGCTATTTTAAAGCTGCTCTCTAGGAAGAGCATCCTCAGCCTTCCCCACCCCTTGGAGAGCGTAAACACAGAGATGAGAGGACTGAAACACGCAGTGGATTAAAATCGTTGGAACTAAAATCAGCTTCAAAGCCAGAATAAAAGCAAAGCACAATGCCAAAATCTTCTGGAAAATAAATGTTTTTAATCACAGAAGGCCTAAAATGAGCACACCTGGGACCAGCCCTCCCAGCCACCATGAGGAAGGGCGCTCAGTCACCATAGAGACAACACAGGCACGATGCTCCAGTCCCCGCTCCGCAACCTCCGTCTCCTCCGAGGCTCTGGAGCAGATGGCAAGCTGTGAGTAAGGGGAAGGAGGGCCTGGTGAAATGCTGCATGTAAATAAGACTGCTAAACACTCCTGTTGTGATTCAGCAGCAGCCTGGAAAGGCTATTAAGGGGCTGCTGTAGGGAAACGGTTAGCCAGCAGTAATGAGCTGGCTACGAGTGACTGATTCCATGTCAAGGTTGGGCGGTATCGATCAGAGATGTACGGGTGCAGTCCTGCAAGAAGGCAAGAGAGCACAGCATTCCAAGAGAGACCAGGACAGCACCGTGACTTTGGACAGGAGCCATCCTGAGCGTCGAGCTTCTGCCTGTTTCCAGAAGCAAATGAATATATTCCTTTTGCTGCTGTCCTGATGCCCTCAGGAGCATCTTTTCATCACTAATTTCTGTCTGGGTCTGGAAGCAGAGAACACGGATAACTTTGCCTCTTTGGAGAAATACATTATGTGATTCGCACCACAGAAGCCATAGTCGTGTTGGAGAATCCTCCCCGCTGACAGAAATAGAAGTTGAAGAGGCATGTTAACATTGCCGTACTCTGACATAGAAAAGACCGTGTCACCACATCTTAGCCTGTCACAGCTCTACGCTAGCCAAGAAGCAGGTGTTTTTTCAGCAGCCTCATCCCGCTTACCAGGCTTGGAAGGTGTCTGGGGTACTACTTTTTTTTTTTTTTTAATCCGAGGAACTTTTCCCTCCCTTAAAATTCTCTCTTGTCTTTGTGCAAGGAACCTGTGTATCTCCTGGGCTAAACCCACTGCTCCAAGAGAACGGAACGGCTCTGCACATCACGGATGGACTGATGTAGCTTCTCAGTGCAAGTTTGGTGCCCAAAGCGGCATCAGCCTGTCCCTCCACACACATGCAAGGCCAAGCCTTCTGCACAGCTACATCAGCACACCGGCACACAAGGTGAGAGGAACAGGAACGACGTCCATTTGTATCGCATTATCATGGCAAGACCTTCACGGATTAGGGCTGCAAAGGGTAGCCTAACAGCACACGGAGACTGTCCCTTGGAGGAGTATCCCCACTCCTAGTGCTGTCGCGGGGGACAGTGGTTAAGGTTTAACGGTCGCTCAAAGAATCACCACCAAAGATATGAGGGAAAGGTGATTTTTAATATGAGTTTGTAAAAAAG
>VZSC01010159.1:88293-110200 GCA_013398225.1 Steatornis caripensis
TGCTCTGAGAGGCGTCCCAGCTCAGAGGGAGATACACGGTCACAGCCTGCTGTGGTCCCGGAGAGCTCAAAGGGCCTCGCTTTAGAACCATTATTTATAGAATCGCAAGATGATTGACTTTGGTCAGTGTTACCATTTCGTGGCCACAAGTCTTACCAGATAATTAGTCTTGGCGTCTCTCAGATGTGGGCTGTGACCCATGCAGGAGAAGATTTGGGTACATTTCCCGGGTAACAGGAGTTCCGGAGATGGTCAGGGAGCGCCCAATCACTTCAACTCCCTGTGATTGCAGCAGGAGTTCCAGGTGCAGTTAGGGAGTGCCTCATTGTCCCAACTCGCTGTGCTCATCCCAGGACAGAGAGGTACCGTATTACTTCATATCTTGGCTCACTGTACCAACAGGCAGGGTCGGGGAGTGCCCAAATATCCCAGCTCTTTGTTCTCATATGGTGCTGAATGATCTGACCTTGCAATGCGGCTTGTTAGTAGGGGGAAGCAGGGTCTACACCACAACAAGTGCTAACTAGTGGACCATATCCCAGCTCAGTTTTCAGGGCCTGGGGGTTTGAGGTGAAGAATCTGCCCAGAATCAGGCATGAGACCAGTCACCAGCAGTTACGGGTTTCTCTGGGTCTGTGCTCTTCTATTCCTCCTTGACTCATACCCTCATACAGTCTAAAAAGGCTAGTGATAGTCACAGCTCAACTACTCTATTTAAAGGCTGCCTTGAGGACTAGAAGTTAATTTTAAAACTAACTGACCTAAGCTCTCTGCCATACTACCTCAGGAGGAGCCTGGAAGGGTGGGGGTACTGCTAATGCATGTCTACAGAGCATGTGTTTTACCTCCCAGCTCTTATTTCTCATTATTAATGTCAAGGGGTTTTAACAAAATTTGTCTTGGTCAATTAACTCAGACAGGGATGCTTGTAACATTCCAAATAAAGGCAGCCACATCCTGCGCTCAGAAAGATGAGCGAGCATGGCTCAGGAAACAAGGGAACGACAAGGGCAAGGCATGACTCACATCCACCCCACCCCGCATCCCGGAGAGCAACCCACCCCGCAAGCCTGCCGAGGACACCACCACACCAACAGGCTCCTGCTTTCCCCCTACGAGCTCTCTTTGCTCTTCTGCAAACAAGGCTAACACCTGCCCGTGGCAGAGAAGACAAAAAGCCTGTCTTGAAGAATATTTGTCCGGTGGATCTACCATAACAAAAGCATACCGCAAGTCAAAACCCGCTTGTGATAGCGCTGTTGCAGACTGAAAATAGAAAGAGGGGTCCCTTTTCATAGGAAGGCGTTACTTCCAAATCAAAATATCTCCTGGCTTGGTTTTTATCAAATTCAATCACAGTGCATTGCAATTGAAGGTACAGTCAGACAGCCCACGGCCATGAGGGGCCGCCCAGCACCCTCGCAACTGCAAGGTAGGAATCACTTTGCGGAAGCTGGGGCCAAGACCCTCGTGTTTCAGTAGCTACGCACGCTCTGCCATGGGTCACTTCACGCGGTTTCTTTTCCCTGCCTGGATGACCGCTGCTGTTGATAGGAAGACAGCGACCAGTTGGCACCTAAGAGAGGTGCAAGCACAGCTGTACGAATCCTTGACTGCCGAATGAGCCTGATCCCCTTCCCAAAAGCGCTTTAGGCTGGCCCCAACTGAAAAACATTGTTTCTGTATCAAAGCATCCAATTGTTGGTCTAAACTATGTCATATCCAAGAGAAGGGATTAGTTCCAGGGAAACCTGGTCAAAAAAGTAATTTAAAACTGCTTTGTACATCAGAAACAAAGTGTTTTGACTATCAAAATTTCATCTCAGCTGAAAAAAATCTCTTTACCAAACTCAGCTGAGATTTAGGGTGCTCACAGAAGCTGTACTTTCACATAAATAGAAATGATTGTACAAATAGCGAGGCAGGATTTCTTAAAGCCGTCATCTGGACTTACCACTTTCGCCGAGGAATGCGTTCACAAGTATATTTTTTGCTACAGGAATTATAGCACATGTCATTTCCAACACGAACACTACAGGACTCACTAACATCTCAGATCTGAAAGATGGACAGAGCAGGCACAAACCAGTGGGTGCCTGGAGCAAGGATTGCCTCCAGCCTCCCTGCGGGCCTTTCTCAGCAAGCCAACTGCTGATGAAGAGCTAGTAATGACCAGTCTCAGGGGACCGGGCCCCACACGCTGCGTGGGCAGGGCAGGCCTTGCTGCAGACTGTCACCTGGATCGCCAGATGCAGCAAGGCCAAGAGAGGGAAGGCTGCAGCAAGCACCAAGATCTGCAAGGGATGAGGCGCGTGTGGAAAAAAGCAGAGTGCCGGTGAGCACGATGAGAACCCAGCACTGCGCTGAACAGCTGGTTTGGGTGACAGTTTATTTGCACTGCCACCCCAATTTCATTTTCCAAGCAATGGAAATAAGGATGGCTCTACACATTTTGTTTTTAGGTCAGAGCTCACCTAAAAGCTGGATCTCAGCAGATGTCAGCTCTTGCCAGCCATGGAGCAGAAACCCCAGGGCATAGGTCCAGAGCATACCGCTTTTGGCCATGTAAAGCCGGCTAAAATTCCCCCCACAACCATCTTTTTTCATCCCAGCCCCTCCAGCAGCTCATTGCTGCCCTCACACCACAGCTCACGAACCGCTCGCACCCCTCCTCTGTGCTGGTACAGCTATCAGGAGCTGTGTTTTATGACCAGACCGTTTCAGTGATGTAACGCCGAGTGAAGCCTGTAAACAGCTCTATCAGCATAAACAAGGGAGCCATGTACGACCTTCTCAAGCCACCTTCACAAAAAAAAAAAACAAACCACACCACAGGCATACATCCCTGCTCAAAACACTTCAGCATGTGCTCTCCCAGGGTTATTGACCCCAGCAGTATTTCAGCTGATGAACTAGGGCTTCATTCTGGTTTCGCACTGGTGTGGGAACACCATGGTTGACTTCTGGCGCTTCTCCCTGCCACAGTGCATCTCACCCACGCCAGCCCTTTGCAGCCAGAGCCACGTCCGTGACGCTTACCCCATGCCAAGAAGCAGCCTGCATGCAGCTGAATTAGCAAGCCGTATTAGTAAGAGGGCATCCTGCTATCTGCACCAGGAATGCACAAAAAACTGTAGCTAACAAAATAAATAAATGCCAGTCTCTGGCCCAGGAGTGCGGAAAGATTATTGCTTTGATTTACAATATAAACTAGAAGCTGAAGACAAGCAAGACTGATTTCTATTAACTCTTAAAGCCTTAACGGAGTGTTTGTAGTTCGTTCAAAGGCAAGGTGGGAATTCGCAGAGCGGAACGGTCCATGAGTTGTTGCTGCTGCACAGGTGCGGAAGATAAGTTAAGAAGCACCTGAAGAAGGTGCCCAGCAGCCCAAGAAAAGGAGTTTTCAGAGTAACATTCTAGTAGTGAATCCTGCTCTGGGCCGTCCCCGGCCAGCCAGCCCTTGGCAGCGCAGACCACCTGCCCTGGACAACAGCAGCCAGCTCTCCAAATCCGTATTTCCAACACACTCCTCACGTAACTGGGGGCACAGCATTGCGTCCCGCAGAGCCCCAAAGGGCGAGCACAGCCCACTCGACCCAGCAGCGCAGATAGGCACTGCCTCTTTGGCCAGCACGGGCTTCTGCCTGCTAACGTCAAGTGCTGCAGAGCAGAGGCAGGATCAATAGCACACTCCCGCAAACCCAGCGCCGCGCTGAGGTCACCAATTTGACACCGACTAGAAACAGAAGTAAAACTGACCTCGTTGATTTTCATTTTCCAAGCAAAGGCAGAGAGATAGTCAGGAGGAGATTCTTAGTGCCAAGAGCAAAAGACTAATTTGATGGGTGTTTTCTCTTTTTAATTATTTTATATTTAATATCTGTGTTCTTGATTCCACCGAGATTTGAGATTTCTTGGGCCTGCACGCTTGAGTAAGGTTTTGCACACATTTAAGCGACTGTGGGATCTAAGCCCAAGTTGTTACTAAACACTAGGTAACCAAATTTGCTTAATAGGATTTTTAATTTGCCATTATCCCTTTAAAAATGTATTTGTCCTCTGCTAAATAGTAATAAATTAGCCTAACAGCAATCATTTATATTTCTTTAGCATCTTGGAGACATCTCAGTACATTTCACCAGCCACCGCAGTTCAATGCGGCTAAATCAACCGGCACATGTAGATCTCACAGGGCCTGGTTAGAAGATGGGGTCTTCACAGCAGAAAGCTTGAATTTTTCACTAACTCACAGAAAAATGTATTTATAATTTCAAGTGGGAGGGGAGACACACAGGAGCTCTACAAGAAGAGTTTAATCTGTCGAAAGGAAGCAACTTTCAGCAGCTTTTTCTACTCTGCCCGCCTACCGCCCCGTCCCCGCCACCACACATCAGGGAACTGAGAAGCACCCAGCAAGCGCAGCCCTTTCGGAGAAGCTGACGCAGCCTCTCGCACACCTGAGCTTTGGCATACGGGGACTCAGAGCCTGGTGGCTTACACCCGTGCCACCAAGTGCCTCCCCCTGCGCTACACCAGATCACCCCAGCCCCGGAGCTGCACGCTCCTCCCGGCCGCTCTCCTTTCTCTTGGTCGGAGACATAGCAGAGCCCAGCCCAGGCACGGGAGCCCAGGCCTGCCTGCATCTTTGGTGCTGGTTTCAACAGAAAAGGACCAATCCTGGAGAACCCTCCGTGTTTCACAGGGATTACAAACCTCTTATGGTGGGGCTTGCCTGCTCCCCAGAGCTCCCTCCCCAAATGCAGAAGGGCATTAGCCCCTGGGAAGAGGCTGAAGAGGTGACAGACGCTAACCAGGCAGGCATCTCCAAACTGTGGCACTAAAACCTCTAGATCTTGGCACCCCTCTCCACCGTAACCTGCAGCGTGTATCACAACCCATTTCGCTCCCAGCACTATCCTGAGCAGCACTATTGCAAAGGCAGGGAGGGGAAAGAACAGCAATGCCCAAAGAGGCTCTTCCGGGGTGACGCAGGGAAAACATGCTACCCCTCCCCGAAACAGCCGTGTCCCAGTCGCATTGCCCTCCCTCTCTCGGCCAAACCGAGCTGTTCATTTGAGTGTAGCTGGATGGTAATGAAGCACTCGGTGGAAATAGATTTTTTGTTCCGCCTGGCCATGGGCTGCTGGAGCCAGGGGTCATTAGCTATGCATCGCTAGCAGGCAGCCATTCCCTCATTAGCAGGCCACTCGTTTACTCCATCCACCTACATTATTGGTTCAAAAGAGTGTGCCCAACCATTATTGCCCTCACTGGAAACTCAGCCTAATTGGCTTAGGAGAAATACAGGTTAAGAGCATGAACAGGTCTGCAGCTAACGTGGTTTTGCCAAGTCATGATTTTACAAGTTCAGAGAACTGCATGCCCTCAGGTCCTGGAGTCTTAGGCACTGTGCTTAACCTCGCTTTCTGAACCGGCTGAAGGTGGGATGCTTCTAATCCTCATGGCTATAGCCGGGGCAGAGCAGGTCTTCGAAGGGCTGCAAGCCAGACCGAACAAGCTTACTTTTTTTTCGCTCCTCTTTATTCTTTGAGTTACACAATTTGGAGGCCATGTCCCAGGAAAGACTTGGTAATACAGCTTCCACTAATGTGGAAAAGACAGGCACGCTTTGCTCCTCGGAGCCCAGGATACCCCTGCCCCGCGGCCCCAGCCAGCACAGCTCACTGCAGCCCCTCCTCCTGCACCCACCGGCCTGCCCCTGCTTACACGCCTGTGTGACTCGGCCCAGTACCACAGTCCAACTTCACATTTTAGGCAGGGGGAAGGAATGAGGGCTAAAAGAGTTATCTTCTTCTCCAGCCCCAACCACCACCAAGGCACATCCAGGAAAGCGTACCTTCAGGTCCTGAGTTTTCCCCATGCAAATCACTTCACGGTCCTTCTCGGGCTTCCGTCCCCTAAAGCTGAACCAACATACCAGAACTGCCCCCACATTTCTCCACGCTTGCACACCTCTCCCCAGTGCCCTACCTCACCTTCCCAGCCTCTGGTCAATGAGATTTATTACCTCTCGTTCCCAATTCCCGGTGCTGCAACGCACCCCCTGCCAGCAGGTTTCTTTGCTATTCCTCCCTGCGGGTGCCATCTGCTTGCAATCACCCCAGGGCTGACCAAGAGACATTACTGGTGGGCTACCTCCACCCTGTCCTTGCTACCACCTGAAACTTCTGTACTAACACACCTCTAATTTCAGCCGCCCTCTCGTTTCTGAGGCTCTCGCCTGGGGCAGGACTTGATTTCAGCCTTGCGACAAGAAGTCACAGAACTGGTGGGGTTTGCCCGGTTTCCTGCGACCCGTACTCTCAGCAGACACTCGACCTGGTGTTAGGTGTCTGTCTGAACCTTCAACACAGTTCAGGGCCTAGCGGATCTGGTGAGAACTCACGGAGACTGAAGTGGACAGGAGAACGAGCACCGTCAAGCTCAGCTTGCAGCCTCTTTCCATGGCTGGAGACCCAGAAAACTCCAACAGGGAAAATGGCTCCAGAAGCTGCATCTGACGCGGTACAGCCCGTGAGCACGCACGCAGGCAGTGACTCTTCAAACGGTGTGCACGCATCCAGCTGGAGGCGGTAGGAGCGCAACCAGAGTCATAAAAAGACAGAAGAGAAAGCTTTAGGAATAAGTCGGCTTGCATTATTCTGATAAAATTCCTTGCAAATTGCTAGAAGAAATTTAATTCTTTACATCGATATACGAGACAGAGGAGTTATGTGTTTAAGGCTTTTTTGATAGCATTGTTCATGCAAGCTTCCCTATACCTCTTGCAGTAACAGACTGCTTGCTCTCTGGATAGAGGCCAATATATAATACAGACCTTGCATATCTTACTAGAGCAGATCAGAAATTTTGCATCGAAGCACTGCTCTCCACCAAAAAAATTGAATCCATTTTAATTTAAATCAACACATTTCAGAAAATATTAATGTCACATGGACTGTTCAGTAGTCTTCCAGTTTTTAAAAATGAAACAAAGCGTTTTGGTAAGTCTAAACCACCTTGTTCAAAATGATTTTTCCAAACAAAATCATCGGGTTTGTATTTTAAAAATACTGGCAAGCTGCAAAGGCTGAAATAGAAATGAAATGTTTAATTTTGGAAGAACATATGCTTCATCAGAATTTTTAACGTTCATTTCAGAGTCGAAAGAAGAACTGATGCCGCAGACTTTCTTGTCAGAAGGAAGACTCGCTTCTTCCCCAGCGCTAATATTTATCACTTCTGTTCAGTGTTAACAAAATGCAGAAATACTTTTCACTTCCCATGCAAATGCAGGGAGCAGATTTCTGTTCAATAGCTGCTGCGCTCCACCCCGGAGGCAGCTGCATTTCAGCCCTCTGCAAATCCCCAATTTCATGTGCGAAAGGCTTTGGCTCGGGAGGTGACAGCCTTACAGTGACGGCAGCCTCCTGCCATGACTGGCCAGAGCAGCGAGCAATAGATCAACGTTCCTGTCGCGCTCGCTGTCAGTACCCGGCCGTTAGCGGGCAAAGCGATGAATCCGCCGGGACTGAATTAATTGAATCCCAATCCTACAGGCATCCTCCAGAGACAGGAGCTGGACACAGCAATCCGTGTCTTTGGCACAGGAGTGCCGCTTTCGTTTTACAGTAACTCCTTCCCAGAATATGTTTTAAAGTGATTAGCAATTGGCACGTCCAAAAATGACAGAAAGCTTCATTACGCATTAACGTTCCAATCTATGGTTAGCACATCTCCTCGGCTCTCCGTTCACCCGGACCGGGAGAGGCCAGGGAAAGGGGCAACGTGGGCCCGGATGGGTGCGAAGCTGCTCTGCGCTGACAGGGCAAGGGCGAGCAGCAAATGTCCTTCCCATCTCTCCTCTGAAAAACGGTCCCTGGAACGGCCTGGGAAATCCAGCTCTGGTCTCTGCGCATCACGGGGTACTTCGGTCTCTCTGCTAACATTGCCTGGAAAAGCACCGATGGGTGATTAGCGCCTGTCTTCACGAGCAGGACTGAGGCACCCGTCAGCCTCACACGGGCCGCCGTACAGTCAGGGCATGGAGAAGGGGACTTCTCCGCCAGCGGAGATAACGAAATCTGTGCTTGATTCAGTACAAGAGCTCCAGCTTTCTCACTGGAGGAAGAGGCAAAGGGTTTGCTGTTCATGTCCCAGCGAGCACCAGAGTTTTGAAAAAGCATGTGGAAAGGGGAATACTTAAAATGAAGCACGCGTAAGAAATCCTTCCCCATCCCTGTCACGACACTGCCAATCATGACAACGCTACGTTGTTCCAGGACAGAGGGGTGGGTAAGCACGCAACACCCCGGTTTCAAGTGCTCCTGTCTCACTTAAGTGTGTTTCGGATGCGCTCGCGGGCCCTACAGAAACGGGCAGCTCCTGCCAGAAAATGAGGAGTGCGCGACCTCAGGGAGGCCGTGGGGCTGTCCCAGCCAGCCGGAGGGTTTTTGTTCTCAATTTAAAGCTGCTCCTAACCCCACCCAGATATAGTCAGGTGTACAGCTGACACAACCACCTTTGAGAAAAGGAAGAGTCCCGTTCCAATCCTTACACACCCGTCCCCAAACAGTGCCCGCCCCACTGAGCTCTGGGCATTCCCGTCTCTTCTGATGGCGCCCGTATCCCTCAGAGAGTCACAAGGCGCCACCAGCAAGCAGCGGCTCTGCAGGCAGAGACGGGAGCTTTGCACTCCGCAGCTGGCGGCGCAACCCGGCCCACGAGGCCGGATGTTCAGAGCGGCCCGTTTGAAGGCATGGGGACTGCCAGGCTGCGGCAGCCGTGGGGGTCCCCAAAACACCCATGCGTTAGGCTTGCTCCCAGGGGACAAACAGCTTCTGAGTCACTTCGCAGCCTTCAAACACGGGGTTTGTGCGCTGCGTTATAAAGAGATGGGGAAAGAAGCCTTGAAAACGTCGGGTTTTTTCATCTTTTAGCGAGGTGGCACGGGAAGGAGTGGGGATCGTGTGTCTTAGTGGTGGAGCAATTCACGAGGCCCGCAAGCTTCCCTGAAAGAAGGCGAGGCAGTCCTAGAGAGATCAATCGCAATTTTATCTACCCTTTTCAAGTTCTCATTTCTTTTTATCCCATACTGCCAGATAAAAATCTCTGCCTCAAACATGGGTAAGGAGATAGAGCTTTATTATACTATTCCAAAAACATCAGACGCTGTAGGCTTCGCCCTTTTATGAGTTCACTTCGCTGTCACTCCCCTCTCTGCCCCCCCAAATCTCTTCCCTTTAATATTTTTTCTCTCCAAATCAGAACAACAGGCACAAAACTAATTATGTGATATTTCAGATCCATGTTGTGTTAATGGCACCAGATCGTGTGTGACATTTCCGACTTGTTAGACTATTATTCTCGCTTATTGTTATCTCTGCCGCTCTGAATACAGGCTCAGGGCTCTATATCCCCCCCCCATGCACCAGGCTCTCACCCCCTCCTTCCCCCTCTTGTTCTCATTTATCAGCCTGGGAGGATCTGTGGAATATTAAACTGGGCCGCGCTGGATTGCTCTGCTCATTGCGGGCACTGGTAGAAGGGAAGGTAGAAGTGGTGAAGCAGAGAAAGGCAGGGAAAAGCAAATGCCAGCAGGGATTCGTGGGGAGAGGCCACCACAGCAAGAGGCAGCCCGACGGAATCGCTCTGGTGGTGTGTCAGGCTGTGAGAAGATGTCTGACCTTCCAGTGACAGCTGGCCGTCTCACCTGGCTTGTATTCTGCAGGGACGGACAGGAGTTCGCAAAGGACCCTTCTGATGTAGCGTCATCTCCAAAATGCCTTGCTTGAAAAGACAAAATTGTTGCTTCTGCTTAGACCTGTGGGTCTGGCCTTAGGCCGCGAAGGCAGCACGCTTACACCGGCCTTGACCCCTCGGCTGCCTTCTAGAGGTGGTGATAGCTGGTGGATCACGTCACACCTACAGCCCCTGTTGCTGATCATCAGCCCAAAGAGACGTCCTTTAACTCTAGGTTTAGCGATGGAGGCTGAGGTCCAAAAGCACCAACAGCCCAGCAAACGTCAGCGGCTCTGCAGCCACAGCATGAGGCAGAACAAACAGCAGGATTTCACAAAGCGGTGCTGCTGCCACCATACACCTACCAGGCAAACGTCTGCAACGCCACCTCAGGGATGGGGCTTCTGTGGCAACGTCCCAGCGCATCTGCTGCCCATTTAGGGCTAGTTCATGGTCCCAGGGGTCGAGGAGAATATGCAATCATTTTAGATAGTTTTAGCTGCTCCTCCACCTGTCTCATGAGTCCCAATATCCCTAGGTCTGCTGAAGGTGTTGGTGCAAATGTTGCCATCATTTTGTTTCACTTCCTGAGTGACTGTGCTCCTGGGCCTCTTTAGTCATGCAAATACAGAGCTGATTTGCCTCCACACGGCAATCAGCGGGTTGGAGGGTGCCAAGTTCTTCCCCTGGCAATGCAATCGTGCCAGCACAGAGACTACAGGGAAAAGACTGAGAGGGTCCTCCTGCCCCCGCTCCCGCTTGCTGAGGCTCTCCAGCCTGCCGCATATCACTCTCTTCGCTCCATCCAAATTCTCCCACTCCCTTCCATCCTCACCCTTGCTCCCGCTCCCTGCCGTGATGACCCTGCGCCACTATTGAGCGGCCTTCCAGAGGAAAGCCCGGGTGCCTGGCTTCCACTGGTGGGTCTCTGAAACTCCTTTTACTCTGCGAATGCGTCTCAGGAGAGATCTACATTGGTAACTAAAACAGGGGCAGGGCGCGGGCTTCAGACGCTGTGTCGTGGCCATCCAAGCCATTTAACTGTTCACACGCTCCCTGGCCGCGCCAGCCGGCACTCTCCCAGACGATGCTGGACACAGTTCAGGGGATGGCATGAGCCAGGGTCTGTCACCAGTGAACTGCGTGGGAGAGGCCAAAGTTTAGCTGTATCAGCACAAACCATATGACGTCGCACCCGTCCAGGACCAGAGACTGGATCCTGGCTCGTTATATTTACTCGAACAGGTACAACCTTGGTACAAATGAGTTTTAGAGAGGAGTCCTCACCAGGAATATAAACTCCAGCTTTCTTCCTCTAGGGCTTAATCCAGGAAGAGTTTGCAATCATGTACTGCTCCCTCCGTGCCAAGGAGCTGGGAGGGAGGTGCAATATCAAAACCTGAATATTCAGAATAAATTGCTTTGTATAACTCTTTGCCTCTGTCTTGTTTTAAGCCCCATCCAACTCTGATGCCACCAGCAGGGCTGGGAGTCCTCTTCACTCCCTGCCATGGGAGCCCTTACGAGAGGAATCAGGGACGCCACAGATGCAGGCAGGGCTCTGCGAGTTCCCAGGCAGGACTAGGTTGTCCGTACGAGTCTGTGGGTTGTACGCTATTTAGCAGACACACACAGAGACCCGAAATAAACTTCTGCTGGGAACAGGCTGCTTCCAGAAGCATCTGTAGGGATCTGCTGCAGGAACAGCTTGGCGAGGGCTGCTCGTGGGAACGGTGCTGTGCCACTGCGGCGTGCCCTCGGGGGCCCCAGACAAGCAGCAGTTAGTGGGGTCTCTTTGCAACAAATCCTGTCCAGAGACACTCTGGCTGCCCTTCTGGTCCGTAGCCCACTGAAACGCTGGCTCTGAGCAGCTCCAGGTTCAGCTCCACAATCCCACTTCTGTGGGCTCTCTACCCCTGCCTTGAAAAGAGGGACTCACAGGAGACTGCTACCAAGGAAAAAAAAAGAGCAAGCCGGCCTCGCTGCATCCCCAGTCCTTTCACAGCGGGGTCTGTCACTCTCCTGCTTTAGCCCCTTGCACCCCCTGCCCAAGCACCCATCTGTGCTCTCTGCCTGCTCTCAGACCACACTGCACCTTCTCGCCTGTCCCCGCGTCACCGCTCCTCCCTGCAACAGCCACAGCAGCTGCAGCACAATATGCTCCACTACTTGTTAAGGGGGATGGGAGGAGGAGCGGCAAGATATAAATAAATAAAATAAAACATGTCTAGCTTAATCCTTTTATCACTATACTTCTTTCAGTTGTTTACAGAGATAATAATCGCCCGGGCTCTGCAGAAAGCCCTGACGGAAGCAAGCACAGAAATCTCGTGGCAGCACCCTACTCTCTCATCTGCTGTCACTTGGGTGCGAGGCAAGAAAACGAAGTCTTAAAGAGGGCCAGGCTGGGAGCTAGCCCTAGCACGGCTGGTCATGAGGCGAGCAGGGTCCGGCCACCAGGACACGGAAGAGGGAAAAAAAATGGGAAGCGGGGGAGAATCAGAAGCAAAGCTATAGAAGAAGGAGAAATGCAGAGAGAGGGAGCAAGACAAAACTGCACAGTGGTAACGAGGAAGAGAGCGAGAGAAGGGAAGAGACGATACGGCAAAAAGCAAAGCCAGCACACGCATCAGTTTAAAGTCTGTCAGTAAAACGCTGCTTTCCTTGGAGACTGACCAAAGGTCAAGGTGCTGGTCCATGCCACGGTCTGGAAGCCCTGCCCGGTGCTCGCGGCTGCTGTGCCCCAGGGTGCAGGAACAACTGGAGCAATTCGCGTTGCCTGCTGTGTCCCCAGCAGGGACAACGCTCCCCCGGGAGGGACCAGGCGTCCTGAAGGCCACCAGGGTCTCTGCTACATTCAGCAAAGAAGCGGGAGAGAAAGATGTCCCTCTGGGCAAGGGCAAGAGAATGACAGCAGGTTCCTCCTGGGGGAAAGTGGGTTTTGAGCTGACGCTGGCTGAAAGCCACCCAAACACGGCAGCAGAAAGAGCTCAGCATGTGCAGTCCTCTTAGCACATGTTGACTCAAATGCTCCCACATAAAATGGCAGCTGTCTCTTCCAGTAAACAGATGCCTTCGTGGCTTTAAAGGGCAGTTGATCAAGGTCATCTTTTCCCAAGGGTTAGCTATCTCTTTCTTTTCCTTTCAGGCTTGCTAATATGGCACATCAGTCTGCTGGCTCTTCAACCTATCTCTTCCAGACACGCTGATTCACACACTGATTCACTTAAGCACAGCGCCACATGCAACCCCACTTTTCCCATGTTCTTCCCACCCCAGAAAGTCTCCTACCAGATGCCACAGGCGGCTGCCGCAGAGCCCCCAGCCCTCTGGGCTCCAGCCAGGCCTGTCATCCGCAGCATCCAGGGGAAAGGACCCTTCATCTGGGAAACACCAAGTACGTCTGCGTGTGATTTTTAATTTCCTGCAACTCTAAGATCTACAACGCGGTGACGGGAAAACAACACTGTTATTATTTGACTCGGTTTTACCCTGCCAAAAACCATCACCACCGCAAGGCTGAGGGAGCTGTGCCTATAAGGACTGCACACGCTTTGAAGCAAGATCCCTGCACGCAGGTCACTGGCTCCTGCCCGGGGTCCCCATGCATGAGCTGGACCGTGGGGAAGCTGCCTCTGGCTTCTCTCCAAGGGGAAAAGCTTCCTGGGAGGGTCAGGCTGAGATTTCCCAGGCGATCCTTGCTGAACACGGTGGGGTTTAGTCTCTTCAATTCCTTCAGGCCCTGTCCGTGAGCCCAGCCAACTGCAAACCTCCATTAGTGACCCCTCCACACATCCTGAGCAAATCTATGTGCATCGAGAGTGCTTTCTAAGTAAAAAAGGCTAGTGCTTCATTCTGCCTGCCCCCACAAAGGGAGGCAGTGCCCGGGAGACAGACGGGAGAAAACACAGCTATTTAATTCAATGTGTTCCTACGTGGGACTATTGTCAGTGCTGAGAATATGCCATGCAACGAAACGACGGTTGAAAAAGAAGCAAAAAGCAAATCCCCAGAGAGCAGCCTTCCTGCTCCTGACAAGGACATTCAGTTGATCACCGAATGTCATCTCTTCCTCAGCCCTCAGGTCCCTTGGGCTGTGCTCCTGATTTTACTCCCTAGCTCAGCGAGGAGGCCATACAGATGGGTTTGGGACAAAGCGGTGAGGGGGGATGGCTGCTCCGGCCGGATCTGTCCCTTGCCCAGCACACTGCCTGCGCCCGCTTTAGGTCCCGTGCAAGGAGAGCGACACGCAGCCGTGTCGCGTTTCCCCCGTGCGTTTCCAGGGGACCCTCGTAAAATCTGACCTTCGCGCTACAAACCTGTGGCTGATAGCTGAGTAAGTCATTTCCTCCCGGGTGATTTAGCAGGGACTGTCGACGGAGCTGCAGTTTGTCTGGATTAGAAGAAGAACTCATTAGACAACGGCATGGCCCACCTGCCTGTCTCTTCTCATTCCCGTCTCCACAGCCATTCCCGCTCGCTGCCCCCAGCAGTCCTGCCCCCTTTCTCCCCAGTCGGCCCTGAGTTTCATGGAGGGGGAGAAGTCAAGCAGGGAAAGAGGTGCTGGGCTGCCTCTGCTCTTTTCTTTCCCTGTCATAAAGCTCCCAGGGCCAGCTCTGCAGTCGGGGGAATATTATCTCGCCATGCTGCTGTTAATCTCTTTATGGCATCATTTGACCCTTTCTAACATCCATTGATTTTTGAACTACCCTTTATGGCAACTCCTCAGATCCCTTTGGTCTAAATTACTAAACATCGGTGCCCAGGGCAAAACACGGGAACAAATAAAGCAGCAGGGAAAAGTCCATTCAGTAACCGTGAATTCGCTGGCCGCTTTTGAGGCCCCTTCTCCCTCCTTCCCTCCCTGCCAGCACTCCGAGGCACCTCACCCCACCACAGCCGTGCTCTGAAAACAGGCACGGCGGTTCGTCTGGCAGCAGGTACTGAGCCCGCCTGGCGCCATCTCAGGTATTCCAGCTCTGCGCCTCCCCCAGGCACCGTCATTCGCCGGTGCCGCCTTTTGCAAAGCATGTCGCCATGCGCATGGCTGAGATGGCCAAACTCGCAACGTTTGAAGTCACATCTAGAAGAAGCTCCTGGCCAAGCCGTTGTAAAGCAGCCTAATAGGGCAACCCAACAAGAGGGGAAGGCTCCTGCTTTCAGTTCACCGGAGAAAATGACTTTTCACTCCGGATTAATATGTTTTAATTTATTTCTGTTTTCCTGAACTCACCCCTTGTCCAGCAGTGGCTGTCTCCTTGCCTCATACTTGCTACTTGTCCGAATGAAATACTGAGCTGTATTGTCTACTATTATGGTAAAATACACACTATATCACACTGATGCATTCTGTGATTATGACATAAAAATGACGAATGTGCTCTGGCCAAACACTGAAATGTAGTCATCCCGCATTAGTGCAAAATGAATATTAATACGCTGGGAAATGGCTTGGGTGATGAGGGTTTTGTGTCATATTAGAGAGGACACTTCATTCCTTCCTCATTTTTTAGACAGCATCAGCCTCCAGTCCTGACACGAGCCCCAGGATATCTAGCGCAGGCCTATTTCGACAGAACTCCAGCCAGGACCACAGAGGGTGAAACGCCTGAGCACGACACAGAGCTGAGGCTCGTAGAAGAGTTTTAGAGGGCCACGGTGGTACCAAAGTTAAAATGGTCCCGGCTTTCTCTGTGCTGCTAATGCCTCATGATCTGTCTTTTGTATATTAGCGTCCCCTCCTCCAATTTCTTCAATCTCTGACTGTGTCAAAGACCACCATGAGGGCTTAACGGGTTGTGGGATCAGTTCATCAAATTTGGATTTGGCTGGATTCACCTGCTGAGTGCAAGTTTGTGTCGGCTTTTCACAATTAGTGCCCTCCTCCGTGAGGTGCGGTAGAATTGCTGATGAGTGCAACGGTGAAGATAATCTACTTTACAATTAGGCCGTTTAATTATTCCATTGTGCGATTTCCATAGCCACAGCCATATCTCTGCAAATTTATAGAGCATATACAACAGAATATACCAGGCGAAGAGGAAAAGCAACAATTCTAATGTATCAATCATAAAAAACCCTTTCCTCAACTCTGATCTGAAAGTCAAGCGCTGAAACTGGCTCCATCTAAGCTCTGCACACCATGATTATTGCCCTGGCGGTACCAGGAGCCGTACGTGTACTCTTCTTGCCCCAGAATATATACTATATAAGTAAAACAAAGTGGGGAGGGGTGAGGGAGATTTTCACCTTGTCTTAGCCATGTCTCAGGTAATGTTTTCTTACGCAGTTGCTCAGTTGCTGCACCTTCGCCAGATTTCCTGGCCAGCCCCCAAGCCAGGCTAACCCAGCGCCAGCAGCTGAGCCCAGCTCACCACGGCTTTATTCGCTTCCAGGCGATGAGCGATTCCACGCCAGGTCCACCACATCCATTTCTCTCCCTCTGGCTAGCGCTTTAAAGGAAGGGGAAGCAAATACATGCTTTACCATTACGGGTGCAAAATTGCAAAGCCGGGACCGGCCGGCCGGCTCCAGAAATGCACGCTTTCAACTCTGCGGGCCCCATGGCGTAGTCCCTTGTGCCCCTGTGCCCACCGCACACAAACCCTCTCTTGCAGCCACAAGTTACCGGAAAAAAAAAGCCTGAAAAGCAGCCCCAAAGGAACTGCGTGTACCCGGACGGCTCACCGCTGCCTTTCATCTCCAGCAAGCGGGCCTTTCTACAGCACCATCGATACCGGATGGAGAAGGGATCGTTAGATGTGGCACTTCCATCAATACCTCTAAGAGGAACAGGTGACATGAAAAAGGGTGAACCTGAGACGTCTTCAAGCTAGAGATAAAGAAATTACAAGGATCTTTTATTTCAGATGGGTTAGCGTTTTGTTTTATATCTATATCCATACCTAATTTATCTACCTAGAAACACAGCACCCGTTTTTCCTCTGTAAATGGGAAACGGAGGCTGAAAGCTACAACTTTTGCCTAGAAGACTAAATGGCCTTTGGAATAGGCTGAAAAGTGATGAAAACAACCTGCAAAAGAATGTATCCTTGCATCATTTCAGATGACCTTTCAGAAGGGAGACACGGGAAAAGGGGAGAAACTGAACGGAGGAAAAAAAAAAAAAAAGCTGGGGGAAACAAAATTTTAAACCCAAACATCCGCTGCTGGCATTTGAAGCAGCTGCTGCTAGAACAAGGAAATAAAAATAAAAATAAAAAGAGATTCGACGTTTTATTTCCCCCTATCAAACAATATATCCCAGCTAATGGCAGTAGAATAAAAAATTACCCGATGCAGCCCGCGAGAGAGGCAAGAGAGGAAGAGAACAGGGAAGAGGGAGGGGAGAAAGGTTATTATAAATGTGTCAAGCTTGTTTATGGCCCTTTATCAGCAAGCGCAGCGGAAGGAGAGAGGCACCGTTAGCGCATTTTAAAAGTGTTTGGCAGCTTTGTTTGGGAATGTAAATAATCTTTATATTCAGGAGCATTTATGTTTCAAGGAACGCGCGGGCACGTGCCACCTGCGCCGACCGATTTTTGAAGGACCTTGTGAGGTCCCTGCTGGGCTCTGCCTCCTGGGTCTGCGACATGGGCGCTTCATGTGAAGGTCTGAAACCGCACTCGATGGAAAAGGCTGCGCTGCGAACATCAGGGGATTTAGGGGAGGACTTGAAACCCACGGAAAACCCTTCCGTCAAGGTCAGATGCTGGGCTGGTTCACCTCCTCCCTCGAGCCAGGGGGGGTCGATTCCACTCCTGGCGATGTCGCTACAAACCTGGAGGAAGGCAGCTCCTCCGACGCCCAGCGCGGAAGACCACGGCTGCGCCCAAACGGCTGGCCCCCGGGAGCAGAGCGCAGCAGCGGGAGGTCGGTTCAGCAGAGGATCTGCTCACCCTTTTTCTGCTGCTCCCAGTCTCTACTTCAGTCAGGCAAATCACGCCCATTTATTCATATGGAAAATATATTATCGGGAATACCCACAGCCTGAAGGGAGCTGACATCTCATTTTTCACAGGCAGGACAGGGAGGAAGAGCCCCGAAGAGCAGCAGTGGCAGAGATAAACCAGGAGACTGCCCTGAGCACGGAGACAAAGGAGGACGTCGCGGTGCCTCTCCCCACCGCGGCGAGGGAGACTCATGCTCTGCAGATTAATTCTGAAGCAGTGTTTAACGCTTCTCCCTTTGGAGATGAAGGATTTGCCCTGCGTTTCAATGAGACATTCAAAATCACACTCATTATTCTCGGATATCGCACTTAGTTAAACTGTCACCTCTCGAGCGCGAAGGCAGGCGCGAGGCTGCGCTCCGCGCGGGAACTGGACAGCCCGGGTGGCGGGGAGGAGAGCGGAGCCAGCGGGGCCGTGGCAGGGCGGCTGTGCGGCCGGGGCATGCTGGTGTCAGCGTGGAGGAGCAGCAGAGCGGCTTGAAACACAGCGGCAGAAAGTCAAGCAGCTCAAGTCGAGGGCCTGAAGGAAAGGCAGCTTGTGGGATGGCCAAGGGGCTGGCGAGCACCAGGAGGGAGCCGGGGGATGAACGGGCGGGCGGGCGACTGCCAGCGTGCGGAGCAGGGGAAAAGAATAACGCCTGGACGAAGTTTGGTAAAGGCCAGAGGGTAAAGTTTTCCTTCTTGTGTGCGACATGCAGACTGGTCAAGCTACGCCTTGCCTCTCTCTGATCTCGTATTTTATGCCTTCATCTTTCTCGTCTCTTTCCTGCACTCCCTGATTTGGCCAAAGAGTGTAAAATTCAGAGGAAACACGCAGCTTTGCCGTCCTTGCGCATCCTGGACTCCCACGGCCAGCAGAGGAAAGGAGGAACAGCCCAAAAGGGTCGGCAGATGAGTTCACACACAAACAAACCCAAACCTCTACCGTGTACCTTGGTGGCCTGGCTCCAGTATCCAGCACACGTGAAAGGTACGAGACAAACGGCCTTGGGAACATCTCCAGAAGCACAGAAAGGCAGAGCAGACGCAGTGACAGCACGGGCCGTGCCCTGCTCTTGCTGTAAATCCACTCTGAGCTGGAGGGTTGGACCCAAGTCACCAGCCTGGGTCTCTCCGCTCCGGTCACACACAGCGCTGCTCTGTGCGACAGTTATCAGAGCAATTCCTCCCCCCCCAGGTCTCTGGAACTGCCAACTGATGAGTGACGACTTCAGTTGCTCCTGACCTGAGGACATCTGAACAGAAGTCCAAAGAAAGGCCTTCTTTACTCTTTTATTGCTCTGAAGATTTTTCACATCTGCTTTATGAAAAGGTGTGGCTGCATTAAAGCATAGATTTTGAAGACGCGAACCCAGAAAAATAGCAAAAGGTGGATTTTTTTTTTTAAACTCAGTACACCAGCACTTTCCGGGAGGCGCTGTCAAACCTGCGATACCCTCCTGCTAAGGAGCCAGCAAATTCACCTTCCCCTGTGCAGCCAGGTGCCTGGAAATCGTCATATGAAGGAATTTAAATGTAGATGTGTGATATTTACTGCAAAGCACGACCCGCACGCAGGCAGGGGAAGGAATGCTTGAGCAGGAGGAGTAAATGACTATCGCAGGCAGAAAACCCACTGCAATTCATGCATCACACAAATGGTTGTGTATATTAAAGCAATGAGGACAAAGGGTATTGATTTAGCACAAGTATCAAGAGTCCCAGGTGCTAAAACCTGAAGAAATACAAACTGTGCTGGGCAGAATAACAACAAAACGAAATGATAAAAGGATATGAGTGTTTGAAAAGACGCGTAGGACGGGCTATAAATTCTAATAATCCATATTTCTCGAAAGCAGCAGCTATTGACTCAAAAACAAAAGAGCAGGCATTGTAATGTAACAAATGTCAGACGGGATAGCAGCAGGAATTCAATTTGCTCTGGCCATATATCAACTTGAAACTTAATGTAATGGCACGTAGTTAAAGCTGCACCCTCACTTAATGGCTATTACCAGTCCTGGGTGGGTTTTCCAGCAAGCATAAAGCAGTGAGTAATTGGCCCCGCTCTGCCTGCATCACTGCTAATGAAAAAAACCGCGCTGTAGCCTAGCACCAGTGGGAGAAGGGGAAGGCAGGGAACCCAGGCAGAAGCAGGCGGCAGAACTGGAGCTGCCAAGAGCCTGCCCTGCCAGAATCCCTTGAACGAGTTGCAGGAGAGACCTCCGGGACTTCAGCTGGCCACCATGTCTTTTGCACAAGGGTTGGATCCTCGAGGCAGCAGCCCGACATCCTTGTTAGCCTCCTAAGTGAACTGAATTCGGGCCTGCCGCAAGGAGAGGAGGAGAAACCCTGGGTGGTTACACCTCATCCAGCTCCTAAGCATGCACTATTTATTGCTACTTGGGCAGTGGCTCTGCAGTCGGCCAATTAAGGGCATTGTAATTACTTCTCTTCAGTGACTGCAAACGGCCGAGTTGAACGACAGATTTCCCGTTCAACAGTTACTGCGGCTGCTGAAGTGAAGAAGCAGAAGTGTCGGCATCGCTGAGAATATGCTCTGACCATATGTTGGAGGCAAGAGGCACTTACTGAATGGAAGAGGAGGGAGGGGAGGGAGGAGGCATGGATGTGGGACAGGAACCTTTGTAGCAATGAAGCATCCAAAGCAATCAAGGGAGGGCAAAGATGTAAAGCTGTCCTAATCGCTTTACTGCAGATAGGCAGGGCGTTCCCAATAGGCACATTACAGTTTCTACCCCGAGCAAAGCTTGCAAAATGTTAACTTTCTAGGGATAGGCCACTCCAAATTTCAGGACACAGTTTTGGAACAATCAAAATAAGATCAGCCCCTGGGAGAAACTCTCTTGGGTTTGTCATTGAGCCGCACGCATGGCAGAAAAGGACTCTGGAAGGTCAGTCAGTGCTGTGCTAACCTCCCTGCAGCGCAGACACAACCAGTCGCATTCCATATCACGAAATACGGAATCGTGGCCTTTGACTTTACTTTGTGGAAAGGATGCTCTTTCAGTGCTTCTCATGAGGCTATTTAAATGCCTCCTGCAGCCTTTTATTAAAGCAATAAAGATACGCAGAGCCTGGGCTTCAGCTTCGTCTCTTCATTTACCACGAACCATACCTAGAACTTGCAGAGCTGTCTAATGCTGGCACGGATTACTGCAAGTAAAGGTGTTAGCAAGCACGAGCTTTGGGAGGCACAACTGGTCTTCATCGTGCCGCAATACCATAAGGAATTGGTTGGGTGTCTGCGCAGAGGAGCTGCTGAGCTGCGTAAACCCTGGCACGGGCTCCGTAGGACCCCAGCTGCTCTCCTCGGGGACAGGAGGCAAGAATTTTGCTGGGAATTTTCCTGCATCCATCCACAGGTGAAGACACAGCCCAGCCACACTGCCACAGACAGAGAACAAGGCCAAGTAAGAGCACAGCTCTCTCGTTTACCCCTGCACTTGGTGTTCGGTGCACACGGGAGGTAGGGAGTAGATTTTTGTGTTGATCAAACAGCCGATAAATGCAAACGGAGCACAGGAGGCTAAGCGTGCCCATGGGAACCAGGCCTTCCGAGTAAGAAACTGGAAAGGATTTTGTGCAAATCCACATTCCAGATTAAATCTCATCTTTAAACCCTGAGTTCCAGTAACAGTATCTGCTTTAATGCCCACAGGCCTTGCTTTCCTCAGTAATCTCAGCCACCGGTTTCCTGTGACTGACAACACCAGGAATGAATCTCTTTTGAAGCTGACAAAACTCACGCTGAACTGATTTTCTCTTGAGCTTTGTTTATCTGAGACTGATACTGAAGAAAGCAGCTCTGAAGCCATCACGGCCTCTATTTACCCCCCAGATCTGCACTGATGCAGCAACAGCCACCAAGTGCAGCCAAGGCCAGCCTTGGCAAGAGCAATGCCTGCCAGCAAGCAGGCCAGTTCATCTTCTGTTCCCCGGGCCCCCTCTCCTATGAAGGCCAAGGCGATGTTGACAGTCTTGGCTGATTCCCAGGGAGACCTGAAGCAGGCTGCCTGGCGGAGGGAGGACCCCAGCCTGACTCACAACGAAACGGTTGGAAATATTCTGGGCGCCTGTTTACAGCCCCATAAAGATTTTATGCAGTGCATTTAGCCTCATGTCTCTGCATTTACCGCGTTAAATGCTGAACGTTTTACTTTAATACCATAGAGGCTACAAGCAGAAATATTTAACTTCAATAAATAAGAAGTA
>VZSC01010162.1:0-11353 GCA_013398225.1 Steatornis caripensis
TGGGGCCATGTGGGGGCTTCGGGGGTCCCTCAGGGCATGGTGTGGGGGCTTTGGGTCCCTTCATGGTGCTATGTGGGGGCTTTTGGTCCCCTCATGGCATAGTTTGGGGCCTTTGGGTCCCCTCATGGTGCCATGTCGGGGTTTTGGGTGCCTTCTTGGCATTATGTGGGTGTCTTGGGTCCCCTCATGGTGCCATGTGGGAGCTTCGGGGGTCCCTCAGGGCATGGTGTGGGGGTTTTGGGTCCCCTCACGGTGCCACATGGGGCCTTTGGGTCGTTCCTGGCATGGTGTGGGGTCTTTGGGCCTGTGACAAAAATTCTCAGCTGACCGAGGTGAGCACGGGTCTGTTGCAAATTTTCGTGACGGGTTCCCACTTGCCACATCTCCCTGCCCCTCATCTCATCCATGTTCTCTGCTGATGCTTGATGCTGATTTTCCAAACGTGCTGAGCAGGATTGCTGGTGCTGGGGTTAGGTCAGGATCAGGCCCAACGGCTTTGTGGGCGCGAAGCTGGCAAGGGAGATAAAAGCGCGTCTGCTGGAACTGACACAAACTCTTTCACTGGCCTCAGCAGGTTTTGCAACACTTTTTATAGCAAAACCCCAGTCCCATGGGTGGTGCTGACTTCATCGGCATACGACGTGACCCCGGCGACACAGCCCTGGTGCTGTGGTCCCAAGCATCCTCTTGGCATCTGCAGATTTGCAGCTCCTGGAAAACACAAGGAAAAGCGACAGTCCGTTTCCAACTAACCCTTTTCCCCTCGGCTTTCCCTAGACTCAGCAACAGAGGTAGCGGCATTCCCCCAAACAGAGCGGGGCTTACTGCATTTTCACTGCCCCTCAGCAGCTTTAATGCTTGAAGCAGGAGACGAGCTCCTTCTCTCTGCTGGAGAGCTCAAGGCCAGCACTCCCTACAGCTGCCAGGCAATGACATCTCAGAGCTGGTCTCATGATTCCTGCTAATGCCACAAAGAACCCTTATTGTATTAGCATCTCAGCGCGGCATTAGATTAATCCCTCCGGCCTGTGTCGTACAGTCTGTTCAGAGAGCCTTGCTCCAGCACTGTGCGAGCCAACATATGCCTGGGAAGTCACCGAGACCTTTTCGGCTGAACATAAGCTGGCCAGGAGCAATTCTGCATCATCCTCGTGACTTTTGCTTTTGTTGACATGGGAAGAAAGTCACTGGCGATCTGTCATCGTGGCATCGTGAGAGCCGATCCACACAACTCGCAAATGCTGGCTGACGTTAGGAAACTGAAATGCGAATTCCGGCACGGCCACAGTGCCGACGGCAAATAGCGTTAGCAGATAGGGTGCAGAGGGGATGGCAGCCGTGCGTTTGCTTCACGTGTGGGCTCCTAAAGGAGCTTGGCTGTAATACTGTTCTCCCCACGCTCTCCAACAGATTATCTGGAGTAATGCAAATGAAATGTTTCATATTAGCCTGTAGCTCAAGGAAGGGGAGTGATTCCTGATGCCAGATTAGAAGCCAGACATGGGCTTGCCTGCTAGCAAGCAGAGCTGTCATGCTGAGTTATTTCATAAGGCAAGCGGTTATGCTGCCAGATGATGACAGCCTGTGCATTAACATTATCATAACAAACTGCCTGATGGAAGCGGGCCCGTGAGCCTCAGCGCGCTGCGTAACGCAGCCGGGATCGCGTCATCCCCCCTGAAACGCAGCCATCTTTGGGCAGAGGCAAAGGCAACCCCCTCCCCGCCCTCCCAAGCTCCAGCAGCCAGAAGGAAGCAGTTCCAAATTCTTTTAAAAACAACACAGCTTACTAGATTGCGCTGCATGTTTTGCATATTTAAACTACTGACAATTATTTAGACGTGTTGCAAGTGTACCCTGCAGGTAGTCTAGCTGAGCGGAGTCCAGAAACACCGGCAGGAGCAAGCACCCAGCCAGCACCGAGCAGGCAGTAAGCTCTCTGCCGCAGGCGCTGCCTGTGAGGGTGCATGTGGCACCCAGTGCCTTCCAGTACCCTCAGCGGGGACCTTGAAAAACTACCTTGAAAAGGTAAAAGAGTGCTAATAGCAAAGCATGGCAGGCAGAAGGGCCCATGCAGCATCGCTGATGGTAGGATTTCTGTGGCTGGGTCCGTGAAAAGTCATGAAGCTGAGAGCATTACCCTTAGCCTTATTTTTTTTATGTCTTATAATAACCTGGCTGTGTTTTTTATCTTTTATTTGCCTTAATTTATTGCTTCCTTTGGAAACAACATGTGACCTCACTTTTGATGACTAGTGTGTGACTGGGAAAGAAGTGGAGCCAGGGAGAAGGTCTCCCACGTGTGCAGGGAGAAGATGAGCGGAGAAGGGAAGAGAGGGAAAACACTCAGCAGGATAGGAAGGAAGGAGAGAGAGGTGTCCATCGCCTGGCATCGCTGTGCATTGCTGAGCTGGTTGTAGAGCAGCAGGAGGCTCGAGGCTGGGCGAGTGGGTGCTCGGCAAGGACCCCCTGCGAGGTGCAGGCTGTGCCGAAGGAGGACTGGGTCTGTCTGCAGTGCGGCGTCTCGCTCTCCGCTCCCCACTGCCTCACTGCACGTCTGCCCTTGACTTCCCGCGGCGTCTTTGGCAGCTCTACCCGGCAGCCTGCTTCTCTTCGCCTCGTGCCAAGGGACATGTGTTGAAAGTGGCAGCTGGGTTTGGTGACATTAAAAGCAGAGGGAGGAGGAAGCAACCAGCCCAGCTTCGTTTGTGGCCGCATCAAGGCACGCATGTGCATGGCTTGTGAGCCCTCCCAGGAAGGGCTGATAGTGCAGGCGGCACAAAGCCCCAGGTTGCTCAAGTTCCTGGGTGCTGCAAAGCAGCCTCGATTGCCAGGGACTTGGGGACAGCAAGGTGATCCACGCATCTGATCTTACTTCTTCCAGACCTCTGTCAGTCCATCCATCCATCCGCTGATCCATCCTCTTCCCTCTTTCCCTGCCTCAACTAGCAGCTGGCTTTGCGAGATGTCTCGGAGCCTGCTGTCACTGACTGTCAGCTCCGTGCCGCTCCAGGCACAGAGAACAGCACAGCCCCACAATACAGATGCAGTTACGCTGCTATAGCTTGCTCCCATGTAGGCAGAGGTATAGACTGGTAACCCGGACCATCTTAGCGTCGGAAAGCAAGGCTGCCCTAAGGGCTGACACCAGTAGGATGACATTACTGAAATCTTCTCCTGAAAGATTTGCTCTGGCAAAGACAGTGAAGAGGTCTGGCCTGGGCTGTGCTGTATCTACTGCTGTGCACAGCAGGGCCCGCTGCAGGCTGCTCCGGGAGGCAGGGATGGTGCCTAAGAGCAGTTTGTGCCAACCGGAGAATCCCATTTCCATCTCTCTTGGTTCAGCCCAAAAGGGCACCAGTGCACGGGAAGCGAAGCCCTCCTGCCGCTCCTTGTGCGGCTGGCATGGAAGGTGATGGCCAAGCCCACGCTTGCACAGGCAGAGCTTCAGACTGACCCCCAGCTGCTGCGTTGGCTCCTGCTGCCCCGCGGTCACACTCCCTTTAGTTGCTGTGCTTGTAAGCAATAACACGTCAGCGCTCCCGTGACAACTGCGTAAACGCTCAGGGAGGAACTGGGCTGTTGACTCAGCGCAGTTTGAATGCAAGTGCTGCACTTACCTGCAGGACTACACAGCGACAGGGCTGCGCCAATACCAGACGCATGAGGTTGCCGGACTGCCCTGGTGCTGGGGTTCCGCATGCACAGCCTCCACTGGTCTCTGGAAAGCAAAAGAGCCGAGGGAGTTTGACTCTGGGAACATGCAATTAAGACAGAAACGTATTGCAAAAGTAGATCAGATAATCAGAGCCTTCTTTCCTGTAACCTTTACTCACCTACATATAACTCATTCGAGAAAGCAAGTGCGTTATCTGCTCGGATGTTTGCTCCGGCCAGCTGTGGGTTTATGGTCTCATTCATCAGGGACTGGAGCATTTTTTGCAGGTTTCAGCCCCTGCTAGCCCCGTGGGAAACACCCCTGTGCTCTGCAGGTCCCTTGGGACACCCAGCCCTGCACTCCTAACACACCGAAACCCATTTCTCAGCTGCATGTTTTAAAGCTCTTCTTTCTCTGAGCTTGTCTTAGGTCTGCCTTGAAAAAGTCAACCAATTCTTTAAGTCCACGTATGATACGAGGCTGATTTGGCACGACACTCATACGCGTGAGCAACGCCACACAGGCAGCCCCACTGAGCGCCGGGGCACTGCTGCTCTGGCTGTCGTGATCGGTGTCTGCAGTCAGTGCACCATCGGTCCAGGATTACTGCTAGGGCTTACACCCCGCCATGCCCCCCAACACTGGCTTTTATTTTTTCCTCCAGGCAGACTGTGCCAAAACCAGGAGACAGCAAAACCGTGAGGCTGCAAGATCTTACTGTTGCATTTGCATTCGCACACCCAGGCTGGAAACCCGCCTGCAGCTGATGTTCTCTGCAAGACATCGCACCATCCGCCCCAGGCTCGGCTCGGAGTAAAATGAGAGCAGACCAAGCACACGACACAGCCTTGGAAACAGCATCTCGTCTGGCTGCAGCACTCGGGCTCCTCCGGGCCCAAGGCTGTAAAACTTTTTTTTTTACTTTTTTTTTTCCTCCCAGTTGCAATAGCATTATGCTTTTTCCTAAATGTCATGTGTAAACAAAGGAAATCTAATTGTTTCTAAAGGATTTTGTGCGGGTGGAAGGGGCTGGGTGGTTGACCTGGAGACTGATGGACTGATGGGACAGGGAAGGTAAAGCCGTTAGCCAGGGCCTTCTCCTAATGGGCGGCTTGGGACTGGAGAGGGGTTTGCTGTATCTCCCACATCAGACTCTCATCTCAGGGAGCCACCGGCCAGCAGCATCATAACTTGCCCCACCTGGGCTAGATTCAAGTGATGGTGCTGAGCTCTGCATGCGTGTGTCTGGTTTACTTCAGGGCTGTGGCTCTGTCAGGTGCTTATGGCCAGCATGGGCTGTGGTGTGCCCGCTGTGTGCACCAGTGGTGCAACCTGCTTCTGAGACAGCAAGCTCCTCGTCCCCTCCTCTCCTGCTCCTTGTGATCCCCTTGCTGTGGATGTGTAGCTGTAATTACAGCAAAGATGAAGATCCCATTTCCCTGGAGAGCTGCAGTAATTACCGCTGCGCAGTGGCCCGCGAGAGCTGCAGCAGCAGGAGACTGGGGCTTTGGGAGTCGAGGCGAGACGTGCGCCAGGGAGGAAAGGGATGCTGATCTCCGTAGGGATCTCCATCCCCGCCTCCAAATGGGCATAGCCCTTACTCTGAAGCATCACTTGGTACTGCTTGGTGCAGGCCCTGTTAGCAGGAGCCATGCTCTCTCCTGGTGCTGAGCGTGGCGTTGCTGGGTTGCCAGACCTGCCGGCACTGTGCCGCAGGGTGTGCCAGCACCCTGGGACAGAGGGATACTAAAGGGCCTTTAGGCTGAATCTACAAGTGCAATTAAGCATCAGCTCAGCTTCTGCGGGACAGGCTGTTGTTCCTCAGGCTGAGCTCAGCCCACGCGGGAGCCCACGGCACCTCCACAGCCCGAGCCTGCCCCAGGGCCACCAGTTGCTCTGCCCACAACAGCACACGCTGCTCACCACGGGCAGCTGGTACCACCGCTTGTCTTTGCAGCCGCCTTTGAAGGCGATCCCGTTCTCCTGCTCCTAAGCACATCTCCAGCCCGCTTCTCCGGCTCTCCAAGGGAAAATGGGCTCCAGCACCTGCGCTGATGCTTCCCGAGGCTGAGCACAGGAGCTGCTTGGAGAAGAAAAATGGGTGTTGCTGCCACAGAGCAATGGAAATGTACTGACACTGTTGGGGCAGGGCAGGAGGGAGCGGTGCAGCCCCAGGTTCTCTGAGCACAAAGAGTGTTTCTCTTGTGAACAACTCCAGTCTTGCCACAGAAACGAAATCCCATCTTGACTGCAGCAGCAGCGCTGCTGGCCAAGCCCATGGGCAGGGGCTGAGCTCAAACGCAGGGCTGGGTCACTGAGCAGGCTGCTGGGACCCGTTGCACCACTGCCAGGTAGTGACTGGATTTAGCAGAAGCAAGACGTGAAACCAGTACCCAGCACTTTAGACATTTGAAATTAGTGCCCGGCACTTTAGGCATATGAAATATGCCCCAGCTGTTCCTGGGATACTTATGTGGGAACAGAGGGCCTGGGTGATTTGGGGTGTGGGGTTGGAGGCTGGGGTACCTGGAATCAGATGCCACGAACCCCCCAGCTGGTCCCTTCTCATTGCACAGCCTGGCTGGAGCTGCCAGGATGTTGCAACCAGCTCAGGATCTCCTCCAAGTGCCAGAGTCCAGCACAAGGTGAATTCTTTTCCTGGCAGGACTCCCTGGCCACTGGAAATGAAACACGCGCACCTCAGCGGGCTAAGATCCACACAGGGAATATGTCTCCACGAAGCAAACAGTTTCTCTCTCTCTGTTTCTGCTGTTATTGATTAATGCCTCTTAATGACTCCAGCTAAAAAAAATCTTGTAGTTGCTGCCTGTCACGGAAGATCAATGGACCAGAGTTAGCGAGAGATATAGAGGCAAACTGTCCCGGGTGAGTTCTCTGTGAAAGCCATCCCTGGGAGCAGCACCGCCGTCTGCTCAATCAATAGTTCATCATGACCTCTCCCTCTTGCTTGTTTTTTTTTTCCCCTTGAGCTAGCTGGGCAGCAAAGGCTGCTCCAAGCTTTCACAAGGACTAGATTATAACTATCCTGATTGATCTGATATGTAAAGAATAAAGGGGTCTCTTAAGCCAGCTGTCTGCACTGGAAAAACTCGAGTGGCTGTGCAGACAGGGTGAGACCCTCATTAATTCCTGGATGCTTGGGACCCCGCTCATGCGACGTGTGAAACCTGTACCGCAGCACTGGAGGGAGTCAATTAGTCATGACAAATCCAGTTCCGCTTGTCCCCGGAGCCTTCCCGTTCAGCTGCCTGTGCTGCCAGGGCCTTTTCATGAGTCCGTCACCAACCCTGGCTCCCGTTTTGTGATACCTCCTTGTTTCTCCTATTTCCTTTTCTCCAGAAATCGTGGTGCTGGGTGTGTGGGGAGGAGGGGGAAGCCCTTTGCTGCTTCCCGCACGCCCACCACCAGACCTAGCCGTAAGATGCTGTGGCGAGCAGGCGTGTGTCCCAGGGGAAGCATGGCCATGCGTTGGGGTCCTGGGCAGAGGGGGCGAGAGGGGGGTCCCCTTTGCTCAAGCAGCCATCACCGTCTTGAAAACCCTTGGCCTTTTGCACATCAAGCCTCCAAACTGGAGCCTCTCTCCTGCAGCCGCCTGAGGTTAATGAACAGGGAGCACCTGGAAGATGAAGGCTGATTTGAAAACTCAAGAGCTGTGTGTGTTTTCTCCCAGCACAGCACCGCTTAGATGTGCTGCGATATTTCATGGCTCGGGGCAGGGGCAAGTCTGGGCTGCAGCTCCAGATAAAATTTCCTTCCTGCTCCATATTGGTTCTGCTGGGTTGTACCGATGCTGTGGGTTACCCGATGCGGTTCTGAAACCGGCTGGGAGATCCCAGCCCCTCATTAACACATCAGCACGCTGGGCACGACCCCAGGAGGCTGCAGGGGTGTCTGCGAGCATCTTCACAGCGCTTGCAGGATGAGAGACAGCCAGCCTTTGCCCGGCCTGTGCCACGCTGTCCTGCCACTGGCTCATTTGCTGGGAGAGGAGCGCAGAACGGCCGGCTTTGAGCCAGCGCAAGTTTGGACACCATCCGTCTGAGCACGCTGGCCTCTGTGTGTCTGCACACCGGGGCCGGGGCTGCGCACCCCGCCTCACACCTCTGTCTCCTCCCGTGGCCCGCTGAGCCACGTGCCTGCTTCCAAGGAATGACCCTCCCAGCCAAGCCTGACTTTGCCCAGGGACAAAGCCGTGTCCCAGCTCTCGCAGCAACAGCAGTACTCTGGCTTGGGGTGGGAGCTGTGATGAGGGGCTGGGGGCTGGCAGGAGGTGTCTGCAGGCACCAGCGAGGGTTGTGTCTCCTAGCACAAGCCGTGATGATGAATAACTCCGTAACCAGCTAAGCCTGTGCAGGGATCTGCTTGCTCAGCCTTCTCATCCATGCTCTTTTGCAAGCTCCTTTTCCTCCTTGGCTGGGAAGAGCCCGCGGCTGGCACATGACAGAAATCCTAATGAGAGCGGCTCCCCTTCCAGAGCCGCTGGGCTGGCAGAGCCACAGGGCTCCTGGCCACAGCTTCGCCTTTAACCATGGCACTGCCTGCAGCGGAGCCCTTGGGCTGCTCCTCCTCTGCCCCACAGTTCAGTGCCAGGGCTCTTGGTGAGGGGCCGGGGCATCCCTGGGGTGTCCTCAGCTCAGGGGGATGGTGGTGGATGAAGGGCGAGACCCCCAAACCACCCCCAGCAAGCCAGGAGCTCTGTGGGCTCTGCACGCCCGGCCCAAAGCACGCAAGGAGCCCCAGCAGCCCCAGCTTTCAACTCCCCCTAGTTCTGTAGTGCTTAACGACAAGTAGCAGGGATTTGGAGAGGAAACGGAGGGGGTGAGCACAGGACAGATTGGAGGGAAGATTGTGCTGGGGGTGGCAGGGCTGTCAAGCCAGAAACACAAGAGCTGATTAGCATTTCTAATTATAACCGCTGCGCTCAGCCCCATCAGGGCCCGTCAGGCAGGCAGAGGCAGCTGACGGCGTTGTGCAGAGCCAGCTGTGGATGCCACGCAGGAAGCGCGGGCGATCAGCCTCAAATCCTTAAAGGATGCACAGAAAAGAGCATTAGAGCCCAGATCCATCATCTCCTGAGCTGCAGCCGCGCCTGGGAATGCCAGGTGCCATCACAGCCCCTGGGGCAGAAATCCCTCAGCTTCGTGGCCATGGGGCTGATCCCGATGGCACCACTTGGGGAGGAGAGAGTGTGGGCAGGGGGTGAGCATGTGCCCCTCTTCTGGCTCTGGGTCCTGCACCCCACTGCCACGCAGCAGCTCTGGGCGCTGTGGGCGATGGCATCAGGCCGCGCTGTCCCCGGCTGTCACCCATCGCTGATGTCCCACCCAGAGGCCGGTGGGCGGCAGAGGGGACGGAGGGATGGGTGGGTGGAAGTTCTTGCTCGTGAGTCAAGGCTGCTCTGTACTTTGCTGTTAGCGCCAGCTGGCAAGGTGGTTTATTCAGTGTCGAATAACGTTATCATGTAATCGGGTAAATATTACGGGCCAGCAACTGACTGTTACAGGGCTGTGGGTGCCCCGAGAGCTCCCGTGTCCTGAGGGTGCAGTGCTCTCGAGGACGTGCCCACAGAGCCGCTGCATGGCTGGGAAGTGATCAGAGGCGAGCGTGCCACACGCCGCGGATTGAATCCAGGGAGATTAGCAGGGCTTTCGTGGGCTGAGTGACCCAGAAGAAACTGAAGCAACTTAATCAAGGGAGCGAGGAAAAGATTCTCAGGGAGGAGATCAGCACTGACTGCTTTCGGCATCTTCTGGATGCTGATGGCTCCTGGGGACCACCTTCCCCACCTCTGTGGGGCACGGAGCAGCTCCGGAGAGCGGCCTGGCAGTGCTGGGGGATTTTGGGAGAGGGGAGAGACCTCTTGCACAGGGGCAGACCAGGCTGCGCGAGCGGGGCGGCAGCACGAGCATCTCTGGTGCCAGGTCTTCCCTGTGCCTGGGATATAAACGGGAGACGGGCACTGCGGGGAGAGATCCTGCTGCCCTTGAGCACTGAATATAAGATATAATCACACCTGCAGAATTTTTATTAGTCTTTTGATTGGATTAATTAATCATTCAGTGATAACTGCTCATTAGGCATTCCAACAATCAATACTAATCACCTAATTACTTGGCGTATTACAGCTCAGGAAGGTCTGCTCATTTCTAATTAGATTCTCCGGACAATCCACCCCTGAACGTTGCAGAGCCCCGCCGCAGAGATCCATGGCATTTTAAGCCTCTCTCAGCTTTGGCCCAGACGTGCCGTTTCCCATCTCCGATGAGAGTTTTGTTCTGCTTGTGTGCACCGTGCTCGGCCCCTGAAATCAGGGCTCGAGGTGCAGGGATGTGCCCATGCAGCGGGAGAGACTTCGTGCCATGGGCACAAGAGGGGACTGCGCTGCAGGCAGCCGTCCTGGCAGGACAAATACCAAAAAGCATCTCTGTGCTTAATCCCGTTGTGTCTCAGCAGGCAGGATTCCAGGCAAACAGGCTGGGAAAGCTGCCTGCCGCTACTCAGCCTCCTGAGACAGCACCGAAGGCTCTGAGAGACAAATTCCACTGAGGAAGGCTCGGGTGAGCGTGAAAACAACCATCACAGGCTGGGGGGGGAAAGAAGGAATGTATCAGTGCTTGAGTAGGAGAGCGATTTCCCTGTAGCTGCGAAGGAAAGCAGCATGTCGCAGCACCAGGACCCTCCTCATCCTCACAGCTGGCTTGGCTACGAGGCACCCAGCAATGAATCTTCCTGTCCCCACTGCTTCCCAAATTACCAACCCCACGGTTAAAAAAAAAAAAAAAAATCGCAGAGGCTCGCTCTTTTACTGGGCTAATTAAAACTAAAAATAAGCTGTGTAAGCTCCAGAGAACCATCCCGGCTTCAGCTGGATGTGAAAACCTGCACGAACAAGAGCTGCAGGCAGACGAGGCGACGCTAACCCGGCCCCGTTACTGAAGCAACGCCACGGGCAATGTCTGCTTGTATGGAGGCAAGCGCGGAGGTCACAGCGCTGCGCGGGCTTTGCACAGCGCGAGAGCAGCAGGGATCTCCTCGGTATTAAAAGGCGGCTGCAAACAAGCTGCGGGATTTGGGGTGTTTTGGTTCAAGTTTTGTTGTGATGCTCATTATTTATCACCCCTGATTAGATTAGGCCAGCACAGGCTTTTGCTAGTTAGGCCCTGGGCACCTGGTGCTTGACACTGAGTAGGAGCCACTGGGTACGAAGCCACCAGCTTGTTTTCAAAGGTCATTTTGAGCCAAATTCAAATGGAAAGAAGCAATTTGAACCATGAAAAGGGGATAAATGGATCATCTGCAGAATTACTAATAGCGAGCGAGGGATTATCTTAACAATGGCCTCATGACTGACCCTCCCAGACCATTTCCATCATATTTTTGTCTCTCTTCCCCCCACCTTGCTCTTCTCTAGCTTGCCTACGTGTACCGCAGCCCCCCTGGATGCGAAGCTGTCCCTGGCCTCTGCTCGCCGCCTGACACAAAGCAGCCCCTGTCTCGCCTCGAGGTTTCCCTGCCCAGACCCAAGGCAAACAGGAGGACGGGCGCTGCTGCCGCTGCTCGGGTTTTAGATTCGGAAGGGAGACAGCGAGGAGGCGAGGGAGCGGGGGCCCTGGCGGATCTGGGCCCTGGCGGGGGGATGCAGCCCCTGGGCCGTGCTCGCAGGTTACCGGGGGG
>VZSC01010162.1:11425-29879 GCA_013398225.1 Steatornis caripensis
GGCTGCTGAGCCACCCCCGCAGGCTCTCTTCTTCCAAGACAAGAGGTCTGGAGAGCGGTTGTGTGGGGCTGTGGCAGCGAGCAGGGGCTGGGGACTGGGTCTGGCTGGGTGCAGAGTGAGGGTGGGTGGGAGCTGGGGGTAGCCCTTGTGCCAGGATCACCTGCGCGGATACGCCATGGGGNTAAATAAACCCCGAGCTGCTGCGAGTGCTGGGGTTCAGGGGGATCAGCACCTCCATGACCCCCCCCCATCTCCATCACCGACCGGCCCCGGGGCTGGGGGACCCTGCGTGGGACCCCCGGCGGTGGGGTGAGCCTGGGGTGGGATCCCCGGGACGGGTGGACCCCCGGGCTGCGGGCTGGGNGGATCACCTGCGCGGATACGCCATGGGAGGGGTGGGGGTGACAGCCATGCCAAGCTGCCCCTCGGAGCACGCCAGCCCTGGCACGAACCCCACTGCTGGGACCCACCGTGAAACATCCTCTGTGTTCCCAGGGTGCTGCAGGGGAACCATGNGGGACCCCCGGCGGTGGGGTGAGCCTGGGGTGGGATCCCCGGGACGGGTGGACCCCCGGGCTGCGGGCTGGGACCCCGCCTGGGATCCCTCTTGGGACCCCGCTCATGCGACGTGTGAAACCTGTACCGCAGCACTGGAGGGAGTCAATTAGTCACGACAAATCCAGTTCCGCTTGTCCCCGGAGCCTTCCCGTTCAGCTGCCTGTGCTGCCAGGGCCTTTTCATGAGTCCGTCACCAACCCTGGCTCCCGTTTTGTGATACCTCCTTGTTTCTCCTATTNGGGGATGGAGCAGGATTTTGTGATGCTGTGTCCATTTTGTCTTTGAACACCTCTTGCCCAAAGTCCCTTCCAGGTTCCCCAGAGTCGCCCTAAAACTAACGCAAGGGAAGGGTAGCACCCTTTGGTGCCGGCTGCCAGCCAAGGCAGTGGGCAGGCAAGGCAGTGGGCAGGGAAGCCCCTGTACCTTGAGACTGAGCCCCTGGAGGAAATCTTAGCACCAGCAACGAGTCCAAAATATTACCAGTGGAACCTCTCATTGCAATCCATCCCCCACCTCCATGTTCCTTTCCACCACTTAGGGGACAATGAAGCCAGTGCTCCCCATGCTGTGCTCAGGTCGCAGTCCTGACCCCCTTCTGCCCCGGGAGAGTGATGGATTCTAGGTCTGAAGCAGCAAAAAGGGACATTTTGGCCGTTCCAGGGCTTTGCTGCCACAAAACGCTTATCTAGCGGGAAGCCCATGGAAAGGGCCCCTTTGCTGACGGCGGGGGGCCTGATGGGTCACGTCCCCGCCACTGGGCAGTTTTCGGGGGCCTGCTGCACTGGGGATGATCTCACGGGTTGCAGTTGTGTATGTCTGACTTCAGGGACTTGGGCTGGTTTTCAGCTCCCGGGAGCAGCCACGCATCCTTTGTCTTTGCCAAGTCCTCGCTGTGGTCGGGTTCTCTTTAACGGGCGTTAATGAGCGGTGCCATTGCTCAACAGGCAAACGGGGCATCGCGGCCCGCTTCACGCTTCGGCATTTCCAATTTGCATGCGAGATGTCACGATCCCAAGGCAGACCTGCCTGCTTTCACCCTCACTTGCCTATTCCTGTGAAGCCCGTCCGTTGGGGCTGAGGTGAGCCGAGCTGCTGGCTGCAGCTGGTGCGGCAGGAGGCTCCGCCGCCTCTGGTGACTGCCATGGGGCAGAGCCCTTACAGCGCTCGGCAAGAGGCCAGGGAGGAGGTTTTTGGGAGGTGGGAGCGGTTTAGGGATGCAAGACGCAAGTGAGGATCCCCAGGCTGTAATGATGCCGCATCTGCTCACATCCAGCCCTATCCCGGCAGCAGGTCATGGTCTCACCGGCTGATGTGGTGCAAGGAGAGAGGAGGCTTTGGACGTGACCACTGGCGCAGGGCTCTCTTGGCCTGGCGTGAAGCAGGAATTATCGATAGAAACCGGAGGGAACAGGGTGTTTGACGCAAGGATTAATTCCCTGCCCTTAGGAACCGCTGGGGATCTGTGCTGTGTTATATGGGTCAGGTAAACATTCTATATTGTGGGGAGGCCAGATGGCAGCAGCACTGCTGTTACAGGGTCAGAGGGGAAGAAATGAAGCCAGGAAAAGAAAATCACGCTGCGAGCCTCCGAGGTGTTTGCACGGAGTATTATCCGTGCGCTTCCAGGTTCGTTGCTCACCCACTCCCATGTGGCAGCCTCCCGTGCCCGTGGGGCTTTGCAAGGCGGGGTGTGCGCAGAAGGGTCCCCCCGGGGAGGCGCAGAGCCTCTTGCAGCCCCGACAGCGAACCTCGGGGTTGCAGAGGGCAGCGGGCTCTGCCCTTGTGCTGTCAGGAGAACGGGTGTACGTGGCCTCAGCTCCTGGGCATGGGGATGCATGGCAGCCAGCTCCTCGCAGACCAGCGCTGTAATCTCCCTGCTTTTAGGGAATTTTAAGTGACCTACTTGCAGCAAGAGTTGCATAATGGACTGGTGAATATATATGAAAAAGGCTGAAGGTTTCACCAGCACTCGGGTTGGTTTGTATAGAAGAAATCGTCCTTGTCCAGCCACCGCCGACCTGTGCAGAGCTCCAGCCTTCACCAGTGTTTTCTTTTCTTTCCAGAGTCGCCTCCCGGGCATCAAAGTGAAATACCTGCTGGTGGTGTGGCTGGGCATCTTCGTGGGCAGCTGGGTGGCGTACATGCATTACTCGTCCTACTCCGAGCTCTGCCGTGGCCACGTCTGCCGGATGATAATCGTGAGTGGCGGCGAGCAGCCCGCACGGCCGTGCTGGTGCCGGTTCAGGGTGCTGGGGCGAGCGGGGCTGCGGGAGCCCCATGTCCAGTCCCTGTGCAGGGCTTTGCAGGCGGGCAGGCAGCGCGGGGGCAGCAGCCTGCACAGAAGCTGTGGAGCCCGCCTGGCAGCTGCTTCCCCAACACTGTCCCTGGCATCACGTGGAGCTCGGAGCGGGAGAGGTGACCTTATCCTGCCAGGGCAACGGTGAAACAATTTAATGAGATGTCGGAGGGAAGCAGGCCAGGGCAGGCCAGGCAGACGTGGGCAGATTAATGTCTGTGGAGATGAAGTTGCAATGTCAGGGCAGCGAGCAGGATCTGCAGGCAGGGAGAGCATCACGCCAGCCCCCCAGAGCTCTGCAGAGAAAAAATGGGAGCAGCCAGTGTGTGGGTACCTCTCTGTAACTCTGGCGTGCCCTAAAGAAAGCACCAACCCGCATGAAGAGCAGACCCCTCGTAGGAGCTTGGCTTGGTGTGTTTTGCCCCTGCCTGGGGTTTGCAGCGGGGTGCAGCCTGCTCCGCACAGCATCCCTGAGGCCGGTGGCCAAGCGAAGCCCCCCAGAACTTGCTGTATGTGCCCCATGGCAGGGGAGCAGGTCACCCACCCAGCCCAGGCGTGGAGGCGGGTGCCAGGCTCTGGCTGAAAACGCCTCATTCATCAATCCTTCGGCGGCAAAGGGAGGCAGGAATTGCCATAACAACAGCGACGATCGTTTAATTTGATTTTCTGCACGACTCTGACCACGGGGTCTCAGGCGCTAATTCCTGCTCTGAGCTCGGGGTTTAGGATGCCGTGTCTGGCCATGTCCCCGGTGAGCAGGTCTAAGGGTTAATTCCCATCCACATTGGGGGGGGAAAAAAAAAAAGAGGAAAAAGATGCAGTGGATTTCTGCAGCTCCTGTTTCCAGCTCTGAGGCTGTTGTGTTCTCGCTGGGAAGCTGCAGAGCTTCCGCCTCTCCTGCCCGGGGATGCCTCCAGCTCCGCACCCAGCCACCCTGCTTGCAGATCAGATCAGAGCCACTGTCTGTCCCTGTCCCTGTCTCTGTCCCTGTCTCTGCCACCACCTGGACCAGGGCCAGCCGGTTTCACAGCAGGGGCTGCTGCCTGAGCCCACGTATCCCAGCTCTCACCCAGCTCCACGCTGCCCTGTCCTCCCACCCACCTCCAGCCCTGGCAGCTCCCCTAGGCCCCTGGGTTTGCAGCAGGAGCACCCAGGAGCAAATCCCTTGCGGTCCCTGCAGCAGCACGGGGGTCCCTGCCAGCCCGGCCCCACCTTGCCCGAGGCACCAAGCCGCCCCAAAGGGCCTTGCCTGCAGCCCGGAGCTCTGCCCACTGCTGCTGCCTGTTCGGCCGGGGCTCAGCCCCAGGTGTGCCTACACCCTCTTCTCCGTGTCTCCCCTATTAAAGTCTTTGCTCTGTGGCCAGCAGAAATCTTTGGGTCTTGAAGCGGAGATGATTTTGGGCTGGGATTTCTTTGGAAGACAAAGAGCGGGGAGTTTGGGGGTGCTGGAAGGGGCTGTACTCTGAGCAACTGGTGCTACCTCTCCCTGTCAAATACCTGAGTACAAGGTGATCCCCTCCCTCGCAGACACCCTGGAACGGCTGCCAAGGTGCAGACATCACCCGAAGCCACCCGTGTGCCGTGCCAGCACAGCCGGGATCCCCCATGGCTGGTGGCACCTTGCAAGCTGCCAAACGCAAGGACAAAGTGATGTTGGGGTGGTGACCCCGAGCAGCCCCTCTGTGCTCCAGAACCTCAAAATCCTAGGAAAGAAAGAAATTGTTGGCAATTGGAGATACTGTTCTTGCCTCTGACCAGCCCGCGTGGCTTTGCACTCAGATGTGCCTGTTTTAAGGGGGGGTTTGTACGAGACTCGCGTGAACTTGGAGGAAAACGGTCTCAGTGGGGACACGGCGGCATCGATGATGCTGTCAGGTACACACGGTAAATTGAAAAACTAAAGTACTGACCCCAGCGGTGTTGCAGGAATGGGGAGCGAGGAGTTTGGGCACAGCAGGTGATGGGCGCAGGGCTGGCAGCAGCGCGGGAGGCTGGGGTGGGCTCGCACGCCCCCAGCTCGGGTGCTCAGGGTGCCCCAGAACACAAGCTGTGGGACTAAGCACAGATCTGTTGGACCTCTTTGGGTGAACTGGGAGCTGCCCCCGCTAAGCTTCTCTCTCTGCCTTCCCCTCCCCAGTGCGACCAGTACAAGAAAGGAATAATTTCTGGCTCCACATGCAAAGATCTGTGTGAGGAGCGCAGCCTCCTCTTCCAGCACTGCCTCTCCTCCTCTCCCACCCAGCAGGTAGGTCTCTGCCCTCCGGGGAAAGCACCGCATGGCTGGGGATGGGTGCAAGCATCAAACCCGGGAAGCATCTTCCCTCACCCACCCGCACGTCTGCTCCTCGCCCCATCCCTGGTACCCATCCTGACCCAAAACACAAACCCGTTCTCTGCCCTTGCTGTTGTTTTCCTCGTGTCTCTGCCGTGTCCCCTCTCCTTTGCTGTAGGTTTACAGCGGGCTCTGGAGGGAGAGGGAGGTGATCATCAAATGCGGCATCGAAGAAGCCCTGAAGGCAGACAGCCACCCCGACTCTGCGCCCAGGAGGGACGTGGTCCTCTTTGACAAACCGACGCGAGGGACGTCGATGGATGAGTTCAAAGAAATGCTCCTGAACTTCCTAAAGGTCAGTGTGGAGGGTGCCTCTGGGATCTTGCGGGCCTGGGATGCCACTTGTGATTCAGAAAGACTAAACGCATCTTTCCTTCCCCTTAAACGAGAGCTCCTCTGGCCCCCGTTCCCCCATCAGCTGCTGGGCGCCAGGTAGGGCTCTGTACCATATGCTGCAGAGCAAGTACTGGATTAGCCCAGACAAGCCTCCATTCTCACACAGGAATTCTTATTTGCAAGATTTTAATAGCAGCAACCCTGGAGGCTGCTGCACCGCAGCTGCGGGTGGTATCCGTGCTGGGCAGAGCTTATTCACCAGCCCATGGGTGGCCCTGGCAGTGCCAGCACTGCTGCAGCAGTTACCCCTGCTCAGGCCTTCTGCTGCCGTGGTGGGATAGCGGTGCTGCCCAGCCTTTGCTCTCAAAAGCTTGCTGCCACCCAGGACTAGAGCAGCCCCAAGGCTGGTAAAATTCTGCTGGAGCTGAATCCATCCAACTGTACGCTATGGCATGGCACCGAATTTGCTTGAGCATGGTGGCAGTTTCCTGCTCTTCCAAGCTCAGTTCTTTGCTTCCCCAGTTCAGTTGTGTGACACGAAGCCCGCACACAGAGAGCTGCAAGGGTCTGATGCCCCTTCTTGTTCTGTTCGCAGTCCAACCTGGGAGATCAGCCTTCTCTTGGAGCCTTGGTGAGCCGGATCATCGCCATGGCAGATGTGAACCGGGATGGGAAAGTGTCTTTAGCAGAGGCCAAATCCATCTGGGCGCTACTCCAGCTCAATGAGTTTCTTCTCATGCTCTCCTTGCATGAGAAAGAGCACACGTCCAAACTGCTGGGGCACTGCGGGGACCTCTACGTCACTGAGAAGATACCCCACACCTCCCTCTACGGAGTGGATGTCCCCCCCTTCCTCCAGTCGCTGCTGCCTTCAGTCGTCCACCAAATTGTCCACCAGTGGTTTGCACCAGCGTGGCCCCGGCGGGCAAAGATCGCCATCGGCCTTCTGGAGTTCGTGGAGGAGATATTCCACGGGACCTATGGGAACTTCTACATCTGCGAGACCAGCTTTAAGAACGTGGGCTACAACGACAAATACGACTTCAAAATGGTCAACCTGAGGAAGGTGGCAACAGAGATGACAATCAGAGGTTTCCTCAAGGGACGTCACTGTGAGCAGAACGTGGACTGCACCTACGGGAAGGACTGTATGGCGACGTGCGACAAACTCATGAAGCAGTGCAAAAGCGACGTGGTGCAGCCCAACCTGGCGAAGGTCTGTGGGTTGCTGCAGGACTACTTGCTGTACGGAGCACCACTGGAGCTGAAAGAAGAGCTGCAGAAGCAGCTCCGAACTTGCATGACCCTCAGTGGCCTGGCCAGCCAGATGGAAGTGCACCACTCCCTCGTGCTGAACAACCTCAAGACCTTGCTCTGGAAGAAGATTTCAAACACTAAATATTCCTAATGGGGGGAAGCACAGCCCTGGAGTTTAGAATCTGCAATCCTGGAGTAGAGTCCAAGGGTTGAAGGCCTGTTTCTCCATCGACTCGCTCGCAGGAAAAATACACCCTACGCAGGGAGTTCGGCATCGCCGCAGCCCCTTCTCCTTCATGGAAAACCAAGCATCGTGACTTCCACCGCCCAGCAGGATCATGGATAGTCGGCAAGAGCGTGCTGCGGAGCTGGGACACCGCGAGCCGGGCTGAACAGGCTTGGGGGAAGATGACACGGAAAGCGATAAGGAAGCGGAGCCCAGCTGGACGCATCTAACTGTTTCTTGGTTAACAGGAAAGCAGTGCAGAGAGATGAGAATGAATCATTCATGCTGTACTTGTCACACCTCCTTTTGATGAAGGTCTCTGATGTAAATAAACAGCTTTTACGTGAATCACACCAGTACATCAATAGCGAAACAGCAGTCTTTTAAGTACCAGCTTGCTTGTGATCTAAAAAGGAGAAAAAGGTAATTTCCCTATTCAAAAGTCTCTCCCCAAGTGTCTGAGTCATCTGCCACCAGATCCAGCTGTAGCGTAGGAAGCAGATTAAGCTGTCTTATCCACAGCAGAGAATCCTCGCAATTCTTTCATTCCTTTTTTAAGTGCCTGACCCCAGACAGTGATGCGATGGCTTGTGTGAAGCTCCCACCCAGCTGCTCCTGCCTGCATTCTGAAATTGGCAGCGCAGGCCATTCCCTCTCACGTGTTGGCTCTGGAAGCATCGAAGGCCAGGAATAGCTTAAAGGAAAAGGGCTAAACATGAACAGTCCTGACCAGTTACCATATACACTCCACGTGTTACTTCCCACAATAGTCAGAGCAGGGATAAGCCAATCTCTCAGTTTAATTCCCCTAAAACTAAGCTGGGCTTGCACTGCAGCAGTTAAGGATTAATACCAGAATAATCCAGTCCTTCTCCCACTATTAAAACAAATTTCCAGGCAAGCTTTCAGCAGGTTTCAAGACATTTGTTTGGCTGTGTAAATACTACCAGGTCTCTAACAACAGTCCCCTTAAATGCTCAATTATAGCAACCTTTGAAACTACAGGTGGAGAGGAAGTTTACGTAAACCATGCAAGCTCGCTCCGTTTCCAGCACCATCGTATTCCTGCTGATGGACCGTATGCCGCTGCTCTTGCCAACAATTGCTTAGTGGAGTGGAGTGTGTATCTGAAGTACAATCACTGGGAAAAAAAAAATACATCTGACAATATATATAGCCTGTGAAGGTAATTGCTGGCGTCACGGCTGCAACTTTATGGCCCTTTGGAGGAGAGATACTGGTATTTCCTTCTATTAGTTCTATAGGATCATCATTACCTCTCACTATTATTTATGGAGGAAACGTTTCAGTTGTTAACAGTGCTCTAAATCCAGCACGGAGCCAGCGTAGCTTGCTTCCCGCAGGGCAGTCGGCTTCGCACTGTAACTCATCTGTGGTAAGATCGAACGTTTTTAAGGTTTCTGTGTTTGAAGGGTGGGAAGCTCCTCAGCCCTTCCAAGTCCCCCTTAATTCAATGTAACTCATCTGTGGTAAGATCAAGCATTTCTAAGGTTTCTGTGTTTGAAGGGTGGGAAACTCCTCAGCCCTTCCGAGTCCCCCTTAATTCAGTATGAACGCTGTGGAGGTGGTCAGGGCCCCACTTCCAAGCACTGCATTGGGGCGTGCAGGTGGGGGCTCACCTGCATAGGGTGTGTGGAGGGTGAAGGTGAGGAATTCCACTGGAATTCTGTAATGAGGCACCACACAGCCACCCCAGCGCCTCTCCTATTGTCCTGCATTCCCATGGCAACCAGCTCCACTGACAAATTAATTTTCTTCTGCTATTAGAAAAAGGAACCTAACAACCATGCCAAATCCTCTTTTCAGATTTTCAGGAAAGTCATTTTTCATCCTCCCCTCTGTGTTTAAAATCTACTAATAAATTTTGTCCAGAAAGTGGCGTTCCCGCTGCACTTAATCCCTGCAGCTCCCTTCCCCAAAAGCACTATCAGATAAAGTGGCAGGTAAGCACGTAGAAAAGAAGAGAACAACCTCATTCCTTGCTTAGCCACATAATCTTAAGTATCAGAGTCTCTTTTAAGCATTTATGATAAAAGATGAAGTTCAAGGACAAAGACAGCCCCTGTCCTTTAAAGTACTAGTCAAGAGAGCTTTATTTAAATAAAGACTTCTGACAAGGACTATCATGTTCCCACGTTACAAATCTTCACACTCCAGTAGCAGCAGCGGACACTCCCAGGAACCGTTCCCAACTCACACGCCCCGAGAGCACTGAGTTTTGTTCACCACTAATAAAAAGGACAAGTGTTTTCAGACACATGCTTACGGTTTAAAAGCAACACTGCAATATGGGAGAAAAATGGCTAACGGCAAAGCTATTTTACACTCACACCGTCTCCAGATTTCCCATGTTAGCTGGAAAAAGAGGAAGAGCTGGAACAGTGGAAGACTTGACAACCTGATCTCACCAGATGTTGCTGCTTTAGCAGCATTAGTGGATTTGTGCTGCAAGGGGCTGGAGGTAAGAAAGTAAGCACCGAGACTTCTCTCTTTCATTGTTTGAAGTAAAAAGCCATCTCAATTCTCATATCCACAAATAAAAGTCTGAAATCCTAGAATGGTTAAAAATTAATATCACTCGGGGTGCTACAAATACACAAGCATTATTTCACACTTACTGTAGGTGGCATCTTTATTTAGGTTGGGTGGGTTTGGTTTTTTTTTTTTAAGTCCTTAACAATGTAGAGAAACCACAGGCTGAAACAACAGCGCTTTAGAACACAGCTGTGGAAACAGCACGTAAGCTGAGATGACTGCGAGCAGAGCAAGATTACAACTCTGAAGGCTCTTCAACACGAGTACAGCAAAAGCGGAAAGGACGCATGGAGCAGAGCTAGAATTTAAACTGACATTTGAGTACACAGGTTGCAGCAAACATTGAGAACAAGCTGCATTGCATGCACCTCCACTGGCTGTAGTGTGCTTGAACCCACATGTGAGAAAAGATGAACCTTCAGGAATCTTCAAATGCAGACACTGCTACCCCATTTCTTTTGCTGTAGCGAGGTTTGCTAGAAATTCTTAAAACTCGAGGCACGATCTGCAAATTCAAGAAGGCCCAGGATGTTAGACAGCTTCAAACACAGCCAGCAGAAGTTAATATGACAATACTAAGAAGCTGATTAATCCATACCACCCACGCTCCTGCGGTTCGCTATGGTACTGTGTCTGAGCTAAGGCACTGCAGCTAGTCAGGACAGGGAACTGCTTTTAACTTCAGAGGCAATACTTTCAGCTAATTGATGAATTACATCAGGCTTGTCTTGGGACTGGCCAAAGATTTTTCACATCCCAGAGGAAATAAAGATGCTTCAGAAAATGAAACAAAATTTTAAGGAAGTTATCAGCTGGGCTGCGCCATCATGATTCACAGGGAAACTTCAGAAAGCAATTTACTTCAGAACCACAGGAACACCTTAACTGGCTCTGGCTGTATTCATGGCAGTCAGTAGAAGCCAAGTGCCTGAAAACTTGTGTGGATCAGGGCCTAAAGCAGTGACGGAAGGCAGATAGCACTAATAAATTAAGACTAATTTAGGAGAGGTTCTTTGCCACTAGATTAGAAAGGTTTTGAAAAAAAATCTTCTGGCTAGGCACAGTGCACTCTGGCGAGTCTAGGAAAGGGGTAATTTAACAGCACGATAGCTGGAGCCTGCTCGGTTACTCTTTCACTCCCTAAAAATCAAAGGCAAGTTTCCCAACCTCAATGCAGAGGCAAGCAATTAATAGTGCAAAGAAAGAAAAGCCAGGCTTATTCCAGCATTCAGAGCCAAGACATAAAACAGTTCTAAATGGCAAAGGGCTAAGTTAATGTGCAGAAGCATTTTTAATTTCTCTCAGAGCCACTTGGTTACAAAATATTAATCTTTTCCACAGCTGCAAGCCAGGCAATTCTTTCAGTAAAGCAATATTCATAGCCTGGGACTGCTGCTCAGTCCTGGGAAGATGGTTAGCAGCAAAAGCTAAGAGGAAAATTTTAATAGCTATCCTATGCCTCACTCAGCAAAGTTCTAAAGAGAGACTCATTAGGCACTCACTAGCCCTACAGGACCCTTGACGTGAGTGAAGTCTCATAAAAAAAGTCAAGTATGTACTTCACTGTTAAAAGAAGTCAGGAAATTTAAATAGAAGAGTCACATCTCAAGGCATGTCTCTCTGCATAACCAGATCCCCAACAACCTTATTAGCATTCTTTTCCAAAGCCACTGCTGGTAGGCAGTGACTATTCCCAATTAAATGGCTCATTTTGCAGCCAGCACCTACCCGCTTGGTTAATGGCACATTTGGCCCCCATAATGCCCATTTAATGAGGACATTTTCCACCACTTAGCGCTGCCGGGTTTTGTCAAGCAAGTCACTGCAAAGCCTCCCAGTTTCACAATACCATCTACGTGTAGCCGCAGCTTCTCTCACCACTTAGTAACACCAGCACAGCAGCCTCGCGTGCACCACATCACCCAAGATAGGGCACTGACACGCAGAGCCGTCAGGACATACCGATACCTCTGCTCCCTAGCAGCTCACTGCCTTGCACATAAACTTCCGTTGCCATCATGCTGGCACAAAAACACAGCAGAAAACAACTGAAAAGTCACACTGTTATAGTTTTGCTTTTTTGTCTGCTGCGTTACCAGCTAGAACACGATGCTCAAGGAAGGTAGATCTTGTTGTGGGAAAGAGGGCAAAGCATTCCACTGCTGCACTTACTGAAAGTTAGAAGAACTTTTTAAAAAGACTTCCAGTTTTGGCATTTTTTTTTGGTTGGATTACTGAACTCAATCTTTTTATTTCTTTCTTCATTCTGCCTAAAACACACTCTCATTACCTTGCACAGCTGTGGCACAGACATGTTTTCAGTAGCATTTTGTGCCAGACCACAGTAGCACGAGACTGTTTTGATAATCTTGGTCACTCCGATACACGTAAAAGTTTAAGCTCTCAATAAAAGTGCTGTGTTCTGACTGACAGCTGCCCTTAAAAGGATGCACTTTAGGAGCCGATAAAGGCAGCNTATTTCTTTCTTCATTCTGCCTAAGACACACTCTCATTACCTTGCACAGCTGTGACACAGACATGTTTTCAGTAGCATTTTGTGCCAGACCACAGTAGCATGAGAGAGACTGTTTTGATAATCTTGGTCACTCCGATACACGTAAAAGTTTAAGCTCTCAATAAAAGTGCTGTGTTCTGACTGACAGCTGCCCTTAAAAGGATGCACTTTAGGAGCCGATAAAGGCAGCTTGAGGAAACAAAAAAGTTAATCAGAAGANAGTAGCATTTTGTGCCAGACCACAGTAGCACGAGACTGTTTTGATAATCTTGGTCACTCCGATACACGTAAAAGTTTAAGCTCTCAATAAAAGTGCTGTGTTCTGACTGACAGCTGCCCTTAAAAGGATGCACTTTAGGAGCCGATAAAGGCAGCTTGAGGAAACAAAAAAGTTAATCAGAAGATTGTTTGAGATGGCTTATAAAAACTACAGCGCTAGCAGAACAGAGGAACCCGAAAGCACTCCACCTAAAGTAAAGGTTTGTCAGCAAAAAGGTGAAAAAAATACTAAATTTCTTTCTGCAAATATGCACTAGTAGCATTTTATTATATTATTTGTCCATGTCCCACAAGAAGCCAGGACAAGATGTAACAACCCAAGGACTTCTACACAGCCACTGACTGACTTGGTAACACACTGAGGTTTAGTTTCCAAGAAATTACACAGTACCTACCTTTCGAAATTTGAAGCAAGTTCCAGAACTCGGTCCTGTTCTCAAAAGTAACTGTAAGAAGGAAAAACACCTTCAGTTTGGGTTTTCTGGGGGAAGGAGTGTTGGGTTGCGTTTTTTTTGTTTGTTTGTTTTGTGTCCACCAAAAGCAAGCATGATTATAAAGCTGCATTTCAGAAGATTGCTGACTGCAACTTACTCAGCACCCTTGGAAGTCAAAATGTGGTTGGCTGAGTGTTTTATTAATGAATGTTGGGAACAGGGTGCAATTTTCTCCATATGCTAAATCCACACCCAACTGTTTCTAGATCATGCCAGTACTCTGAAAACAACAAACCTAAGTGCTTGTTTCCCCCATCTCCTCCACTCCCAGGTGTGATTCTTGGTATCTGCGTAACACTAAACCCTGCAAAACTCAAGAGGTGCCCTTTTCCAGACAGAACAGACAAGCAAGGATGTCTTGCAGTCCATAAAGGATTGTTGAATGCAAAAATAGAACTCAAGAATAAAGCTGTCACTTCTATTTGTCCTTGCAAAAAAAGAAGGAAGGCCTTTCCCCTGACGCAGTTAAAATTGCCATCATTTAAACTGCTTTTCAAAGGAATTTTGCTTCATGTTCCGCAGATTCTCTGGAGAAAGAGGTAGACATGGAAACAAGGTCAAGCTACTAATCTCTGAGCAGTTACAAATTTCAGGCACAGGAAGCCCCTTCATCTCTGACCTCTAATGACATTAACATGTCAGGAGAGCAAATCTCTAAAGACTCAGGACTACTAGAATAAAGAATACTGGGGCGTGCCATTCCTCCAGAACAATAAATAGATGTGATACGCAAGCAACCTGAATTAGCTTTTAACATAGCGTGTTAGTAAAACATAGACGTTTCACTTCTAAAACACAGAACACGACGGCAGAAAAATCAGTCACACCTCTGATCTGTTGCATAAACAAGGCACTCATTATGAGAACGACTGCCAAGCTGAAGGACAGGGCTGGCTTCTGTACCCTGTCCCTCCACGATTTAAGATTAACATTAAAAGAAAAAAACAGGAAAACTAAGAAATAGTTGTCAGGTTACTCATCATTCCTGAGTGCTCACAGGTTTCAGAGCACCAGCAAAGACACAGCCTCTTCCTCTCTGCCACCTAATGACACAAACGTGGCACTACAGCCACATCTGCAACACGAGCCGGGGCATGGAGCTATTCAACAGGGGAGCTTGCATCCACCGCTGCTCACCTCAGGTCTTTGAGAAGACCTCCTGGGTCTGCCACGTCACACAGCTTTCTCTGAAAAAGAAGAGGAAAATACATGCAGCATTTATTTTAGATATTTAGACACGCTTCAAAGCCTGGTTATATGGCTACCATTTCACTGACCACAAAAATTTGAAAGGCCCAGTAAGAGAGGGAAGCTAAAGAAATAAATGCATAGCACAGGCATAGCTTTACTTTCAGATAGGAAAAGGGTCAAGCTGCCAGCATGCACTCCCACTGATGTCACCACCTTGCCACGTGGCTTTAGACAGATCACTGCAACTCATTTTTCTGTAAAACAAGTCTGCGTACCAACACGATCCTACTGATTTCAAGGTTAAACAGTCAGAAAGCCACGCACAGCCTTTCTGCTGCACAACCACGACAGGTCAAACACAACACCTTTATATTCTATGACGTATAGATCTCACATTGGAGGCAATTAAAAAAAATCAGAGATGCAAGAGCCTCCTATTAACCAGCCTATTTATAAATAATGTCAGGCTATCAATCACTCTGAGTGCTCACAGGTTTCAGAACAAACGAGCGTAGAATATAGCCTGTCTCTCTCTGCCACCTAATGACACAAAGATGCCACAGCAGCCACCTTTGCAACGCCTGTGGCAGGTTGAAAAAAACCCACAAAGACTGAAAGAGGTGATAGAGTTATTTGCAAGAACAAGATTGCATCACCTGCTCCAAAAGTAGTTTTACAAAGGTATAGGGTGCACGTGTAGGTACCAAATGTAACACATCACCTAGTTAACAAGATGGCTGAAGCCTACTTGGACAGCCTTTGTGCTAAGCACCACGTACCCTTGATTTTTCAAGACGCGTAACCGTTTTCACTTCACCCTTTGTCTTCTGGCAGGCTGAAAAGACAAATTAAAAAAAAGGAAGAAGAATGCAGTCAGTAACAAACAGCTGCTTAGCTGGCTGTGTAACGACCTTTGCAAACTGCACCATTGAACAGAATGCTGGAAGATTAAAACATTAAGACAAAACAGAATCTGTTGAACAGATTCACCATAGTTACTCAAATCTTTAAAAACGCTTGCCTCGAAACCTGAANTCAGCCCCCGGGCGGCTGCGGCCTCGCCCGCCTGGAGGGGCAGCGCAGCCCGGGCCTCCGCCGCCCCCGGGGCGGAGCGCGGCCGACACACGCACCCCCCCGGCCCAGGCGAGCTCCGCGCCGAAAGAACGACCGCACGCCCGCCTTCCGCTTATATAGGGCGGGCGCGCGGGCGGAAGCGGCGCGGGCACAATCCGCGCTGCGCGTTCGCTCCCGCGAGCTCCCCCGGCTGGGCGGGAGGCCCGGCGCCGCCTGGCCCAGAGCCCTTCCCCGGCGCGGCAGCACCGCCGTGAGGCCGCCCGAGGAGCCGCCTGCCCCCGCTCGCGGCTGCACCCTGCAGTCCCCCACTCGCCCTGGCCGCGGCCGAGAGCCCGGGACGCAGCGGGGACCCCCCCCAACCCCGCAGCGCCGGGCAGGCTCGCCNGCACAACCCATTGCCTTATTTACCTTAATCCTAGTGCATTCCTATACATTAGTTTATGGGACACACGATCTATGCTGAACCAAACCTTTACCCGATCCACTGCAGTCAGCCTCGGTGATCTTAAAGGTCCTTTCCAACCTAATGATTCTATGATTAACACAGGAGCGCCTGGAGCAAACAGGGTACCGGGCGGGGCTTGTTCTGCCCCATCGGAGGACCAGAAGCCTGGGAAGGCGGCGCAGGGAAGGGCAGGGACTGGAGCCTGACTGCCTGGGGTCACTCCGATCGGTAGGACCCGCACCTCACACGCAGGCGGCCCCCCAAGCCCGGCGCGGAACCCCCCGTGCCTCCACTCACGCCTTCCTCCTCCTCCTCCCCCTGCACGGGGTGGGGGGGGATCCGCCGCTCCGCAGCCACGTCCTCCCGCCGCAGCAGAGTCACATCNGCAGTCCCCCACTCGCCCTGGCCGCGGCCGAGAGCCCGGGACGCAGCGGGGACCCCCCCCAACCCCGCAGCGCCGGGCAGGCTCGCCCCCCTCCGCTCCCAGCCTGCAAGTGAAAGGGTGAAGGCCCCGGTGGCCAAGAAGCTGCCCGAAGTACCTCGGACACTTCGCGGAATAGAAGACGACTTTCTGGAGAGAACGGCTGTGAGCTACGGAGGCTCCTGGATAATCTCACTTTAAAGAGCAGGCTTGAGGGACGCGGTCCGCGCGACCCCAGAACCGAGTCTGCGCAGAAACCGGGCTCAGTCGGCGAACGCAGCGATGAAGACTCCGAGCCTTCACCTGAAGACCCCCGACAACCACCCAGAGACCACCAAGGAAGACGACTGCACATGCGGATCAGACATTTGCCTAAGTTAATGAATGCCAGGAAATCTCCTGTTTACGGAAATGAATTCTCGGGAATCCCATGAGTAGGTATGACTGTATAGTGTATCACCTCTGAAGGTTTACCAAACCGTTGGGGCACTCGTGGTGGAACGATCCCCAGCGCTCCAACAAAGAAATGCCTGCTTAATAACATTTCGGTGTTACTGAGTTTTCTTTCGGACTCTTTACCCAGCCGCACCTAGCCTGTCAGCGAGGTTAGAAAGCAAGGGGGTTTGGAGATCACCAAAATTTTTCTATCACAATGACGCGCACACACCCACACCAGCAACACCCTTCACCCCGCTTCCCACAACCATAAATGTTTACCAGAGACTCCCCAGTGCCTTTCAATTTCACAAGGAAAGTAAAAAAAAAAAAAAGGATGACAGGGCCCTTTATTTGTCGTGTCAGGCACAAGATACAGGTGATTTCAGGGGAGATCACAAGCTCAGGAATGGGAAGGCCACAGGACAGAGATGCCTCCTTGAGACAGGGACAAACACAAGGGCAGCAGCTGGGTCTGGCCTGGCTCCGTCTCATTTTATTTCGAGCTAGAGACCCAGGGCTGTAGGATCTCTGCGGAGTGGCAGAGCTGGGAGGAGCCTTCCACAACCAGCCCAGCTCTGCCGAAAGCTGGCGCTCTGGGTGCGGGGTCAGTCCCGCAGCACCCACAGGAGCGGAGCAGGACACCCATCACCAAGCTGCTGGGCGCTGCCGAGTCTGTCCCTAATGGCCCTCTGCTTTGCTCCGAAGCTCATCAAAGACCTCACTCTGCCTCCTCTTGTCCTTGGCGCGGATGATGGTCATCTTGAAGAGCTTGCAGTAGAGCTCCATGGCAGTGGGGCTGTCGTCATTCCCAGGGATGGGGTAGGTGATCAGGCAGGGGTTGCAGTTCGTGTCCACCACCCCCACCGTGGGGATGTTCATCTTGGCAGCATCCCGGATGGCCACGTGGGGCTCGAAGACGTTGTTTAGGCTGCTGAGGAAGATGAGGAGGTCGGGCAGGCGGACGCCAGACCCGAACTGGATGTGGGAGTTGGTGAGCAGGCCGCCCTGCCAGTAGCGGGTGTGGGCGTACTCCCCGCACTCCCGCGCCGTGCTCTCGATCAGGTGGCAGAACTGGCGTTTGCGGCTGACAAAGAGGATGATGCCCTTGCGGTAGGCGATGTGGGCGGTGAAGTTGAGGGCCAGCTGGAGGTGCTGCATCGTCTGATCCAAGTCAATGATGTCCTGATCCAGGCGGCAGCCAAAGAGGTACGGCTCCATGAACCTGTGGAGACAGAGGGCGGGCGACACAGGGACGGGGCACTACAGGCACGGAGCAGAGTTTCTGAACATGGTGTGGTCCCACACAAACCTTCCCGCACCCCGGCTCCCAGCTGATACTGGCAGTGCTCCCTTGTGGGCAGCGCTGGGCCCAGGGGGTGCAGGTCCAACACCCCGCTCGGTGTCCCTGCTGACTGGGGTCCCTGCATTTTTGCAGGGCAGTAGCCATGCCCAGGCAGAAATCTGGGTCTCTGTGGGCAGATCCAGCCCCAGCCCCATGCGGTGCAGCCCCCAAACGCTGACACGGTCTAGGGAAACTCAGCGAGCGCCGGATCACAAAACGGGGGCACTCACCTATGCCGACATCCCTTTTTGTGCCCCAGGTGCACCCGGGCATCAAAGAGATCTTTCAGGGAGAAGAGCTCCTTCACGTTGAAGAAGTCGGGGTGGCTGAGAGGCTCGGAGAGCAGCTTGTCATCCTCGGCTGAGAGGAGGGGAAAACCCAAACCCATCACCACTCGCTCCTGCTGCGCTTGCAGGGGGTGAGCCGGGGCTGCGGAAGGGGCCCTGGGGCGCCCATGGCCGCTGGCGTGCACCGAGGGCCCGGCGGTACCAGCAGGGACATTGCCCATCGCCTGGCCCCGGGTGCCGGGGTCCGGCTCGGGGGATTCCCCGTCCCTCCCCGCCTTTCTCCGGGGAAGGGGCCGGTGCGCGGCAGCACTCACCGCGGGGCCGGGCCGCTGCCGGGGCCGGTACGCTGCTGTAGAGCCGCGGGGCTGCTGCGGGGAAAGAAACACGGCGGTCACACGAGCCGAGCC
>VZSC01010162.1:30525-45077 GCA_013398225.1 Steatornis caripensis
CCCCCGCTCCCACCTGTGCTCTCCCCCCGCAGGAAGCCGGAGCCTCACCCCCTGTACCGGACCACCAACCAGGACTACGGCAGGAAAGCCCCCACGGTGCACGAGGTGCCGGTAGGTCGGGGGCACGGAGGCACCCCCCGGGCTTTGGCCGGGGGCTGCGGAGAGCAGGTCGCAAAGTTTTGGGCTCTGAACTTCCCCTGGCGATGAACTCCCCGAGGCAGACGACTGCCCTTATCATCGCATCCAAACGTCTGCACGTGGCAGGGGCTGCTGATGTTGGCGTTTAAAACATCTTCCTCCCCTTTTCTCGCTCTCTCAGACCTCCTTCCACGTCACCTCGCATGCATTCTCGAATACCCTGGCACAGTGTGGCATGTACAGAGATAACGGGCTCAACACCTCCATGGAGAAGAGCCACGTCACCGGCACAGCCAACTTCATCACTGCCCATGACCACCTCAACTTCCATCCCAGCTACAACCCAAGGTGCCCGTCGCACTGCTAGATCCACAGCGGTGACGGTGATATGAAGCCACTTCAGTTTATTGCTGGCTGCCTAGATTAAAAAAAAAAAAATACAAACAGAAAACCCCAAGCAAGCAAACAACAGCACTGACCTTATCCTACATCTGTTGCTAAGCCTCATCTGAAAGCATGACAGGAAGCACTACACCGTTGCACTGTGGCTGCTAAATGAGGTTAGAAGCGATTTCATCAAGAGTAAGGCAGGTTTCTGTTGCAACCAGGCCCTGTGCCATCAGGCTGGGACGAGGCGCTCTTATCAGAGCCCTTGGCTTCAGGATACCTCTCCTGAACGCAGACCTGGGCCGCCACAGTTGTTATCACCGAGGAGAGTAGAACTGTCAGTTTAAAAATAGTCAGGAAAATAATTCATGTGGCACACTAAGCAGCAGCAGGTTAACACACATGCTTCACACTATTAACCACGTCAGTCAAGATTTAAGGAGAATTTTTCTCTTGAACGCAGGAAACAAAAGAATCTTTCATCTTGGTGATGTGAGCCTTGCTATTACAATGTGATGAATAGCTACAAAATTAGCAGGTTAAAGGTAGCAGTAAATTTCTAAAAATACCCCCACACACACTCCAAACTGTTGTACGTATGGGTTTTTTTTAACAGGACTCCTACCTAGTTAAGGCCACAAATTTAGCTTTGGGGGAAAAGCAGTTTAAATCCATGTTATCAAAACTGAGTTCAGTAATTTGCTGGGAAATAAACCATACAGCCACTTCGGTACTAGGTGAAAGGAACTAATTTGGAGAATTAAGGTTATTAGGAATAATATTTTAATTTATAAACATTTAATGTGATTCAATGTCAGCTAAATATGAACCATTTTCCTTAATTTATAGGCAGCATACAGTTATAAGAACGATATACGTTACACCTATATATTCCCTTAATCTTTTCTCTGTCACTAATGATCCTTTAAACTCTTAGCTCATGTACCACATATCAATAAATATTAAGATTTTAAAACTATTTCTATACTATTTAATGAATAACCAAACTGCATGTTTTCCAGAGGTGTTCGTTAAGCCTTTGGATTTCTTGTAGAAAGTACGTTCACCTTTCTTACCTTGTTCATCTTTCATGTTCATCTTACCATGTTCATTTTTTGTTCTGCAAAACTACAACGAAATTATTCAAATAAAGACAACTAATCAAAAAGAAATTATTTTCTTAAGTTTTATTGTTAACAGCTGCAGTTGCACAGCCAGTGAAACTGCATCATTTAGACAGTAATTGTACCAAAACTTTAGCACGTTTTGCTTAAAAACTGGTCTTGAAGAGAAACTAGTCTGCCTGTTTATGGATGAGAAATGGTCCTACCTTACTGGTATAATATAGTCATATTATATATTAAAAATTAGCATAATTCTAGCTGTTTGCTAAAAAAAAAATTAAAAATTGAGTGTAACAGTATCTCCAAGTACCACTGCAAATGGTAACTCTTCACGTTAGAAATACTCCCTGTTTGTGCCATTTTTATACAGTTATAAACTGCACAGGAAGCATGACAAGACAATGTATTTAGCCATACTCGCGAGGCAGAGGTATTCTGTTTAGTTAATCGTGTCACGAAGCAAAAATCTGAAGTCCAAAACAGAGCAGACCTGCCTGTACTCGTGCTTTTTTAAAAAATTCAAACCCCAGGGTAGCTATGTGCTCCTGGCCCCCCAGCAAGATTTCAATTGCGCCTACCAAACAATTCCAGTTTTCACTACAATGCATTTGGTTATCATCTCAAACAGAAGAACAGCCGGCTAAACTCACCTTTGCTGAAAACACACCAATACATTGGAACACATAAATAGGCTAAGCAGAAATGGGCCTGAAAAGTTAACTTTTGAAATATTTAACATATGAAATAGATCAGCAACCCTCTATCGTTCACTGCTATTCTTCTATCAGACTCTAGACAATACCTTGAGCTTCTCATAACTTCCCTTTCTTCTCCTGAAATGAAAAATAACATAAAGCGCTGAATTAATACAAACGGTTGTGACAATTTCACATGTATGTTTATCCACAGATTTTTCTGTAGGTGGAATAATTTAGGGATAAGATTGCCTCTTAAAAATATAAATTTAGTGGCTTTCGTCACACATTTTCCACCTGTTTTCATACCTCACCTAAAAACACCCACCTCTTTTCCTCCTTGCCTTAATTTGTTCCCTTTTTTGTTTTACTGTTAAACTGAAACCAGTTCCTTTGAACAGTTTTGCATGCAGCGTACCTCACGTCGCCCTCATACAGGCTGTATCCTGAGATACATCAGGGTAAGGTTATCCAACTCACTTCCACTGAGATCTGCTGAGAAGGGAGCAACACGCAAGCTTCGGCTGCAGCCAGCCCCAAGAGCCGTGCCTCTACACGTGGATTTGCTCGAGACTACGCTTACCGTACTTAGGTCAAAGACGTGTTTTCCTTGCGTTTACTTTCCTCCCATTCCCTATTCTAGTGGGCTTAGGAAATACCGGCCTGTTTGTCCAGGTGTTGGAGACTCGATACACTTTAAAAAAAAATTTTAAAGAAATACCTGTACAAATTCAAAATATCATCCTAAAGATGACATATTTTACGGCAGGGAAGCTACCTGAAACAGTTTCTTTCTACTCTGTATTTTGAAAGCAAGATTTTCACGTTTACATTAAATTAAAATTAAAAAAATAAAATTGAAATTAATTAAAAATTAAAATTAAAATTAAAAAATTAAAATTTAATTAAATTTAATTTTAATAAATTAAAATTAAAAATTAAAAAAATTAAAATTAAAAAAACACATAAAATTATGTGAGGCTGCACTACCAAGCCACGACAAACCGCAGTTCTTAAAGGTTTGAAAAATTAAAAAGCACATACATTAATAAAAGAGACGGTGGCAGAGATGGCGTGTTCCTCCCTTGTATAAAAAGCAGCTACACGTCAAAACACATGTTCCTAAAATAGCAGCAAAGAACTGTTTATAAAAAATTAAGGTAGTCCTTGTGGTCCCCTGAGGATCCTTGAAGATTGCCCTTCCCGAAGCACAGAAAAACAGTCACTGTGATAAAAATAAAACAGTATACCTATTTTCAAAGGCCTCAGCGAGCACAGACAGATTTCTCTGAGAACTGGTGTTGCAGTCAGGATGCTGTAAGTTAGCAGTAGCCATAGTAAAATATATTAGATAGTTTAATAACTTTTAGATTAGCAAGTGGTGTGCTCTGACTGAAAGAAAAAAAAAACCCCTGCATTTTTAAAAAATACAAACCAGCACTCATTTGAAAAAAAAAAAAAAGTAACTTTACATGCTCAAGTAGATCTGAGTTCGTGGTTCCATGCACGTATCTACTGGAAAGGATCAAATTAATGCCTCAGGAGGGTGGAAATAATGGAAAAAGGAGCTTGTTCCCGGCGCTCACCAGCACCTTTTCAGCTATCTCTGGAGTGCTGAAAAGGGTCAGGCGGGGCATATAGGCGGGGCGTACGCGATGGTTGGCTGCCTGTTATGATCAGTATCAACAGGAAGAAAACAAAAGCTATCCATTTTGGTACTGCGTCTATCAAGATTAAAGCCACAGAGATTTGTACTGCAGTCCTCAACTTGGTACTGCACATGTGAAACTCTTGCTCATGAGTTTATTCTCGCTCTCAATTTAATCTTTCTACTCCTCAGCTGTTCAATATTTAATCTGTAACGTATAAGAGTGATTTCTTATTGTTCCAAGACACAAGGCTTCTCTTTTTTGAATGAATGAGGAGAACCGCATCCAGAATGATGCTACTGCCAGTGGAGCCACACACTCTTCTTATTCCACAGATGTTTGTTGCGCTATTTAGAGTTACAGCCCCTGCGGGTGCTTGCTCCTTCTTAGCAAGTCAGCAGTTTCATGGGACAAAGTCTGGAAAAATCACTTGCTGACACCAAGGAAGACTGGAAGAACTTGGAGATGAGGGGAAGCGCCCATACCGTATTGGTACACGCCAAGGCTGACAGGCTGGTTTGCATATTAGAAAACCCCCACTCTTCCTTCCTTTCCTCCCACCCTGAATGAAGACTAGCTGAGAGTCTCCTTGTCTTACACGACAACCTCAGTGTGGGGTGTCGCAGTGTCCCCAGTATGAGCAAGAAAGCACAGTCATCCTATCCCTGCACCAACAAGGGCTCCTAGACTCACTACCACCAGTCTTCGATAGTGGGACAGAAATGATCACGAGCTAATCCTGGACACTGCAGAGGATGCCATTTAGAGATACACCGGCTGCTTTCCAACTGACTTGCAGATCTCACCTGCTAAACTCTGCCTCAAAAACAAGGAACCCCTTTTGCTAACCCTTCTGCTACTACTGGAGAAGGGCAAGCACAAGGGAAGAGCCCACTTGACCACAAACACCAGGAAAGAAAACTGCTGTTAGGGTTTTGCTAAAATGACGAGCACCATTCTCGCCCTCCAGAATAGCCACAACTTTATTTTGCCTAGGTACTTTGTAGATTCTCCTCCTTCATTCTTGGTTGTTAAGAACAACGTTCCCTTAAGCAGCCACATCGTTGTAGATCTGGATTCCGTTTCACAGTCGCAAGGAGATCACAGGCCCTTGTCGCACGGGAGATGACAGTCTCAGAGAGCCAGTGGCTGAAGACAACAGGAGGCAAGAAGCAAGAGCAGCAGGTGAACCGAGATCCTGTTCCCAGGTTTGGCTAACACAAACGCAGTCATCGTCTGCAAGGGTGACACCCTTCACTCACAAACGTTACCGCCACAAGTTAGTTACATCTTCGGGCTACATTCAGGGGGAAGAAAGAGAACACAAAAATCCTACTCGCTCAAGACGATGACACAAACCATAGGAGCACTCCGGTTTCACGGTCCATGGTCAGAACCCATTTATTAAACATTATAAACTTATCAATGTACACCATTTCCTATATACAAATCAAGTTTATCAATTTAAAAAAGTGCTATTTGAAATCAGGTTTTATTTAAAGCACAAGGTAATCGGAATTGCATCTTATTGAATCAGTTCACGAGTGGTATTGAGAACACAGACACATCGACATGGGCACAAGACACCTTTTACGTCTTAATGATTTACTGAAAGCTTTGAGGAGAAACATTCAGCTTATTTTATATAAACAGTACACAGTGCTTCCATCATCTCTATTAAAATCAAGTATACAGTTTAATCCTTTTAAAGCAAGGTACTCTGAAAACTTCTATTGTAAAATACCAGCCTATTTACCTATTCCAAACAAAACGCCCAAATCCTACAAATGAATCGAGGCAGACAAAAATATATGCCTGTGTAGACTGACTGCAGGCATGTGAGCCAAGTAAAAAACACTTTTCCAAGGTATTCTACCACAAAAAAAGAGATGACCTAGCATACTGATCTCTTAAACAAACCAACCAACCCAAGGACTATAAAAAGGTGGCCGGACAGTAAGAAATGTCAAGTGACCACTATAAACATGTTTAAAATGGAACTGCACAACAGTACAAACACACTAAGGAGGTTGTTTATTTCTCTACATGCCACAGTTACTTGTTCTACTCTATGCTACACTGTAGTTCGCCAATATTCTGCAAATGCGATCACACCAGGGGACACCATGCGGTACTGGATCCGTCCCTGCCTGCTTTTGCCGCATCTTGCAACATTAAGGCCAGCCTCCAGGAAGACTGCTGAAGTGATTGAGAGACAAAGTGATACTGAGTGGTAGTTTGGCTGAGAGGAGTTCTGTAGAAGACTAGATAAAGAGAATATTGGATCAATTCACAGGGACAAGATGTAAGACGAAACTACTCAAAGGACGTCACTACACACAAAAAGGGAAGAACCAGCCAACAGCTTACATTCACACTTTTGGGATTTTTCAGCGAAACCAGTGTGGGGGCACTTTTTGGTGATACGAACGTGCTACTTCAATCCCGTTTAAAGTCAGTACAAAAAAAAAAAGATAGTAGTGAAAAATTGCTTTATTCTGGCTGCTGGAGACAGAGACAGAGAAAGCACTACCAGTATGAAAGAACAGTGCTGAAAATATCCTTGGCGTTTACATTAGGGACTTCCTACAGCAAATCTAGCTTTGTTCTATTGCACAAAAGTTGTAAATGAAAATCTAAGTTCACAGAAATGTAACATTGTAGAAACCAATTTTGAAAAAGGAAAGTAAGGGCACTCAATTCAAGAAAGTTCAGTCAGAAAACCAAAAGCCATTTCCGGGTAACTGCAGGGCATCAAAATCAGACTTGAGAATAACAAGGAATTGTTTCAACCTTGCAGGCCCAGCAGTACGTAAATCTAGCAAAATCCACAGAAATCGTGTTGCCTGAACAGTCACGCTCCTTCACTTTTCTCAAACTGCAATTGTGCTTTGCATCGTCTGCTAGCGGGAGGTTTCCGGTATTCAAAAGGTACTTTCAGCGGCTGCCGAGATCGCCTTACACAGGACGTGCAGACAGACTGATCCACTTTATTTACCTGAATTTGCATTTGTATCTTCAAGGATGGATCTCCACACCCACAGCTGTGCTGACTTCGCTGGAGTTCTGCTTACTGAACTCGCCCAACAATCCTCAGGGTGGGAGAAGTGAGACCCCAGCGTAAAACCACTACACAGGATTGTCCTAAGGCAGCTTGAGTATGAACAGATGTCAGATAACCTGCTTCAAAAGCATAGCACTGCTATCAAACGCTGTATTTTGCTAGGAACTCTTAACAGACTGCCAAACGTATTCTGCGTGCCAACAGGTTTCCTTTTGATATATGATTAGAGGCCTCAATTTAAAGCGTGATGAGCCGGTATCTTCTTATCTACAGTAACTACAGCACCCTGTAGTAATGCAAGCCCTAAAAATCATTATAAAAAATATTTCCTTAGGAGTACTTTAAATAATTTACAAAATTCTACAAAAACTATGTATGTTTATCCATGACAACCTTGTTAAATCAAAGCATTTTTCACATTAGTGTGTATATGATATACAGGTATCAGCATCTCCCACTATCTTTCCTTTCATGTCTAAAGTTTTATCAAGGTAATTACAATGATACTTTCTAAAAAAGACTGTCACTGTAAAAAAAAAAGCGTACTTACACATTTGAAACCTTTGATTTCAAGAGGGAATTTGGGCAGTCCCCTGCAGGTAGCTCAGTAAATTTTGCACAGGTTTTGTCTAAAACTTCCTGCCCTTGGTCCACTTCACAAGCAGTTTCCCTGTTCTGCAGGACAGGTATTTTTCTTTCCAAACTGGAGCTGGATACCTGAATTTCTTCCTCTCTGTCACTGTCCTGGCAGATAACGTTTTCTTTCTTAATGCACATCTGCATACTGGTATTTGTACATGCTCTGTCACTAGTTTTATCCACTGCTACGGCTGTCACGTTCAGTGGGCAACCTAAACTTGCATCTGGCCTCTTGTCCTCCTGGTTATTCCCTCCCTCACTGCACGCATGTATACGCTGTTGAGATGCATCTCTGCTAACTTTATCTGCTTTTACCACTGCCACACTGTATTCAGGGCGTGGGGAATCTAAGTTTGAATGCACACAGCTGTCCTTGTGGATATCTCCTTCCTCGATCCACATCTGTGTGTTCTCAGCTTGAGACGTTCCTCTGCAAACCTTATCTACATTTACTGCTGCCACGCTCTGTTCCTCCATGGGGAGACTGGAGGGTGAATCCGACGGGTGTCCTGAAGCACTAGCATTCCTGCTACCCTCTGCTTCCTCTTTGATAAACAAAGGAGCAGCCTCCACCCTTTCATAGGTTTCTGCTGCATGGGGACTTGACACTTCCATAGCAAGCTTCTGAGAAGAGCTGGACTCTTTTATTGCTGTCGTACACTCCCCACTAAATGCGCCTTCTGGCAAGGGGACTTCTCTTCCCTGGTGAAGCACACCTGTATCCTGGGGAGCTACCTCTGCTCCTAACGCACTGCTCTCGGCAAGCAAACGCTCTGCTTTCTGCCTTTTGTTCAAAAGCATGGATTTCTTCCTATCCCGAGCGTACTTTAGACCTGCAATAAATTTACTTGAAATTTTCAGGTGAAAGGTGTTCTTTCTTTTAGATCTAGGCTTTGCATTAACTACTTTTCGTACTTTACAACCTTCATTTTTGCTGGTTTTAGGTGGAAGTGTTTTCTGCATGGGCTCTGTAACAGGGACATCCCTTTTAACTGCTGTATTTCCAGGGAACTCACCACCAGCAACACTTTTAACCACCACCACTCCTTGCTTAGCTTTTGACTGACCAGTAGTAGTATGAAGAGTAACATTCTCTGCAGAGGAAGCCCATTTCCCACTGCCATGTAACATTGCACTTTTCCCTTCCATTCTCTGAGAGTTCTTCAACTCATCAGTTTGCTGAGATACCTCAGTCTTTTTACTCTGACCCAGCATGAGGTCAATCTCATTTTCAACCGGCTGTTGCTTTGCTTTTCCTTTAAGAGCAGTTTGTTTGGTCACCCTCAATAGGTCCAGAGTTGCATCAACTTTTTGCATCTCTGAATTGCATGCAGAGTCTTTAGCCTTTTCTGCCAAAAACTTCCTAATTTCTTGTTCGATGCTGTCATCACTGTCCACTGAGCTGCTGTCATCAGCGTCTGACGCAGCTGTGAAAGTACATTTTTTATTTTTAGTCACCCGCAGGTTATTCTGGTTGGAAATTGGTTTAGCTTTATATCCTTTTTTAAGCTGTAAGTTAAACTCTACGTTCTTCACGGTTTCTGTTTTTTCATTTGTATGTTTGACATTTGTGCTGTCCGGAGGATTCCTGATTGCATTCTCTTTCACAGCCTTTCTAGGTTTTGAGAGGCAGCTTTTCAGCAGCACAGGATTTTTACATTTCCACTCATTTTCTTGGAGGCTACTAAATCCGTCTAGGAGCTGAGTTTCTGTCTCACTAAATCTGACTCTCTTCTTGCACTGAGATTTCTGGTCCTTGGACTTCTTCTTTAATTTTCTTTTAGACCGTAAAAGGTCCTTGATAGCGCTATCAAGGTCCTCATCACTATCGAGAGAACTGCTCTCATCATCCGAACCATCCCTCTCTTTAGTTTGGACGGTATTTTTCATAAGCTTTCTTGTGCTACTCTGGACCTGCATAAAAGGGTTTACAGAGTCCAAGGCCACACATCTGCCAACAGATCCAGATAATTCGGAAGACATCAGCTGCGGCTGCCTCGTCTCTTTGCTACCGAGCCTTTGAGCATCACAGAGTTCTGCGGCGCTGCTCAGGGCACATGCCTCTTGGAGCACAGGAAATTTTGAATCGTTACCTGGCTGGAAAAGTCCTGCCTCCAGCTGTTCAGGTGTTTTTGATGCACCTTGTTTTGCTATTCCGCCTTCCCTTTTAAGTCTCCTTTTACGACTCAGCGACAGCTTCAGTGTTTTGGGAAGAGAAGGCTCCAGGGTACCAGCGAGGCTGTTTTGACCAGAAGGCAAAGGCATCTGCATTGAGTGTGACAGGCTGGGAGGCTTTGTTCCAAGGCTTTCCGACTGTGCTTTCAGAGCCAAAAAAGCCCTGATTTCTTGCTCTATGCTATCATCGCTGTCCACAAGGCTGCTGTCACTTTCACAACGGGAGGAGGAGAGAAGCTGGGGAGAAAAGAAAGAGTCTGCAGCCAGTGATTTGCTGTCACTTCCCATTTGGGATGGCATGATTGTTTTGGAAATATCAAGGATAGCTTCTGCACACATGAGTTCTGCAGATGTGTCTGCTCTGCAAGAGGCCTGCAATGTGAGCTCACAAGCAGCAATCTTGTTTTCCGGAGGTGCAAAATGTCTGGCTTTTTTCAGTGGTTTAAACAGCTTGTTAAATTCATTGCTGGTGCTTTCTAATTCTGTTGACTTTGAATCAATTTCTTTTCTCTTGCTGCTTACAGGGCTTTTATAGATTTCTGGTGAGGCACTTTTTGTTGAGCTAATTGTCAGGCTTGCAGAAATGTCCGCCATACCCTTTGTATCAAACTGTTCCCTCTGCAAAGGGACACAGTCTGCTGCATGACCTGCCTCTTTCCTGATTTTCTCCAGCTGATAAAGCTGAATGGCTTCTTCAATGCCATCGTCGCTACTCGAGTCAGATGTGTGCATGCTCTCATTCATAAGTGCTCCCCTTGTCTCCCAGTAATTAGCTCCTCTTTCCTCATTTTGCTCCACTAGCCAGGGCTGGCTGGCAGTGGCCATTTCTAGATACGCTTGGTTCACGTGGCTGAAATCACTAGGCTCTTCTTGGATTTTAGACTGCAAACACTTGGGCTGCGTGTTGGTTTTCTGTGGCTTGGGATGGTGTCTCAAGAGGAGTGCATTACATCCTTGCTTTATAGCACCACAGTTTGGTTTGTTTGTTGTTTCTTTGTTGCATTTGAGGACAGCTCTCACATGGGACTCTTTTTTATCCTCCCCGATTACACATTTACTAATTTCTTGCTGCTTCTTCTCATTCAAGAACTGCACTATTTCAGCTTGTATGCTCTGTTCAAAAGAGTCATCGCTACTGATGCTCTGAGGGGAAGCAGGCTGTAGCCTTTTACCAATTCCCAGGTGGTCAGACAGGTACTCTTCAGAGAGCATCTCAGCTTTAAATTTCACAGGGAGAAGATTACTAGCCATTTTGTTCTGGGAGAATTCTCTCTTAAACCTTTTGTCTCTGCTTGTATTTTCAGAACACTCTGCATTCCTTTGCAACGACTGGTCACTTTTGCTTTTTGCTTTCAAGTACTCTTGAATGGCTTCCTCTATACCTCGGTCAACAGAATCGTCACTATCAGAATCAAGCAAGAGTGTCCCAAACCCCACGTTCTCTTCCACTTCAGTGTCGTCTGAATCAGCAGGGCAGCCACACTTGGTATATTGAGGATGCTTCCGTAGCAACGTGGCGCTAGATGCAACTCTGTTACTAGTGCCCTTTTCTCCCTTTTGTTTCTTCTGCATAATACAATCATACTCATTGTTCATACCCAGGGGAGACTCTTGACTTTGCAGGTTGTTTATGATCATCTGAACTTTTGCACTTACACAGGTTCTAGTGACGTCCCCTTCAGACTCGGAGAAGCAAACTGGATATCTACAATTCCTTGCTGGTCCAAAGGACTCCCATTTTGACTGAAGAGCTACCAAAGGAGAAGCATTCACAAGGAACATTCTAGCAGACCACAGCAAAGTCCACAACAGAACAGTTTTTCAGACTGGTTTCTCTTCCATCCTACAAGAAAAAAAGAGAAAAATATTTCTTATTATGCATCTACTTTCTAAAAGTTCCGTGTAATAATACTGGTAACACAAGCTGTGAATTATTAACGCTCAGACTTACTGTGCCAGATAATCACAAGAGTTACTCCTCAACATCACTTTAACGGGCAAATCAGTCACTACTGCCATTAAGGCTAAGACAGAGCACTCATCATCTGGGGTTTTCATTATTTTCTGGCAACCACAATCCAATTCAGGTAACTACCTTCACTTCCAAAACTCTTCCTGCCCTTTCCACTGAAGGTCACGCTCTCTTTTTGCGCACGCTGCTAAATAACCATGCATTGTCGAGACCCACAAAGAATCGCCCTGATGACAGTTCAGTGCCCTGGCGTCCACGATCCCCTCCTGCACTAACGCTGTCTGAATATTTTTGCAAGAGAGAAAGAACAATTTTAAGGGAAACTTTCATAATAAAGTGGGATTGGTGGGAGTGGAGAACACTGCAAAATATTCTGCTCCCTGTGTTTCCTTTGGCATAATTGCCCTTTTTAAAGAACTCCCACCATGCATAGCTCAGCTTTTCAGTTTTACAACGAAAACAATGTTGGCTGTGTCCACATGGTATATAACGGGCGGATGTGAAGCAAGCTTGCCCGCGATCCGAGATGGTGGAACACAAACCAAGTCTTACTCAAAGAGCAGAGTAACTGCGTTAGCGTGATGCCTGAACTCACACACGCTATCCCGAGACAGCTTTTGCTAGTTCTGGCTTGGCATTAAACGCTCTCAACCGAGCGACTTGGGGCAGCTCAAAGAGGAGGAAAGGGAGCTTCTTTCTTCCTGAGACATATTATGGAGCAACAACCCCGAGACATCAATCATTCTGGCCTCACTGCAGGATAAAAGCTCTCAGTAAACACAAATCTTTAGGAGTTTGAAAAAGCAGGATGAAGATTATGAACTATTCTTTGTATTCCAGTAGAAACCCCAGACAGAACGAAGCTTTATGGAATAACGAAAAAAAAAATCCAGAAAATGTCTGATAAGACCTCAAAAAGTTCACAACTTCCATGCGCTCCCACAAGGACCGAAGGTTTCACCTGCAGCATCATCTGGTGGGATCGAAACAGTATCTGGCTGACACAAGGCACAAAGCAACCCCAACAAAACCCTACCGCAGCTGGGCGGTTCATCAAGCCCAATTCAGAGCCTCCCACACAAACCCAGCGAGCGCCAACTGCAGCGTGGCACCGCACTCTGCCGACCTACAGAGACACGCTTCTGCCTCTGAATCCGCTCCGACCTTGCTCTTGCCAATGATTCTCTAGCTCTGGTTTTGAATTAATCAGCGGCAATAAATATTTTAAAGAATTAATGATTCCAAACTCTTTAAAACTTGTATTTATTTGCTACTGAGAATAAGGTAAGAGACAACCAGGGAAGACAATTCTTTATGGCTTTCAAAACCAGCACAGTGCTCCAACAAAGAAAGTTATATTTAACGTGACAAACGCTTTTGTCAAAGTTATTCTGGGACCTGTGCTCAGTGAGCAGTTTTACTGCCATTATATTAGTAGACTAGAATATTCTTGAACTCTTATTGACCAAGGCAGAGTCACCCTGAGCGTGCCTTACACGATATCCGCAGAGTGGTTAGCTCTGAACACACCACTAATAATGCTTTTGCCGCTTCGTTTGCTGGTTCTCTGCCGCAGAACGTCTTAGCAGAATGCATTTTAACCCAAGCTCCGGACAGCCATTTCTGATTTTCTTTTCCTCAGTGATAACTCATCTCAAAACATCCTGCAGAATTAAATTTTTAAGTACAGTGATCAAGAACATCCCTCCTTGCAGGCTGGTCCCCGGAGCAACCCAACACGCACTGTTTTAACTTCCACCTTTTTAGTCAGCTGAAGGCAGCTTAGCCTGACCTCTGCTCCAAAAAAGCACAGCGCTCCCGACCGTTCGTGTACTCGGCTGTGAACTGCCCGGGAAGCGTCTCACAAGCAGCCCGACACGACGTGGGTCAGAACCCCAACTTTCAGAAGCATGTGCACAATTTCTAAAGCAGTCTCCAACACATTCACTAGGGCAAACATAAATTAAAAACATTTTTTCCTTCTAATAAGCAGCTAAAGATCAAAAAGACAGAAATTAGAATAGCTAATTATCTTGAAGAAATGCAGTTAACACACTTCAGATCCCAGCTTCATTAACCACCACCCTCCCCCCCCCCAAAACTTATTTCCTATTAACCTATTTCCACAGTTTTCAGGCAAGGGGCAGGCGCCTTCGTTACCCTGCGCCGGGACTGCTGCCACCCTGCAAGGATTAGACGGGACTGGGATGAACTTTCCCACCTCAGCAGCGTTTCAGGCCAGGACACCCACCCAGGGGTGCGGGCTCTGAGGGGGCACCCACCCGAGGGAGAGAGGGGACACCCAGGGGCACCTGGAAGCTGTGTGAGGGGGGGTATGAGAAGGCACCTGGGGGGCACCCACCTGGGGTGTGAGGGGCACCCGGAGGGGCTGCGTGAGAGGACATGGTGGGACACTTGCCGGGAGGCACCCACAGGGGCTGCGTGAGGGGACACCCACCCGGAGGGGCACCCACAGAGGGTACGGGGGGACATGAGGGGACATCCACCTGGGGGGCACCCACGGTGGATGTGTGACATGACAGGATGGGGCACCCACAGGGGCTGCATGAGGGGACACCCACCCAGGGGGCACCCACGGAGGGTCTGTGAGAGGACAGGAGGGGGCACCCACGCGGGGGGCACCCACGGAGGGGCTGTGAGGGGACACCCCCCCCCGAAAAGACGCCTGGAGACAGCGTACGCGGGGCC
>VZSC01010162.1:45612-69451 GCA_013398225.1 Steatornis caripensis
CCGCCGGGGCACAAAGGCAGGCGCGGCCGCTCCGCCGGAGCCCGGGAGCCGGCGCGGAGGGGCGGGAGGCAGGAGCCCGTGTAAGGCTTGGCAGCGGGAGGTTCGCCGGGGAGGAGGGCGAGTAGCCCGCGGGCCTGTGGAGCTGGGGCCTTTTGCAGGCCCAGGGCAAGATTTGGGCCCCAACCCCCCGTCCTGCGAGTGCCGACCAGCTCTGTTCCGCAGAGGCTTTGAAAACACACGTACTGAATGTCTGCAGCGTTTACTTTAGAGACAAGAGTTGAGTGCAACGCACAGGAGGAGAATAATCCGTCGCGCTTCGTTCGGGGTGTGATGGGGGCTGCCGAAGGTGGGGGGAACTGAGAGCATCGGCAAAATGCACTGCTGACTGTCCCAAAGCCTGAGTCTGGGCATGCAAGACTAGAGCTGGGGTTAAGAAAGCTGCAGCCCGTTTTTTTTCAGAAGCTGAAGCGGTTGGTGCTTTGGCTCCTGCGGTTGCCAGGGTCTTGGAGATTTCATGTGGAGAAACAGCAAAGTTTTAGTGCTCTGTTTCCTCTCCGTTTTCACTGGTGAGCAGGCTTTCCCCGAGGATGCGCTGCCAGCCAGGTCCTGCTGGCGCTCCCCGAGCAGAGCCGAGGTGCACACTCCTTCCTTTTGGAAACCCATGTCAACCTGCTTGTTCACTAGAAAGCACAGAGCGGATTACAACTCTCAGTTTGTAAATCTTAACAAGCATTTCCGCTCTTTGTTTCTGGCAAACAAAAACCTGGTGCCTTAACCCAAAGTGCTGCCTATTTTCACTTTGGCAGAGCATTTTTTTCCCCGTGGTGCTTGAACACCCACGATGCTACAGAGGAAACCAGCGTCTTTTGGCTGGGTGTTGCCAGAATAACAGGGGAAATGCTCAGGTAAGGAAACATTGAGTGAACAGCAGTGGGGGACAGCAGGTATGAAGGGTCCCAGGCTGAAAACGGGGTGACAGCTCATGGCAGTGCAGACGAGGCAGTGTGATCACACGCCCCTGGGCTCCTCTGCCATAAGGGGAATTATTCCCAGTGCACAAGAATGCTGTGGATGTCAGAATCAGGCCCGTTATCCTTAATAGGTGTTATCACGTACAATTATTCATTTTCTATGTCACTTTTCATTCAAAGCTCCAGACACTTTGCTTGACTGACGTTGCTGTTTCTTCCGCAGCTTTGACAGCACGTTGTAGCACTGCAGCGCAGCTCAAAAGTTTAACTCAAGAGTTAGAGGGCAGTTTCTTGGTGCAGTGTTGAACACCAGTGAGAATTTAGCCAGGCTCTGAGGCGAATCTGTTCTGAATACTTGCAGAAAGGGAAGGTGCTGCTGGAGCCGGCAATGTTGTTAGACTGAACCTGCCCCGTCCCCAGTATTGGTGCAGGGTAGGTGCTGGACGCTGCAGCTCTGAGCTGCAAGGCTCTTCAGACATTTTTGTGCTCACTCTGCAGCAACACATCACAAGATGTGGGACTCAGAGATGCCGAGTGCAGTGGAACAGATTTACATCCGCTTTCATCCCAGAGATGCTTGTTTTGGGGAGCACACATATTTTCATTCCCTGAGAAACTGTGCCCTTTCCTGGACTTCAAACTCATGTTCTATTTTTTTTTTCCCCAGGAGTCCTCTACCTACCAAACCAGGCCTGACCCCGGGGATGTGGAACAGGACAAACCGTCAGACACAGTTACAAACCCATACTAATTTATCTCCTGCTCTTACAATAGATGAAACAGCGCCGATAAGACATTTGCCTGTGCATTCTTGTCCCTGGGATATGTAATATGCCTTTATTTCTGAAATGGCTCGCTTGAACAAAACTGCTGAAAACAGCACAGCCAGCATCTGTGTGCAGAAGGAAACAATGAACTTGCTTTTCCTTAGCTGCAGAATTGCAGCCCGGAGGTGAGGAAACTTTGCTCCTTTCACCATATTCCTCCTAATGCCATGCCAGAGGAAAGAAAGGGCTCTTGTATTCATATATCCTCTCGGGCCAAGTCAATTTGCATATGAATGCACTTTAAAAATAAAATTAAAGTCAAAGCTATGGCCAGAAGCCTGATAGATGTTTTTGTGTACATGCAGTTGCTTGGGAGGGGGAGGCTGGCTGTCGCTGGAGAGCTCTGCCGTTACCAGCGGAGGTGGCATTTTATGGCTCTGCAGAGCAAGTTGCCTCCATGTACAGCGTTTCACTTGAAAGAAGAGCAGAGCCTCTCCCGGAGGTCCCATTAGGGATGATTTGTCTTCCTGATCCGTGATCTTTGCGGAAATGAGAGCAGTGGTCCCCGTGCCTGTGTCCCCGCTGGATGGATGACAAAGTCACGAGCGCTAATTGGACCCCTTGTTAGGATGGCCGGAATGGCAGGGAAACATTCATGTTTTCAAAAATGAAACATCTTCCCCAACCTCAGGATTTGTTCATCCCATTCTCAGCTTATTGCAGGGGGTAGGAACAGGCGCTCATTATAGGTGGCCCTGGGTACATTAGAGGCAAAGGCTGCTGTGGGCTATCAGAGGCTGAAACCGGAGCTCAGGTGATAGCTTTTTTCTTTTTCCAGCAAGAAAAAGGACAAGATTAAAAAACAAAATAGTAAGAATAGAAGGACTCACCTTGCAGGTCTTCCTGTCGTCGGGTAACTTGTGGCTTCGTGGCCAATTACAGTTCTTACATGGAGCCGTGTTAAAACACCAGGCTTTTCTGCCACGCTGCTGTTTTGTTGGGAATGTGAGTCATACCCGATGCCGGCCGAGGGCACAGCCGTGTCTAGGACACGAGAGAAGTCGATAGCCTCAGGTTCTGCAAACCTTTTCCTCTGCTGGTGGCAGTTTTGCATTCCCCAAGCACACGTTTGGGTTTTGGGGCAAAAGCAATCCACAAAAGTGAAATCCTGCTGTGACCATTGAGTTTCTGGCGGAAGCAGCAGTGGGGAAAGGAGGTGCGTGGGGTCCAGCCTGAACCTTGAGCTCAGTCAGTATTTGGAGCCATGTATTATGTGGCTCCACTGAGCTTCAGGAGGCTCAAAACCTCCCTGGAAAAAGTAGTGCAAGGGTTGGCTTTAAAATAAATCAAGCGGGCTGCTTGCCTCTGGTTCAAAACAGGGCTCAGGCTCAGTTTGAGCACTTGTTTCCCTCTTGCATGAATTTGCTCGTGCTCCGAGCTGCGGTGAGTGCAGGGCACATCCCGGGCGGCAGCAGGTCTCTTGGCGCAGCAAGTCGCGGTGGTGGCCCTGCTCCTACGTCCTCCCGCCCTGCTCAGCTCCTTCAGTGTGGTCGCAGGCGACGTGTTAGATGGAGTACAACCGCATCATGTAGTAACATGGTAAATTGAAGAGTTTAGTTGTTATTTAATAAATGCCAAGGAGACTCATGAGGCCTGGAAGTTATAATAGAAAGATCTAATTTAGACAAAAAGGAAAAAAAGATGCCTGTGAAAGCTGCCAGCGAACAGCGCTGGGTATCGAACGTTTCTATTTAGTCTCTGAATGGAGGAGAGATGGTGTGAGCTTCCTCACAGCAGGGCTGGATGCTGCCGGGGGAAGGAGCACCTGGGGCAGGAGGAGGTCTGAGAGCAGTTCTCAGTGGAGCTGGGTCCCGGGAAGCTCCGCTGTGTCTTGCTTTATAATACGCCATTGCTGTAAATAGCCTTTGGATGCCAGATTTTTTTAAGAGACGAGACCCACCGGCTCCGTGAAACACATCCGGTGGAAAGAATAGCACAGAGGCACGGTTACAGAATGCATTTAACGTTTTTCAGTCGAATCTGGTGACCTTCCCGTTCATTACCGACCATTATACAAAATGCAGCCGAAGGTCTCTGTGGGGCACAACTGACTGGTTTTGGAGATGCCCCCTTTCAGTAGTAACTCCCATTGTGTCTGGCCTAAGAATACAACCTGAGAAATACATTTTAGTGCTGAGGTTTGATTGCAGCCCTGACCTTTCCTTGTGCCCTATGGCAGAGACCTGTAAAATGTCAAAGGAAACGATGGCACCTCTCTCATGTTCTGTACCTAGAGCCTTTTAATAGTTTTCATACAACTCGCTCCTGACTAAGTTAAATTGTAATTTTTTTCATGTTTACAAACATGGGGATGTGCCGTATGGGCTCGTAAGAGTTTTCTTTACACAAGTCTTCCCCTTCCGTCCAGCTCCGTGGGCTTTGCTCTGTCTGTACTGCCAGGAGGACACTTCTAGCCGGATCCTGTTCTTGTCACAATTCTGCTTGTGCCCATTAGGTGTCAGACTGTTATTGGCACAGTTTCCTCCAGTTTCTGAAGAAAGCATGAGAAGCCAGGAGCGGATGTGGCTTGTCTAGGGTGCTGGCTGCACGCTCGCCTATGGGTCCTACCCAGAAAGGGCAGACTGGGTGGTGGGATGCGCGCTGGGCCACCAAACAGGGACTTTCTGCTGGCCTTGGCCAAGGCGTTACCGGCTGCGGTTCCTCCAGAGCCCCTGCCAGCTCATCCCGGGGCTGCAGGCTGAGCATTCACAGGCAGCATCTCCTGCCCCAATACTGCAGGGTTTTGCAGCGCATTTATATTTTAGGTCATGTGCAATTGCATTCCTCAGGTCACCTCTTCATGTTGCAATAGCTCCTTCCTTCTGCTCTCAGTTCTGCTTTGCTCTAAGGGCCACTGAGGAAGTGGCAGAGCAGTGAGGGACCTCTTTCCACCTCGTCTGTCATCATCGTGGGGATCAGCAGTTGAGTGTTGAAGGTCGGTGCCAAGCCAATCCATCAGCGTGAGTGCAAGGTGCCGGGACGGCTCAGATGTTTCCTGCATCTCAGGGCCTGGGAGCACTGACAAACACACAGGGATTCATTCAGAGGCAGAAAGTCAGTCTTTTTTTTTCTTTTTAATGAACCATGTGCAGAGTTTCCCACAGCAACACTTTGATTTCAGCCACAAGCCAGGATATAAACACAGGCATTAGGTGCCATGAGCCAAGGTGGATGGTGATGAAAAGGGGGCTGTGAGCTTTAAAATGGGCTATTTAAAGGGCAAGATCAAAGATGCACAGCGGGATAGATACCTTCCCCACTACATGAAGAAAGGCCGTAATGGAACTGAGATGCTGCGTTCGCTATATATTTCAAAAGGAAACTGCTCTGCTTTGACTTTGCACTGCAATTTCTGAGAGCTTTCAGGGGGCTGGGGGAGGAAAAGAAAACATTGCGCTCCAGCTCCCCTCATTACTGCTCCTCCGACTCTGCTGCTGAGAAGTCCCAGCACAGCCGTGGACTTATCTGTCCGCAATTCTCATGTCTTGCATTTACGGAGCGCCTTTCCTGACCGGCTCCTTGCTCAGGAGCATTCCCGCATTCCTGGCTGTGGACAGCCGGATGACTTCTGTGGAGCAACTCGCGCTTCGTGGCAGAGCTGTCTTGAGCGCCGTCCCAGCCCCATTAGCTCTAAGCCAGGGTTTTTAAAAGGCATCTTCACACGTAGAAAAGCTTTTCAAGTCACCTTCAAGGAGTACTCTATTTTTAGCATCCGTGGTCTCTCTTGGCTGCAAACAAGCAAAACCTCTCTGTGGTAAATTCACAACAGGGCAACTGGCAGGTGCTCAAAGTCTCCGACTGAAGCGCGGCACAAAGGGAGCGACTTGTGCCCAAGGTCCTCACGGAGTGCGTTGAGTCCACGCTGCCACCACGGGACACTGCCTGCCCGGTCACGCTGGAGCGGGCAGTGGGGAGGGCAGGGGCCAGGGCCGCGGTGCACAGCGAGTCTCATCCACCAACGCCTTTGCAATTGCAAAATGCTCTTTGCACAAGCAGGCTTTGATTAAGGATTTGCAAACAACTGCTGTTTGTTTCAGTGGTCAAAATGCTTCCTTCAACGAGTTTTGGATCAAACCAAAGATGACCGCTGTTTTGAGTTTTCATCAAACTGAAAAAACATGCTGGGACAGAGAGGCCGTGCAATCCTTTGGCTTGGGTTCTTCTCCAGCAAACCAGCACAGAGCAAACCACCCTCAGCAGAGCAGCCGTACGGAGCTAAAGCCTCCCTGCTGCTCTGTGGGGTGAAGGGACCTCCCAGGAGCAGTGTCGGGCTGGTTGAAGCAGCATTTAGCAAACATGCTAATAGTCGTTGTATTTATTTTCCCCCAGTCCTCATCCTGCTCTCCCTGTCGGCCAAAGTCACCTCCCAGTGCTCCAGTCAAGAGAGGAGGGCCGGAGCCCCGAGCACCCTTGCTTTGTGCTGGCTGCAGCTGCACACACTCCACATTCACACCCTCGTGCACTCCTGCTTTTACACGGGGCTTTTAGGGCCATGGCATATGTCCAGCGATGGTAATTTTGGGCTAAGTGCAGCGTCAGATTTACCCTCCCGTTCCGCAGAGTTGTCAGGGATGGAGGAGTATTGACTGAGTACCGCAAATGCCTTCAGTGCAACAGATCCACAACAGCTTTGGAGATGGAGGAGGAGATCAAATCCTGTCCTTCTGGTAAGCGTTAAGAAAAACATGGTATTTAGAGAGGAACTTTCTCCTGGATGGGGCTTGTGCTGCTTGTAATGGACAGCCCTTTTGAAGTGTTTTCTCATCCTGGTGTCGGATCCTCGGACACTGGTCTGAGCCCCTTGGCAGCCTGAACCCTCTTGGGTCTGTCCTGGGGCAGATGGCTTCATGGCACCACGAGGCTGGGAGCTGCTGAGCTGAGATGACAGCGTGGGGCTACAAACCTTTACCCAAAACGTGGCTCATGGAGAAGGTCCAACGATGCACTGGCCTGGGAGAATCAGAGAGGAAAAAAAAGCCAATTACCTGATGGGCTTAGCATTTTTCTTGTTCCTTACTGAGCCGTACGCAGTGCAGGGGGAGGGCTGGATTTGACCCTTGGCCAGGCTTCCCCTGCCTTCCACCCAGCTTGGCTGAGGCTCAGAAAACCCACGAGTGTGGAAGGGAAGGAGCGGAGGCACCGCCTCGGACGAGCTGTGCATGCAGCCATGCGTGGGACGGGAAAGCCGGAGCAGCTTGCAGACGTACATGCCGCAGACCAGGAGGAAGGAACCGGCTGTGAGGAGCTCGTGGGAGGAGGAGGAGAAAACTGGGTGTCAGCAAACGAGGCAGATTGAGAGCTGAGATGTGTTAGTGGTTGTGTTTGGGATATGATCAACGTTTCCTTGTGACTTGCACGATCTGCAGGGGCCTGAGTGGTACAAAAAAAATTAAAAATCAATGGGAATGGAGCTCTTACATCCCCTTATGCTGCAGGAGGCTGCAAAGGAGGGTGAAGCCCCCACACCCTGTGCGAGGGCAGTGCAAGTCAGAGCGTGGGCTCACCTGGCTGCCGTGGGGCAGGAGGTGGGCGAGCTGGCGGGGGGCAGAGGGCAGCCCCCAGGTCCTGGGAGCTGGTTCTTGCCTTGCTGGTGAGTGCTGCCGGCACAGCCAACCCATGGCGTGCAGCCTCCTTTTCCTCTGCATACCTGCCGGTATGGCCCTGATGGTTTGGTCCCCAGATCTCTCTCCGGGGAAATCTCCAGCACGAGGGAAGGGCTGCCATCAGCAGAAACCTGCCGCTTGTTTGGAGCATTGGGCAGTGGCTTGGCCTTGGCACCCTGCGGAAAGGAGAGCTGGGAGCACAGAGAGGAGCAGCGCTGCTGCCAGGGTGGGAGGATGGGTCTTACTTATCACCACCCGCTCATATCTCCACTGCGCTAATTCACATGAGTGACACTGGCACATCTGCTCAGACAGAGAGAAGTAATACAGGTCCAGCTGAGCAACGAAATTGCTTTCAGGGCTGTTGATTCCTGGCGCGCGGGTGTGCGGTCAGCTTGACTGCAGGCTGGGGATTTTTAATTTATTTTTTCCCCTCTCCCTTGCCCTATTCTTTGCAGCCAGCACGCATCAGTCACCTGTAAAGCAGGCAGTGCCAGCATCGTTGAATCCTATTCCCCCTGTTCCCATTCTGTGGGAAAGATGGGCTACCTGGGCTCGTTCATGAGACCCCGAAATCCCTCACGCTGTGCCTGGCTGAAGGATTTGCATCTCGCTCACGACCCGGCTGCTCTGCTCATCCTTTTCCTATCCCCTCTTCGCCTGCCTGGATTTGGCCTCTGCTCTGGGATCAGTACCCGTTTCTCCTCTAGATGGTGCAACTGCCATGGAACACCAAAAAAAGCACCGAGATGCAGCCAGACCCCAGCCCCTGCAGCAGAATGTGGGGTGCAGCGAGCCCTGGGGTCTGCCCCCAGCCCCCCGCGACCCCTCCCAGGGCTCTCCCTCCGGCAGGATGGGTGTTGTGGGGCACAGCCCCGCACGTGTCACCCACCGAGGGTCTGCGCCAGGTACCTGTGGAGCATCGTCACACTGCCAGCCACGGACACAGGGCTATGTGGAACTGAGGGGATGAGAAATCCGTCTCCTGCTATTCCTGGCATCTCTGTCCTTGGCAGAGCATGGCCTGGCAGTGCCCGGGGGAGATGCTGGCAGAACGCAGCGGAAGGCGGAGGAGAGGGGACAGATCCTGGGGGTGACCCCGTGCCTTGCGGCAGTTGGGCTCTTTCCGTTCACACTGGGTGTGGAGTGGGCTGGCCAGAGGAGCCGTGATGCCATCATCCTCTTTTGTTAGAAACCCCGCTTGCCTGCCGTCCTCCAACTCATCTCCAAGCGAGGAGGGCTGCGGCTGCCAAGCCCGCAGGGCTGGGCAGGAGAATGGCCCCTGCAACGGGCGGCTCGAGGCTGCTACACACTGAACCGCACCATCCCACCTGGAGAGTCAACCTCTCGACCCAGCCGATGGCAGCAAGGAGGACGGACACAGACAGCCAGACAAAGACAACCCCACATCTCCTCGCAGCAGCAGGGCATTTATGGCTTAGGGGGTTGTGTCAGGGCAGAGTGAGCTCAGCTGGGTTTGCCAGCCCCGCAAGCAGGTGAGGGCAGCCATCGGCGAGCCGAGCTGAGCGGTTTGGATTTGGGAACCTGCAGATGCAAGGGGAATCCTAGGGACAGTTCTCCCTGCAATGTTCCCCATTCATTTAGGCTAAAACCAAATAAATACAAGCTTAATGATTTGGGTGAAACAATAGGAGAGATTCCAGCATAAAGAAAGGTTTCTTCCTATCAAGCTTTGCTGGCAGGCTTTAGAGCCTGTATTTTAAATAACTGTTATGGGTGCATTTAAAAACACACCATATATTCTCCCGCGGATCTTTCTGGTAGCTGCTCTAACATGGCTCTCGGCTGGATCTCCTCCTCCCTGCGCCGTCAGCTCACCTGGGCGTGTTTTGCCATGCTGCGCACGGTGCCGAAGCCGGAGCAGAGCCTCGCGGCCCAACTCCTCCTCACACCGGTGAGGAAGCCACGTGCAGGACTCCGTGCGCCCCGTGGCATGGGCACCGGCGTGTTTCTTGAAGTCTCTGCTGTGAGCAGGGGTTGCACAATAAACTCTTATTAAAGGTTAGGGTGTTTTTGCTGGAGAGCTGGGAACTTGCTGGGAACGTGCCGTTGCATCCCTGCCGCAGTTCCTGCAGCTCTGCCGGCTGCAGCCTCACCGAGGTTTTATATGAAACACCCCAAAACCCATCCATGCTTTTTCTGTGTCGCGAGGTCAGGGAGCCTGCTCCCAGCAGGAGGGATGAGCAGAGGGAAGGAAGGGCCTGGAGCCGCAGCAGGATTTCGGATTTCTTAATTCCCCCTGACCGCTGTAGATGGCACTCGGGCCCCGCCGCCTGCCCAGCTGCCAGCGAGCTGTAATACATGCTGGCAAGGAGTCAGGGGATGAGCTCTAAGTTTACACAGCACATTTTCCCTTCTGACAGATTACTCCTTCATCTGTAAGAGGAGAACTTCTCATTAAGTACATTTTTGACATTTTGGTGGGGGGTGGGGTGGGGAAAAACCCCAAATCCTCGTGATGCCGAGCGTGCTGGAGCGCGAGCGTGGCTGAGTCTTCGCAGGTTTGGGGGCTGGGGTGGGGTTTTTTTTTTCACTTTGGCACCGAAGTCCTTTTTCATAATTATTCAGCTCCGAGTGCAACTGCGGCGGGTGGGAGGCATGTTTAAAACAGAACCCAGCTGAAGAGCCAGGACGACTTTGCGGTGGAGAAGCGGCAGCTCTCCGTCCCAGCAACGCTCGGATTTCAATGCTAATGCAATAAGGTTTGATTAAAGTGTATTTTCAAGGCAAAATCAAATCTAACCGCCATTATCGTTGTTCTCGGCGCTGCGCGAGTGCCTGGGCATGCCAGGCTTTGGCCGCGCTCGGGGCTGGCAGTCACAAGGCATAAAGTCGGTCCTGGCTCTGCCAGGGACCCGTGGCTGCGTGTCGGGGACCTGGGGACGTCCCCTGGGGGGGCCTGGTTTGCCTTGGCCGAAGCTCTGCTCTGGGCACGCTCCCTTTGCAAGCTGTCCTAATCGTTAGGACAGTAAAAAGGCTAATTTTACTGTTAATTATGCAAACCAGCCATGATGGGGAACTCCAGAGCGAGGTTATTACCGCTTTTTTTCCAGGGTGGGGAATAGCCCTTTCAGAAAAATCCTTCTTGCCCAACCATGAACCTTTCTTCCCCTTTGGTTTCTTTCAGGTGAAAAAATGTTGAGCAAGGTTTTTTGCCATAAGCTCCTAGGACATTTTCATTGATCCAAATCGCACTTTTAGAGAGAGCAAGTATCAAAAAGCACTGGGTGACGTTATAGATGAATTTTAATTAGGAAAAATGTTGCATGCAGCTTAAAGAAAGTGAGCGCTTCACAAGAAAAAGAAGCATTTCCCTTCTTTTCCCTCAGAAAACACTTTTTCTCATTATCGAAGCTGCTCAAATCACGTGCTCCTCAGGGGCAAGGACTGCGCTGGCCTTTTGCAGCTCTCGCTGAATGAAACAACATCAACAACAAAATTGTATTAAACTGCCCCAAGATTTTTCTCTCCTGCACTAATTGCCTTTCTGGCCTGGACTCTTCCCACCCCCAGTGCAAACCAGGTATAAATCACTTTGCTGTTATTGCTTTGTACAGCCCAAGCAAAAGGAGACGGCCGCGGCGATGCCCAGCGCTCCTGCAAGGAGCCACTCTCTTGTTTAGGTGCTTTCTTTGAGGAACGCTTTTTACTCAGCTTTTGAAAAGCATTTGGAAACCTAGTTTCCTTGCATCAACAGCTGCGGATGCGGATGCCCAGTTCCTCTCGCTGCTCCCTGCCCCGTCTGCCATTCAAAGCCAGGCTAAACCCTGAGCCACTCGTGGCGCAAACCCTTCCCCTTCCCTCCGCTGGTCCCTGGGCGATGGCAGCCTCGGTGGGGGCACGGCTGGCCGCAGGAGCAGCCCGAAGCGGCGACGGCGTCGGGCCTGAGCTCGTCTCCAGGCGAGCCGCCCTCTCCCTGGCACTGCCGGGTTTGTGGCTCCCCTTTCGCAGAGGTTGCTCGCTGTGGGCAGAGCGCCTGTCTCAGCAAAGTTGATCAACTCTTTCTGCCCTATGACATGCTCCTGCCCAAGAAAATCAGATTACAGTGTCTTTTATCCATGATGGCTTGAAGTGCTGCCACTTACTTGTTTCAGGCAAAGAATCTTGTAGACAGAGGTGTTCCTATTGACGTTTTACCCTGGAAGACGATGTTAGGGCTGAGTGCTAAAGATTCACATGAGAAGGCGCGTTAAGCCACGGGGCCCTTGCTGCGGACATGCTGGGCATCTACAGGGGAGGACAAAAAGGAATCGCGTTCCCCCCCACCCAGGAGAAATGCAAGGGCTACTCAAGTGCAGATCTGTTACACCCTCAGACAGGCTGAGTGGGCCCGGGAAAGGGTGTCAGGGTTTCTCTAGCGAGGGAGGGATGCGGCTCTGCACATGGCGGCACAGCTCCCAGCAGATGGTACACCCGTCTCCTTGCACTTGATGGGGTGGTGGGAGAAGATATTNGTGTTCCTATTGACGTTTTACCCTGGAAGACGATGTTAGGGCTGAGTGCTAAAGATTCACATGAGAAGGCGCGTTAAGCCACGGGGCCCTTGCTGCGGACATGCTGGGCATCTACAGGGGAGGACAAAAAGGAATCGCGTTCCCCCCCACCCAGGAGAAATGCAAGGGCTACTCAAGTGCAGATCTGTTACACCCTCAGACAGGCTGAGTGGGCCCGGGAAAGGGTGTCAGGGTTTCTCTAGCGAGGGAGGGATGCGGCTCTGCACATGGCGGCACAGCTCCCAGCAGATGGTACACCCGTCTCCTTGCACTTGATGGGGTGGTGGGAGAAGATATTATGAAAGACTGCTGTGACATTCACAGCACAGATCTGCCAAATGGTGTCTAGAGGAGAGGGAAGGAGCACATTGTGATGCTGTATAAATTGGTGCAGAGATATATCTGATGCTGTATTTCATAGCAGGGTGGGAAGAGGCCTTTGGCTAACAGCGGAGACGGTGTGTCCAGCCAGCGCCCTGCTCGAGGCCGGCACCGAGCCCTCAGAGAGGCAGAGCATTTGTGTTCCCGTTGATGCTTTTTGCCATCAGGATGTTCATAATTTCTAAAAACTGGTCCTTCTGTGACAGTGCCCAGCCGCCTCAGTCACATGCAGCTGGAGAGTCCTCCCAGCGTCCCCCCGGCTTTCGGCTGCACAGACCCTCGCAGATGCCCTGTCCCTGCTGCGGCTGAAGGTCCCGCAGAGCCACATGGATCCTCCATCCCGTGGGCTCATCCTCAGGGAGCAAGGGCTGCCCATCGCGGTCCAGCGTCCCTTGTCACCTGCGCTGCAGGCCTGGGTCAGAAGAGGGCTGTGCTGTTACTTTCTCTATTGTGTGGACGTAGTTTCTCCTGGAGTTATCATTTCTGCTGCTTGGACAGAAAGCAAAACAAAATTTAGAAAATCCCAGCCCCAGTGAGAAGATGATCCAGCTCAGATTTAGATGGGATTTATTTCCCTGCTCTTCCCATTGCCTTGCTTTCAGGATCGATTCCCCTCCACAGCTTGCCCACCGTGGGCCGCGGAGCAGAAGCACCACAATGATCCTCCTCTTTCATTTTTGCTACCTGTTAATTAATCTCGTTAGCTTCCTCTGAATCTTGACGAGGGGTTTTATTTTTCCATGGCAACTGCATCCGCGAGACCTCCCCAACCACGAACCCACGCTGTGCAGAGATGCCGGAGGGCCGTGCTGCGCCCGGCTGGGCTGCGAGCAGGACCCGCTCCCTGCCAAAGCACCTGCCCTACAGATGCAAGCGGTCAGGGCACCAGAAAGACGTGCCCTTGGGGGAGATTTTCCCACCAATGCGGCAGAAGCAGGAGGATCCAGGCCTGAGATGCCCTGTGCTGCTGCCTCGGTGGGCTCCGCGGCGCGGGGCTGGCTGGGGTGGTCTCCCTGCGGCGGAGGCGAGGTGTTCCCTGCTGCCGTGGCGTCTCGGCAGCTGGGAAGCATCAACCTGAGAGTGGAAGATCGCCCCGTTCGCATAAACAGCCGGTGAAAATTAACGCCCACGAGGACGACATTCATACCTACAAATTATCTCTGCCATGGAGCTGCAATTAAACGTCCCTCTGCTGCAACAGCAGTGTAATGAGAAACCTGTGCAGCTCCCACCCCACGGTCCCTCCTGTCCCCATCCTTGTCCCCGTGCCAGCTCCCCCGTACCCCAAGCTCCCTGCTCCTCGTCACCCGGGGCAGGATGGCTGCTGCTGCCCCTCTGAGCTGTGCAAGGGCTTGCAGACGGCGCTGTGCGTGCTTCAGGCTGCTGTGTAGGGGCGTTTCTAATTCCCCAGGGGGTTTTCCAAGGGTGATCGGGAAGGAACCTGTCCCGCAAGTCGCAATTCTAGATTTACAGCCACAAAAGTAAGATGTAAAAGGTCCTGGTCCTGCCCTGACAACCAGAGAACCACTGGCTTGAGGAAGGAGACAGAGGAAAACCAACCCTTCTTGTGGGACCAGGGCTGATTTCTAAACCATTTTGCCCCTCCTGGCAGGAAAACCCCGATTTGTGACCATTTGCCATCTCCCAGCAAACACCTACTGGTGCGTCCCAAGCAGTGGCACCCGCTGTCCGCAGCCCAGGGTGCCCGAAATGGCTCTCTGCCTCCCAACCACAAAGAAGGAGATGGGGATGGGGTGGGGAGTCTCAGCAGAGCATGTGGCAGCAAGGGACGGCGGGAGCTCAGGGGACCCCGGGATGTGAGCCTGGTTTCCTTGGGCTGCCCGGCGCTGGTGAGGCAGAGCCCCAGCAAAATCCCCTTCGTCTTTGGAGGGATCATTTTCTCCCCCCTCAAAGAGCTGGTGGCGGCGGGGGGATCCCCGGGACGCCCTAACTCGGCTCGGCGGGATGCTGGAGGCAAGCGCTCCCTGGGGCGTTGTGGAGAAGGGGGATTTTGGTCCAAACTCTTAACATTTGCTCATTGCAGGCTTTTAGGAAGAAATAATTAGCTCTCTCTTTTTCACCGGGAGCTTCTCCCCCTCCATGCCCTCTTGTGCCGATGTGATGCGTCATCACGAGAAGCTGCAGGATCATTTCCATAAGATAAAAAAATAAAATAGCTCCTTTTCATCACCGGCCTTTGTGCTAATCGCCCGTGCTCTTTAAAGAGAGAGCGTGGCCGGCGCTGTTCCTGCTTCCATCTTGCGGGATAAAGGATCTCTTTGCACTCCTATAATAACCTCTTTCATCTGATGTCCTGAGAGTGCTTTTGGACATAAATTAATTAAGCCTCACAACACCCTGTTGAGTTCAAGCTCACTCAAGGGTTTTCATCATGCGCTCAAACAATGCGTTGCATCTTTGCGTCGCCACTTCGGCAGCCCAAGGGTCGCATCCAGCTGGGGTGTGAGTGGGACCTGTTCAATTATTTCTGCCACGCGTCGCCTGCTCCTGCCAGGGCTCGGGCTGCCCTCGGGGTTAATGCTCTGTCCTCAGAGCCTCATCAAAAAGCGTCTCAAAGCCACATGGGCTGAGCCCACCGCACAGCAGCTCCCCGAGGCCACGCAGCCTCACCTGAACCCTTGGCAAGCACCAAAGCAGCCCCACCTAGGTGACTTTTCCGTATTTCATCTTTTTGGGTTTTATGACCCACACAGTGCCCTCTTGGCATCATCAAGGCTGGCTCCAGCGGACCCCTACTCCATGCAAGCTAGGGTCGCATCCTACCCAGGGAGACGGGCTGGGCCCTGCGCTGCTGCAGCTGAGTGCGACTTGGCAGCGAACATGCCGAGGAATAACTCGCACACCCCTGCCCCTGCTCACTGCACCTACCCCAGGAAAACCCCCCTTTATGTGGGTGTTGGCGCCTCATCGCAAAAAGCAAAGCGCAGACGGAGGCAGCGACCGCCGCGGTGCTGGCTGCCTGCAGCTGTGCGGGGCAGAGCGGGCAGGGAGACGGCCTGCCATGCTGGCGCTTCAGGTTTGCTCCTCGTTTCCTATCGTGTCTGATGAGGGTCTTGGAGGATTGGGGCCGGGGAGAGATTTGCCGTGTGCCCCAGCTCTGCGGAGGAAGGGTCCTGTGAGAGGAGAGGGGGGAGCGGGAGCTGGCTGTGTGGAGACCGTGGTGCCGGGGATGCGGAGTGGCTCATCAGTGGCTTCAGAGTCCTAATTATATCTCTTTAATGAGCACCCACAGCGTCATCAGGGGTTCCTCTGGGGCTAAGCAGCGATCCAGGCTTTTCTAATTACTTCTGACTCTTAATTTTCATGTCTGCACTAATCCTTCGTAGTTCCTCTTCCTCACTTGGTGCAAAGAACTCATTACCAGGAAAAGCATCCTCCTCCTCTCCGCTCCCTGCACAAACTCTTTTTTTCCTTCTTTTTCCCCCTGATCTTACAGAAAGAGGCAGAACAGGCAGAAGCTGCCCACCCGCTGGGCCCAAAGGCAGCGAGTTAGGTCGGGGGGGGTTTAGCTTTCCGGAGGAAGCACAGGAAGGTGGTCGGGATGGAGACCCCGTCTCCCACCGCCGCAGAGGCTGGAGCTGAGAGGGAGCTGAGCTCAGAGGCACCGCTCGCTGCTGAGCGGGTGGGCTCTGCCTGCACCCCCGCGGCTCAGCGCGCCAAGCACCCACATCAGGGGCATCGGGGGCACACGCTTCCCCGTGGGCAGCGGCTGCGCTCAGCCCCGCTCCCCAGCGAGGGGCCGGGTACCACCTGCTCCTCACAAGCACACCTTGCCCAGGAGCTCGCTGCGCTGCTCTGAGCCGGGAATTCCAGCGGTTTGGGATCCTGATGGTCCCTGAGCGCTGGCTTTGCTGCTCAGCACCCCCACGATCCCCCAGCATCCGGGCACCTGCTGCTGGGGAGCAGCAAGGGCTACCCCGAATACGCCATCGTGCTGCTTTTCCCCATCCCTCCCTCGGCTGTGCAGGGACAGGCAACCTGCGGGCAGGGCCGGCGGCTGCCGGGGCTCCGCTGGAGAGCACCCAAGTGTCTCAGAGAGGTTTCAGCTCCGTTTTTGGATTTTTCTGGCCAGTCCCGCTAGTGCAGGGAGAGGGCACGGGTGGATGCATGAGCGTGTGGAGGCTCTTCAGAAGGACGAAGGAGAGGAGGACGCTTGATGGGAGAGAAAGCCCAGGCTCTTAGCGCTGCCCCAGTGGTCTTTGAGAGTGGACTGGGAAGGCGTTTGATCTCGGACCAAGTTCTCGATGTTTTTGTGATTGTGGTGAGGACCTCTCTTGCCTGGGGCGCTTCTGAAGCCACCCGCTTGGGAAACCCTTCTGCTCGGGAAACCCTTCTCTGGGAGAAACTCTTCACTGCTGGCTTTAGACTCCCCTCTCGCAGGCTGGGCTTCACGGTGGGGTCCTGGGGAGCGCTTGGACGGGGAAAAAGTCCATGGGGGCATTTTTGCTGCTGGCCCTGGGGCGGGAGGGCAGAGGCGGTGGGCTGTCACCGGCTCCAGTGCTGCCAGGAGAGCAGGAGGGACCAGGGGGGCTCTGTGTGACCCCCAGACAGGGTCCCAGGTCCGTGTGCTGGTCCCCGCAGGACAGTGAGAGGGGATGCCCGTGTCCTCGTAGAGCGATGACGATGCCCGTGGCTTCTGTCCCAGAGGAGATGACCCCCAGGAGCTGAGCCTGCTGTGGGTGGTTGGGGGAAACTGAGGCACGGAGATGCTCTGAGCCTTGCAAAGCACTTAAGCATATGCCTCAGCCAAGCTGGTGCCCGGGGGGTCCGCACCTGAGCTGGCCTCCCCCTGCCCTCCAATGCTTTCCACATTTTTTTCCCTTGACTGGAGCGAAAGGGTTTTCAGAAGTGGGACTTGGGCCTTGAAATGACAAAAAATTGAAGGTGGTAATTAAAGGCACAGGCGAGCGCTGAGTGAAAAAGGGAAAAATAAAGGAAAAGTGCCAGTTGCAATTTTGCAATTTAATTAGATTTGCTTTCTCTCATAGCAGGGAGCGTGGCAGGCAAACCCTGAAGGCACGGGACTTTCTGATGCTGCTGAAAACAGGGGGGAGGTGGCAGAGCGCTCTGCAGTCAGCTTTCCCAAGGATAACTGCACAACTCCGCCACACGTTAAAAGGCACAGATTAGCAAAAGGCCCTTTTAATATTCTTTTTTTTCCCCACTTAGAATGGGAGAGCTTTTTGAAGCAGAAACTTTTAATAATTAAAAACGGAAAAAGGGAAAATAGTAACTGTTGGTATGGAAAATATGTGAAAATAGACCTCTGCTGAGTCCCCCGCTCCGAGAGATCGTCGGCTGGCACTGTTTTAAATATCTCTAATAAGAGCGCTCCCGTCAGTGGCTGTGGCAGCACTGGGAGGTGGAAACCACCGACCCGAGGGCCGGGCTCGCAGGGACCAGCGCGTCCCTGGAGTCGCCAGGGCAGTGGGTCCGAGCTGGGGGGTCGGTGCCAGCCTTGCAGCAGGACCCCAGGATGGAAGCCTGGCTTTTGTGGGGCACAGCCTGGCCTAGGGGTGAGTGGGGCCCTCGGCAGAGCAGCCCTGACGGCTGCGGTTTGGCATCGGAGTATTCTCACTTGTATAAATTATATAAATCATCCCCTCGGATGAGGGAGTGTGCACATAAATATGTAGATTCAGGCTCCTGCCCTCATGACTTATTCACCAGCATCATCATATTGTTTCTAACTTCGGAGCAGTTCCTGGAAACTGTTCGTTCTTCAAATTAAAAAAAGATATATGGGCGCTGCCGGAGCGGCCCGCGTGTTCTCCCGAAAGCCTGGGGTTTGCTGGGGAAGGGCTGAGCAGCAGCAGTCGCCTCCGATGAGCTCGGGCTGGTGCAGGGGGCTGCACGCCAGCCCGGGGAAGGGAAGGGGGAACCGTGCGGCTGCAGAGCGGAGTTTTGCAAGACCCTGCCGTGGATGCATTCCCCCCGTTCAGCGGCTCTCCTGCCATGCTGCCCGTGCAGTCAGCCCCTGCCCTAAACCTCTGTCTTGCAAATAAATGAGTGGAGATCTTCACTTTTGCAGCAGCCTAGGCTCTCTTCTGCTTGAAGCACCCTTGGCGGTGGGGCCCAGATGACCCAGGAGCTTTTTCCACATCCCCCTGCCTGCCCGATGCTCGCGCTGCCGCGAGGTCCTGGCAATGCTCACCGCACCTCCCGCCTCGCTGGCTGCCACCCCAGCCGCTCGCCGCTGAGCTCGGCTCTCATTTTACTACATTTTCCTGAGATGGGGACACGAAGATGCGGTGGTAGCAGCATCCAGCAGGCAAATGAGGTGGTTTCGCCCGAGATGGATGGATAAGCGTGCTCTCCGCTGGCTCCCGGCGTGCGGGGCCATTGCCCTGTAAATGAGCAGCGCGGAGAAGGCTTAACGACAGCAATTGTTGCACATCCCAAAATATTCCGCTTAATAGACTCCATCAAGTAAGTATTGTCCTAAATGGTTCAGAGTGAGGAGCGACAGAGGTAGTAACAATGCGGACATGCCATTTGAGGAGAAATTATGCCTTGCTGAGATTTATCGGAGAGCACAAATTGCTGTTAATAAAACCTGCGTTTGCTGGTGCGAGGGAAATTGGTTTTCACGGAGGCTGGAGGGATCCAAGTAGAATATTCTGGGTATCATCTCCAGTGCAACAGGAAAATGAGCTCCCTGCTTTCCTCGCCTGGTGTGGGGAGGGCCGGCGAGGCCGGATCCTTCACCCTGTTTTGCTCAGCTGGGGCTGGGGTTGGGAGGAGACCCCGGATAGAGGGGCTTCCCCTCCTGGCCAGCTGCAGGCTCCCAGCTGTCCCTTCACTCCTGTACATGCTTCGCCAGCCCTTAAAGCTTATATTATATGTTCTCAATGTATCTGAAATTTCTCTCCATTCCTAAAGACTCTTCCAGAAAATCCCCCATCCTCAGTCCCTTCCAAGCCGGTCTGGTTTCCTCCCAGATTTCTTTCCCCGTAGCTGGTGGTGCTGATCCCCGTAGCGCTGTGCTGCTTTCACGAGCTGGAACACACCAGCCCCTTGGTTTGAAGCACAAATAAAGAAGCCATCCTGTAATTTCTCTGCGGTGATTGTGTAATTTTCCTCGCCTGACCCGCGTGCCTTGTGTATCCAGAGGAGTGGGTGCTATAGAAAATGCCGCAATTTGATGTGGGAATCATTCTGCTCAGAGGAACTGCAGAGGAGGAGAGTGGAGATCTCTGGCATCAATAAATCATGACAAATTGGGGATTTCACAGCCCTGCATACCACATTGCGTGGCACGGGACGGATGCGGGCATCCCTCGTCCCTGGCCCGTCCATGGTGGGACCCTTGCACAGAGATGCATGAAATGGGGAATTAATGGTTGTTTACTTAAGAGGCGAACATTTGCTGATGTATTCTGGGCAAATCTAGGACATTAATTACTGGGTACCAGAGCACTAGAGTGCCTGTAATCCACTCCACACCTTGGCAAGTCCCTGCTCTCATATCTGCAAATCCAATATTTGGAAGACAGCCTGCATCGAAAGCATCGCAGAGGAGGCTGAGATTGAGTTTTGGGACAGCCTGTGGGAAAGCTCCATCCCAGGAGATGCTGGGCTCTGCTGCCAGCCCCAACCCTTCAACAGGACCTTCTGCTGCCGTAGGGCCCTGCGGTACCCCCGGGAAGCCCAGGGCACTGGGCTTTTGTGGGCTTTTCTGCTCCTCTGCAAAGCGGGGGCTTTCCCTGGGGAGGGACAGCGGTGGGCTCGGTCCTGGGAACTGGCACCGACCAGGGGCTGGGGACCCCCAGGACCCGCTAGCATCTCCCCTCCCAGAGGTATCGGAGGAGCCGAGCAGCCTGCGCCGACAGCAGTGACCGGGAGATTGCTGGAAAATTTTAGAGCAGAGGAAAAACCACATTCCCCCTCCCCTCCTTGTGGAGATTAAAATGGAGATTGAGCCACTCCAGAGAGCTGAGCCGCCCTCGCCGCTGCCGCCGGAATAGCAATGACTGCGAGAGATAATTAGTGGAGCTCCTCCGATCCTGATAATGAATGAAACCCCTCCAACCTCGATAATTAACCGAGCCCCTCCAACCCCAATAATTACCCGTGCCCCTCCAACCTTGATATTTAGCCGAGCCCCTCCAATCCTGCTCAGGGCTGGGCTGCCCCAGCAGCTCCTCATCAGTGGGGGGACGCTGGGGGGCACAGAGCGTCCCAGTTCCCCCGGCTCTGCCCACCCCGGGCGCCCCCCTGCACCAGCCGGGGCCGACCTCCTTCCCCATGGCCCCCAAACCCATCACAGCCCAGGAGCAGCAGCCTTCTTCCCCACGCCGGCTCCTTTCAGCCGGAGGAGACTTGGCAACGTGCTAAGAGGATCGCGGGGAATTTTTCTCCGTGATTATTCATGTCTAACAAGAACTGGCAGCTTTTTTATTTTCTGCTCTCCCAGGCTTTTCCAGAGGCGCCGTCCCCCCTTGCCCTGCAAGGGCTTTGAGCAGGTTTCTTAAGTTTTATTGCTTTGATCCCATAATGTGCTGTTATGCAACGAGACAAGCTCTTTCCCGTCATTTCCCCGGCTTCAGCCAGGACTTTTGCTGTAATAGGCACAGCACTGGCTTGAAATATTAACGAGTTTTACCTTAATTACCTTTCGGGCTTCTCAGGGCTGTCTTCATTTCCCTTCTCACTCTCTTTTTAATATCAGCATTGAGCAGAGCCTGCTGCTTGGCGAAGCTGGGATTTATCACCCTCCTCTCCCCCTTGCGCGTCTGATGCTGCTGCGGCGAAGGCCGGTCCTTGGCGGGGCGGGCAGCCGGCGCTCCCCGGGCACCACGCCGGCGAGGCGGCGGGGGTGGTTTTTACCTTGCAGTAAGATATTTCCCCTCTGAAACTCGGTTGCTGAAAACAAGAGCGCACCTTACGTTTTTCCTGCATAAACGAACCTCTGACCAAACACGAAGCGTGGGCTGCCCTGACCCGCGCTACCCAGAAACGGCCTCTCCACCCTCCCTGGCACAGGAGACCTTTCCCCACAGCCCTGCGCCCATCGCCGTGGTCTCAGTGGCTGCCCCGGGCGGTGCGGTGGGAGGACAGAGCCAGAGCACCGTTCTGGCGGGGCCGGACTCCTTCTGCTGCGAAATTTGAATGAATCAGGCAATTAGCTTCAGCAGAGCCTCGTACGCCATCGCTTTGCTGCTGCCCCTATGCACTAATCTAAGAAATGCTGGTGCGTCTGCAGCACCTGAAGTGTCGGTGGCAGCGGTGGCAGCGTGGGGACGGCTGCGGAGGTGCCTCAGGACCCTCACCCCAGCTGCGGGGAGTGGGAAGCTGCTGCCGCAGCCATCCGGCTCTGCCCCCTCCTCCTGGGTGAAGGACGCGGTGGCGTGGGTTGATTTCTGTTACGCACTCCAGCCCTGCCAACCCAGCTCCTTTTTGAGACCTAAANCCCAGCTGCGGGGAGCGGGAAGCTGCTGCCGCAGCCATCCGGCTCTGCCCCCTCCTCCTGCGTGAAGGACGCGGTGGCGTGGGTTGATTTCTGTTACGCACTCCAGCCCTGCCAACCCAGCTCCTTTTTGAGACCTAAACCAGGCGGGAGGACGGGATAGTTGCTGATTTGTTGACATGCTTTTTGGCCCTTTTGGTTTAGTAACGCACATACGATGTGTTTCCTGCCGTGAAATTCAGCGTGGAATATCTGAGGGTACAGCAACTTAGACGCTAATAGCCCCAAACAAGGAGGCCGATTCGTGGTTCTTTGCTGCAAAACCCCCATTTGGTTCCCCCAAAGACTAATTTTACATTTGCTGTCATGTTTCATCAGACCTGCAGAGGCAGGTTGGGTGCTGGGGACGGCAGGATGCGGGAGCTGGGGGGATGTGGGGCTGGTGGGATGCTCGGCTGCAGTGCCGCGCTGCACAAGCCCGGCACAGGAGTGATGTCTCTCCTGGCCTCTCCCCATGGCTCATATGTTTTATCAGAGTTTTTCTACCCATCTCCCGGGAGCAGGGCTGGCAGGAGCGATGGTCTGGGAAAGGGAAGCATTTTCCAGGTGCCCATGTGGGTGCCACACCGGGGAAGGCACCAGCCCACGAGCGTTGGCGTCCATGGCACCGGGTGCCGGGGGCTGTGTGTCCTCTGGCCGGTGACTTCAGTGCCGAGGACAGCGCAAGTCTTGGCTGAATCTCCCCGGGGCTCCGGTGGTGTCTAGGCGTTGGAGAAGACCTGAGCCAACACTAGCTGTTTGATTTCCTCCCCCACACTTTAAAAATTCATCCAGGACATCCCAGCCTCTTGTTACAGCCAAGAGGTGTCACCAGCCCAGCTCCCTGGTGCTTCCCAGGCAGCCGGCCGAGAAACATGCCGCATCGCTGCCTGCCAAGGCAGAGCCCGGCTCCGCACCGAGCCGTGCCCGGCGGCAGGGGAGCTGGGAGCTGAGCGTGCCGGATGATTCCTGCTGCTGGGAGCCTCGTCTGAGCTGTACAGCTGAGACTCTGGCTCCCGAGCCCTCGCGCAGACTCCAGTGTGCCCTGGAGAGAAAGAAAGATTTTTATATCCCGAGTCCTGTCCCAAATCTTTCTCTGCATCTCAATGTTATTCCCCAAAGCTGCTCCTGCAGCTCCTACCCCAGATGTGGCTGCAGCACGTTGGGCAATGCAAACTTTTCCTACCCGCCAACCAACGCCCCCGGGCAGCAGGGAGATGGGCTGCGATTCCGTCATTAACGCCGCAGACAGCTGTGAACTCAAACCAGCCACTTTTAAAATGGTTTGGTTTTTTTCCCATACAACTTGATCATCTCTTCTGCTCAAATCTGCCGCCGCTCTAGTGAGCTGTCTGACATGGCTGAGCAGTCGGGAGAAAAATGGGGGGAGCAGAAAACTGGTGTGCGATACTGCAGAGAGCATCGGTGCTGGCGGTCGGGGAGGGGCAGCTCCTAAACCCCCTGCGCAGCACAGCGGGAGCCCTTCCGAGCCCCCAGGCCTTGTCCTGTTGAGCCTTTCTTGCTTTCACAGATATTTTTCTAAGGAGCAAAGTGATGGGTGAAATTCCTTGTATCCCGCCGGTGCAATGCACTGCCCCATCAGTACGAAAGAAATGCTAAATCCTGCTACGGGGGAGTGATTTTCTACCGAACTATCGCTTGTTCTGCTGCCGTATTTTACTTGACCCTTCATCTTTGGAGTGGTGGGGGTTGTGAAGGTGGCCTCAGTTTATTGTTGAAGCTGCTGGGCCAAGGGGGCTGCCCAGGATGCGCTGTCGCCATCAGACCCTCTCTGATGCTTTGTACATAAATGATGGGGAAGGGCACAGGGAGGGCGATGGGACCACAGCGGCCCGCGGTTCCGGGGATCTCAGTCCCTCGGCCCCAAGCAGCAATGTGGCAGACAGGGCTCCTGCCGTTGCGTTTCAGCATCCTGGCCCCCCCGTCGCAGGCTGCTGTTTCTGCCGGATCCTCTCTCCTTCCGCCTCCTCCCCGGCAGCCCCCGGTGCTGCAGACACCTGGAGCAGCTGCCACCATCTCAGCCTGCTTCACCTCAAAAAAAAAAAAAAAAAAA
>VZSC01010163.1:2924-38369 GCA_013398225.1 Steatornis caripensis
TAATTCGGCAGCTCCAGAAATGTTAGAGCTAACTACATCAAAGGCTGCAATTCTTGTGGAAAAATATTTCACAAGTCTTAAAATTAGTTGCAATGATTTCACATATATGTGAATTTGAAGAAAACTGTAAACAACAAATAATTTTCCAGTTTTAAGATTAAAAAATAGAAACTAACTGGAATATAAAGTAAAGAATCATTGAGATGGGTTTGGGGGCTGAAGCACTGGACATACGAGAAGAGGTGCAGGGAACTGGGTTTGCTTAACCTGGAAAAAGGGAAAGCCAAGGAGGAAGTCTTCCACTACCTAAAGGAGGAGAAGACACAGCTAGACTCTCTCAAAAAGCATAGAATGAGAGCAGCTGTGTAATCTTCATCCTTGGATATTTTCAAAACTCATCTGGACAAGGCCTTGAGTAGCCTGACCTAATTTTGAAGTTTGTTCTGCTTTGAACAGAAGGCTGGACCAGATGACCCCCTGAGGCCTTGTCCTCCTCCAAATTTCCTAAGGTTTTACTCTGTTTAAAGAAATACTGTATAAATCATAGATGCACGTTATTTTAGCTGTAAAATGAAATTATGTTTCAAAAAACATTCTTACTAGAAATTGAACTTTGTCAGTGCAGTCCAAGTCTTGTGGGAAATGCAATCATGCATTTTCCATATGTAACTCATACCCTGGAATCCGTAACTGAAAGGGTACCTTACAGGAACTCTTCAGGTGACTAAACTGCTGACCAATGTCCACAAAAATGTGCAATTTTCCCGAGTTCTGACTCAGGACTCAGTGTTGGGCAAACAGTCAAAGCACACCCCCTCATCCTCTCTGTTCTCCCATCCTTAAGATGGTCTGGCCTTCCCTACATTTCACCATGCCTTCTCATTTAGCCAGTTCTCATTCAATTGCAAACTCTTTTTCACTTCCCAAACATACATGAGTCACCCCTTCTCTTTTGTGTTCTGTGCTCCTATGGTCCGTGCACTGGCAAGTACCAGATGTTTCTTCATATGCTGAACTTTGCAAAACCACTCCACACTTGAGTCAATTTGCTGGCAGTACTCTGAACACAAAGTGCCATAGTAGGAATGTTAATGCACGTAAGTGCTGAAAAAGGGTGTATAGCCTTCCTAAAGTCATCATGCAGGTAAACAGTAGGGAAGAAAGCTTTTTTAAATTTCTAATAAAAATAGTGGAAGTAATCAAATAAATTAATCTTAAAGTGGAGCTTAAAACATATAAAACCAATCTTGTTAGTGACAGCAAAGCAGTGAAATCAGAGACTGGGACATTACTTTCAGTCTTTTGCCAAGGCTTTCCAAGTGGTAAACATTCAATTGTCATGTTTTGTTTAATATCTTATTAGCCAATTCCCAAGTGAACTCGATTTTTTTTTAATATAAATATAAAAAAAATTCTCCATGCAGCCGTAACCATATTTTTAAGGCTTGCTAGTCATTAGCCTGAAGTCTAAAGCTGCAGCTAATATTTTCTGTAACTTTTTTGAAAGTTGCAAAATAGTCAGGGAAGGGTCCCTCATGATTTGATTACTAGATTGTAAATTATTTAAAGCAGGAAAAAGGCATCTTGTGTAGGCATATGCTCCAATGAAAACTCTCTGAAGATACNTGCTGGTCATTAGCCTGAAGTCTAAAGCTGCAGCTAATATTTTCTGTAACTTTTTTGAAAGTTGCAAAATAGTCAGGGAAGGGTCCCTCATGATTTGATTACTAGATTGTAAATTATTTAAAGCAGGAAAAAGGCATCTTGTGTAGGCATATGCTCCAATGAAAACTCTCTGAAGATACCCTGCTTGCCCAGTTCTAGGGATAAAGAAAGGCCTAGTTAAACATTATGAAAAAAGATGGGGGCAAACTCTACCATCAGAAGGAAAACACTCTGGGAAGTCTCAATGAAAGCAAATGTTCCAGACCACTTGGGAGCCTGGTAGCACAGAACCTTCTGAAAATCTTGTCCCATTTAAACAATTGTGGTGATTATGCTTGAAGTCATCACTTACATATGTAAGTCAAAACTTTAGAAAAAATTATTTAAAATTAAGATGTTGGAAAAAAAATCAATTTGAACCATACTTTACCACGGGCAGTTGTTTCTAGCAAGTTCAGAATACGCTGTACATTCACAGGCTATCACTGCATTTCTTGATTTTGTCCTGATTGTCCTGATTTTGTCAGACTCAAGTTGTGCCTCGTAAGTGTTCTGCGTAACATCCTGTGTGCTGCACAGTCTCACTTAAATGATGCTAAGCTTTGTGAAGAAAATAATCTAGCACTGGATGAGGGATATATAACTTAAAGCCAAGTCTGATATTTGGAAGCTGAGTTTGTTGGCTCCATAGTAACCATTTCACCCCACTGCCTAGGCAGACATGCTTTGCATTTTAGTTCACTTTTACAGACTTGCTCTGTTGTTTACTTTCATTGTCTTTGTGAAGACAAGTGGAGACAGAATTAGCACAAAGTTATCACAGGCTAGGACAAGACAGGCTAAAATTCTGAATGGACTTCTGAAAAGAGTTTTCAAAATTCTATGTTTAAAGTCAACATAAAGATAATAAATATGCTGATTAAGGATAGGGCTTATTGCGTCAAATTAGTTGCTGCACTATTACAAGGGGTTACTTCTTAGAAAAAATAAAATAACTAAAAACATGTACTCTAGTTTCTGTAAGTAAAACTGGTATACCTTGCCAAATCACTCTGTAAAATCAGCTCAATACACTTATGCAAGTGGCAGCAAGTGTCCTCAGAGTAGAAGACAAGAATGAGAAGCAGAAGAGTTATTTTACTGCCTGTACAATCTACTCACATAGATAACTTTATGATTCACATCCTGACCTAGTCCTCTCATTGTACTGGGCACCCAGTGCCATTATAAGAATGTTAGCATAGTCACATACAAAGCTTTAAGGCTTGCTCAGTCAAACACCACCGGGCTACCAAATTACAGCTTTTAACATGTTTCGTGAAAAAGGAATCTATACATCCAGATGTAACTGTACAATAAACTAGCCCCTATAGTCTTCAGCACAAATATACTCTCCTCAATACAAAAGTTAAATGATCAACCTGTTCTATTAAATATATAGAAAACTTTTTGAAATATTACATTAATTATGTCTCTCCTGTTGTGAGTAATTAGTCAGTCTAGTCACAGTGCTACTGTGGATGAAACTGTTGAAAAGGAGCTCCCAGCAAGTACTGGAAATCTTTATGTGCCTGCACAAACTATTTTGACCCCACAAAATATATAACATTTTATAAACATGAAACAGTGCAGGAATAAAGTTGTTTCCTCTTTGTCTTGGTGAGAGCAATGTATGGCAGTGACAATATTTCTAACAACTTTCTAAAGTGTACAGTGCACTAGAACAATTTGTTTTAACATCATTGTAATGGCGGGTCTAATCCACTTTGCTGCCTGAGATGAGTGAGAAAAGATTTTTTTTAACAAATTAGGTAATTTTCTATAAAGCATACAATGACCTACAGTTATCTCTTCATACAAATATTTTACGCAATTTATTTAGCAAGATTCACTCTTGCTTCATTATCATGCTAACAAGGATACTTTTGGGTCAACTACATACAATTTATGTCGTCTTCTGCATTATGCTGATTTCCAGCAGAGGCCTTAATTGGTAACAGGTATTAATGGAATCCTCCTATACACCATACTTCTAACAATTTCAGAATGAATCGACTCTGTTACTTAGGGAGAGACAGGCACGCTCCTTGAAATTCCTGCAATAAACATCTTCTGCTCATTACTTTCCAATGCTATCTCAAAACGAGGATTTCTCTTCAGACACTAGAAGAACAAACACTCTAGAACTGTGACAAGTAACTGCTCAAGTGTGCACTGAAAAAGGGATTCCCCCTTGAACTGGCTAATTGAGAAATGCTTCAGAAAAAGTTTGTACAGAAAATAAAAATTAAATGCATTTGTATTTATGTTATTGAATGATATTAGAATTAAAATTTTGATTACTGCTGTCTTTGACAGTTTAAAAAAAAAACCTTGAAGGTACATTAGCTACATTTGTACTTCTACGACACCAGTTGCAAAACCAGAACACTTTATACTGAGATTGCATTACATAAAGCAAAAAAAAAAAGTAATAAAGTTTGAAAGCTTACTGAAAAGCTTCCTTTTAAGTGTAACTCTTCTCCCATACAGTATTTATCATTTTTGTCCTAAAAATTAGCAATGCCATAATACACTGTTTGCATACACGGAAATGTTATGGTAAATGCTTCTGAGAGCTATCAATACTATCGCTAATATAAGCTCAACAATAATATATTTTACATTATTTTACCCTACATTAGCCATGTTTGGTCTTGACATTTCTTTAGAATGAATGGTTGGCTGAGGTAGGCTGCTTGGTGATTATCTTGAATTATTAACTCATCCCAGACAGTCATTAATTCACAGAAAATGACCAGCTGCTCTGAAGACATTACTGAATTCATGTTTTTATGTCAGATATGGAAAACGTACCCTTACACTGTACTGACAAAGATTTGCTAGATATTAGCAGACATCACAAAAGAATGAATGATTGGGCAATAAACTATATTGTCATTAAAAGCACAAGCTGTGCACTGCAGATTTAATTACATGAATCCTGTGATGAATGACAGGACACATCACCAAAATAGTTATTTTAACTGTGGTTCCCAAGTGATGAATTGCCTGTAATATTACAAGTGAGGAATTACAGTGTGCAACCTAAGAGAAAAAGCTAGCCTGTGGTTGAATCTATACTAGCCCCAAACAAAGGCCTGAGCCCGGGTTGTCCATATGATGTCTGTGAAGCACAAGCAAGGTTCAAGAGTACACAAAAAAATTTCCCTAACAAAAAACCAAGACCAACCAAAAACCCCCATGGATCTTCATAAAATCCTTCTGGGTTCAGATGATGCTAGGGGGCTCAAGTGTAGAAGGATTGTCCTTTCTGACAACATTAGCTTAACATTTAACATTCCCATTAACATAGCAAGCATACAAAAACTCTATTTGCTACAACGACATATATCAGACTAAGGAGAAAGCTCTAGTAGTTACACAGAAGAATCACATTACTATAAAACTTCCACAAGTAAGCAAGAAATCCCAGATCTGCACCTACCAGATCCACAGATATCCTAATCCTTGTAATAGCTGACCATGTTAGATTTTCAAAATTTCAAAGTTATTTAAATTTCATTTCCCAAGCTAACAATGTAAATATTCTTAAAACTCCATATATTTTTACATCAATAACCTGATTGATGTTACTAATATTACTTATTGATATTAGTTTCGCTGACTAATTGGTCTATGCTTTTAGCTGTCAGTTTACTAAGGAACAGTAAAATGGCAGGGAATTCAGAATGCTTTGAGAAAAATACAGAAGAGTACGAAGACTAGCAATGACTCAGGAATTCAGGTGACATTATTAGATATATCTCTGAGAAATGCTAATCAAAATGTGCTGGCCATTCATCTGTTTAGAACTGTACAATAATCAGAATGTTGTAAGCTAACTCTACAGACAACTTTTAAAACTAAATATATTACAGACTCCACAAATTTATATTTCATATAGTAACTTCAAACTGAAATTTGATTTCGCATAAACCCCCTTTTTTATAAAACTATGTAAGCTACTTAAATTTCTTAATGTTGACTCAAACATTATATTTAATTTCACTGCACCTGAAACAAAGCAGGTTTATAACTGCAGGATTCGATCTTAAAATGGATAAAATTTAAGAAAGTGAACTAGTTATTGGAGGTAACTGATGTGAAGGGTTCAGGACTTGGATACGAACTACCTAGTATTTGTATCCACAGTGGGAGATGGGGAAGCAGGGGGAAAGAACCGAAAGAAAAGGTCTGCATTTTCATGTGTCCTCTAAAAGAAGTAATACATGTCTAGATGACAAAATACAAGATGGGTTTATCAAACGCAGATAGATATTGAAAAAGAAATTTTAAGATGAAGAAAATCTAGATTTATAAAGCACCTTACGTAACAGACTACTGGAAGAGATGAAAGAGACTACAATGGAGAAAGAACCAGCTAAGCAGATGGCACAGCAGTCTGTATTGAACTGGAAACTCTTTGGCTGGGACTGTTTTCTACCAGAGTCACTCAACAGCTTGTTTGGGGCTCATCCTCTTTAATATTACTTTTTCAAAAGCACACAACTGCTAATGAAATCTGTTACTTGAAAGTTAGAGGCTTTGTATCCTAGTTTGAACTTCAACACCTTGCAAACACAAAGGCCTTACTGTAAATACAGAATGATTGTAAAGAAACATAAAGGAGACGACATATAGCCCAGCCAAGTGCTCATAAACACAAAGATACGCTCTTCAGAACTCAGTTGGAATCAGAGCAATCATGAGAAAGATCCGAGTAGAGCACGATCGCAGAATGATCTAAACCACCTATATACGAAGTAGCTGTTGAAAATGGCTCAGTTAAGACATCATGTAGAATACAGTGTTCCAGTCTGATCAAATTAACTCCTCTGAATTTTGCTTCTAATTTAGAAATGCTAACTTTGAATCTGGTATACCATTCAAATTTGCAGAGTATGTCGTGAGTCATGCCAAAACACTCAACAGTCCAGTTTCAAGAAAGATTACTCAGACTGCAGCAGGTGCAATGAAGGACCATTAGGATGATCAAGAGAGCAGAGCCTGTTTTGCAAAACTGAGACAGACTGGCATATTTAGACTAACAAAATAAAAAAGGCTAAGTGTGCTTCCTATATACACATCAGAAGGGTAAATACTACCAGAAGAAAAGTTAGACAAGAGAACAGCACAAGGAGAATTTGTACCCATTAGCTAGCAATAAACTTAAGAGTTACAATGAGACATCTTCTGGCCATGAGAAAAATGAAGAAGTATCTTCTTGAAATAAATTTCTACAAGCATAGCAACAGCATAGACAGCTTTGTATGTTTCTGAAATACTGTCTAAGATGCAGTTGTCAACCATGACAGAGGACTTAATTTGACATGAGGGAAACTGTTTCATTCTATACTCCTTTACTTTATTTTTCCTAAGGAAATGCCAGCTGAAGTAATTCTGAATTCTGTAGCCAAAATCTAAAATATATCCACTACTAAAATCAGCAGTCTAAATACATCCCCAGAAAAAGAAACACTGCAAGGTAAAGAATCTTTGAAGATATTGACAACTGATTTGGGATTTGCAAAATTAACACTATAGATTAATGCTTGCATTGGAAGAGAAGCTCAGTACAGGAAACAGTGCTTAGACATTGTGCCCTATTCAACTAATGGGAATGCACTGGGTATTGAACCAACTGACTTCATGCATATTTTGCATACGTGGTGAAAATTATTCCTATCACAGTACTAAGACTTGTATTCATGACATGAAGAGGGCAGTTTCCTAAACTACAACACAGAAGGCAAATTAGAGGCTGGATGATAGCTGACAAAGCATGAAGGGATTGTTTGTCTTAAGCACCAAACCACTATACTTCATAAACAAGCTTTCCTTACGAGAAGAGGTAACAGTATATCACTAGGCCCACTACATTCTTAGGCTTTTATTTGCAATGAATATCACAAGGCTATTTAATATGGAAATATGGGCCCACTCAAGTCAGTATTAGACAGATATACAATCTGGGAAAATAAAAATTACAAGCTATCAACAATTGACAGTAAATTGTTCTTTATGATCTAAGAAATGGTGGCCGGTAACATCAGAACTTAAGAGCAGCAACCTAGATTGTCTGTACAGAGATTACTGAATTGACTCAGTTCTTAGTTTTTCACTATACCAGCCTCCTCTGATTTCACAAGATTTGTTTTACAGCAAATATCAGCTGATAAACAGTGTCACTAAAGACATATGGAATCAGAAGTCTAAGCAAAAAAAAAAGTTAATAATACAGCTCATTTGAGAGTGAAGTGTTTGGTTTTTTTTTTAAATAAGCACTCTGAAAATTACACTAGCAAAGTATCACTCAATCACTGGAGATAAAAATTATAATGCTTCCAAGTTAAATGTCTAAACAAAATATACTCTCAATTTCCTTTCACAAAACAAATCTTCCAATAACACCTCACTTAGCAAGTCCCTACAGAATCTCGCAAGCAGTCTGCTTTGCAAACTACAATTGGTGCAGCAACCACAGCAATTTCATGAAGGCTGGTGAACTGCATCATGTGCGTCCACCTTAAGAGCTGCTAACCAAGCCTCTAGAATCTGTAGGAGAAAAAGAAGTGCACTTATCCATGTAGCTAATGCACTCCAGTAAATGCCCTCTTCCTCAAACAGTAGGCAACATTGCCTCCAAGGCTGTAGGAAAATGTGTATGGCAACAAGGAGACAGAGAAACAAAGAAATACTTGTTTCTATCATTGTGAGAACAAGATACACCTATTAAACTGCAGTCTGTATAAGCTCTGGTGCATTCTGATCACCGTGGCATATCCTAAGAATGGAAAGAACTTCAATGTGACCTATATTCTATGTCTTCTTAGCGCCTGGGAAGCACACTTGAATCTAATTTTAAAAGCTACCATGTAAAACCAATTAGGGTAGGATCCACTAAGCGAATCACTTTTGAAGGCCTCTCCTGTAACAAGCTACAAGGATGAAATGGCGTTACAGATTTAGTGCATAATAAAAGAAACAGAAAAGTTTGAAAAATATTAAAGAAACATAACAAAGTTTCTTCATGAAGGCGAGACTTGAAATTTTAGTTACATCATATTATTTTACTATATATTTTTCTTATTTCTAGGTTGTATTCTCACCACACATCCTGTTACACCTGCATTATTAAAACTCCACCAACAGATTAGCTGCCAATTTAACCACTGTGCTATCTCATTTTGCTCAAACAAAATATGATTACTTGAACACTACTAGAAGTCAACAGCAGCATTTTAATAAATGGAATTGTAATGCAGCAATGAAATCATAGGCAGTTATCAACAAAAAGGTGATCAAGTCCTTTGTATTAAATTGAGGTGGGGTTTTTTTTGTGAGAAAAATCTGTGGCTTTGTTAAACTCGGCACCACCACACACGCACAATCCCTGCTGCCCTTTTAACTAATCCTGTGGGACAAACTTAGTTTTTAAACCTAGTAAATGAAGTGTGCATAATGATTTTGTTAAATCTTAAATTGCTTTTAATTAATTCGTAATTTCCTCAGCATACCGTACTGTCGACTGAAGTGGTGTTATTTAGTATCCAAATGCTTTTCACGCTACAGAAAAAAAAAAAGAGGAATAGATATAAGAAACACCACCCCTCCATGGGAAGTAGGGGAAAAAAAAAAATCATTGGTTGTAACAGGACTGGGGACGGGTTAAGAACCCTCTGTTTCATAAATAGATTTTAAAATAAAAAAGCTGACATGTGGCAATACAGCTTCTATATTGTAACATCATGACTTGGTCTCTCTTGACTTGCACGGTTCCTGGAGAAGCATGTTACAGGGATTAAATCCCTTTGAATGTTAATGTGTTCCTCTTTTGAACCACAAAGAATATTAATCCTCCTCCCCTCATCTACCAACAGCTGCACTGTTTTTTCCTACTTGACAGAACCAGACAGCATAGCATGATTGACATGAATGTAAATATTGCTATTTGGTTTTGAACTGCTTACATTTTGCAGAAATTTAAGAAACCTGGCAGTAGCTTATCTGCAACACAAACAAGAAAAAGCATTCAGGCACCTAGAAACCTTTTTCTAAACAACAACATCAGAAGAATTGTAGAAATAATTACCTTATTAAAAAAATTAACACACTTTACAATCCCTTCGAATATTTACAGTGACTAGTACAGGAAGTCAGACTGGAATGTTCCCAGAGAAAGGGCATGCATGTGTGTACACAAATACACAGGCGTATATAAATACATAGATTATGGAAGTGAGTGTTAAAGTGAGCAGTTACAGTTCAGTTCAGGCACGATTCCAGCATATATGTCTAGAGTCATACATAAAATCTTTATGATTTAATCTCAACCCTACACAACTCTCATTCAACTACTGCATGCAGTTTGCAAAAGAACTCCAATTTAAACAAAAAACAGGTAACATAAATCAAGAATATGCAGGCTGACCATAAACAAATCCACTAAATTTCCGTTGTCAAAATAAGTATTTTTCACACATTTGAAAAGTTCTAAGTCTGATCAACTGCCAAAGTGGCAGCTGAAAATAATTCAGATTTAAATGTACATCTGACTGATAAGCTAATACAAACGTGGTCTCTACATATAATCCTTTAGAGTGTCAAACTTCAAAGCCAGAAAACAAATCTCATTATACTTACTCTTCTTAATTTTCAGACATTTTATAATCATTTTCACATTCTGGCCATCTCTATTTGAATTATTCAGAAATACCAACATTGCAGAAGTAGATTATATCTAAGTTAATAAGAAACTAGCATACTTTGTTCAGAAAAGAGATTATGCTGATTAATTACTGGAAGTTTCTAATCCATTAAAAAAAATCCTCAAAAGATTATCAACTTTCTGACAACTTTCGGATTCTAAAAGAATTCATAAGTGTTTAAATATCATGCTTGGATAGAAGATAAACTTTCATATCATCTGAAAATCTAAGTCAGAAAATTCAGCATCCAGTTTTACTACAATAAACAGTTTCAGTACTGAAAACGTATTTAGTTCTTTATGGCTTACAAAGGTGAACCACGTCCTAAACCCTTACTTTCTAGTAGTTATATTACATCAAATGGAAAAGAATGGTGAGCTTGTGAAACCGTGCTGGTAAGATCATAAGGAAGGGCTTTGCCTAAAGAGTCTGGAATAAGGAAAAATGAGCCAGACTTCATTCTAGCTCTGTGTGTCTGAGAATATTGGATCTGATCTCTATTAACACTAATCATATATTCTCTAGTCTGGTAAATCAGACTTAAAAGTGAATATAGATGAAATGAATATTCACCTTACTGCATTTCACACAAGTCTGGCAATTCAGAAATGATGCTAAGACAAGTAATTGTCTAAGCACCGCACAGAAGTTAAAAATCATGTTGTTCACTTAGCTATTCTTCATACAGAAGCACAGACAGACTTTGATGTACTCTCAATTCAAGGAAAGAGGGGGTGGAAAGGTGAGAANGAATATCCACCTTACTGCATTTCACACAAGTCTGGCAATTCAGAAATGATGCTAAGACAAGTAATTGTCTAAGCACCGCACAGAAGTTAAAAATCATGTTGTTCACTTAGCTATTCTTCATACAGAAGCACAGACAGACTTTGATGTACTCTCAATTCAAGGAAAGAGGGGGTGGAAAGGTGAGAAGAGGAAGAAAAGTGCTTCACATAACTTAGCACTGACCCAATTCAAGTAGTTAAGGAGCAGCTTGGAACAACTCCAAAGGCTGAAGCACCTCCCTTTCCAGTTTTACTTGGCCAGATGGAAGATGACCACGTTTCAGGATTTCAAGCAGTGCTTAGTCTTGGAATATCTGATGTGTTATTCCACTTTTACCTTTTAAAAAAAAAATCCCAAAACTTATTTGCTTATTTCAGGTAGTATTTGATTAAAATGTTTTGGGGATAACAAGACATACCATACTGGGGAGGCTGGGGGGTAGAAGGGACAACAACAACAAAAAAAAAGACCCTAAACAAAAAGCAGAAACAGAATAAAATGGAAGAACTCTCAGAATCTGGTTGATGTAGTAGCACCATTCTGCCCTTTATAAGAACCCTTCCCCTTCGCCCCCAAATTTACACAGAGATTTTATATAGCTGAATATAATTATTCCATCTCCTTATAAACGTTAATTCAAACCGTGGAAGTATGCTGGGTTGTTTTTCCACATTAAATTCTAGCTGTTTCTCTGTTTCGATGCTTCTGTTCATTATCTCTGAAGCTAATGAATTTTTCACTATTTCATCTTATACTCCTTATTTATATTAGTTTAGTCTTTAAATGTCAGTATTGCGCACATTAGAAAGCTAATGAGATTACACAGTCTTTTAACAGACACTATGAGAAATTCTGTGTCAGCTCCAGGTACATTTTATTACTCAAAACACGCTATTATTGCTTTTTAGTAGTTAAGACTAACGCCATCATGTGAATTAATATAACAGAAGAGTAATAGACGCTTGCTTTAAATTTAAAGTGATAGAATCCTACGCTGTCTTTGTTGAAGGTCTCAGGTTCAGTTATCCTTTGCAGTCCTTTCTGCCAGAGATCTGCAACATATCTTTTTAAAAATAAATACTAGGAGTTTTAAATTAGTCTGTATTGTAAAAAAGGTTCTTTTAAAACTCAGAGAACTGCAGAACAGTAAAGGGGCACTGAAGGACAAGAACACAATGGTTAAAAAACTACTGAAGAAACTAATTTGCCTTGTCGCCAACAGAAGCGTTAATATAATAAAATAGCATACACTGTTGATAGGAGACATTGCTTTATCCTCAAGGGAATTGCTTTTGCAGTTGTCCTCAGAGTTTAATCTTACTGCTGTGGTATCTTTTATTCTTTTTACTAGCTCAGAACCATGGCAGACCTTAATAAGCTATCATTGGGAAGAATTAAAAGTAGACCATAAACTGAAATTATGCAGTAATAATGCACTGAAATGCATGACTTGATTTTTTCACACTTTACAGTATTGTTAGATTTTAAGTCATACCATCTGTTTAGTGAAATAACGCTCCATGAAATACCAGTTGTAAGCAGGAAGTCAGAGGAAATTTACAACTCATATAAGGTTTCCTTCCAGGCAGAGAAGAAAGGAACAGCAGAAGAGCTTAAGTTTGTACTGAGAAGACTAAGATTTTTAAGCCTATACCCTTTCTAGTTCTCTAAGGGTTGTACAAGCTAAAAATCTCCCTTGTTACACCTATCCACCCTAGATTTACTTTCTGCCACCAACTTACTTGCTTAGTTCTGATTCAGAACTTCAGGCAACTTTTTTCTCAGGTATAATACTGGAGAATATTTACTACAGGAGAAGATTTCAACTTACCTGATGAAGATCGTTGCCCAAAACATATTCCTGAAAGTAACCTGGTGCAGCAGATGATGCTCTAATGGCCTGCCACAGTTTATACTGACAGCCTCCAATATAGTGAGACTTAACACCAGGAAAGTGATTGTAGTTTCTAAAAACAAATGCTTTCAGTGGTGTCCCTCTGTTTACAATGGTGCTTACTGCAGCTACCTAGTGAGTGAGGAGAAACAAAAATAGTTACATATAATGGTAACAATAATATGATAATGACAGTTTCCCACAATATGAAATTCAATTTATACATTAAATGCATCTCTGGAATCCTACTCAGTTCATTATTTAATTTTTTTATAACGTCTATCTAACTTCTAAAAAGTGAAAGTAAAAAAACAAAAAATAAACAAAACCCCAAACTCCCTAAAGAAAATCCTATTTTTAACCCGAAATTAATTGTATCCGCTGGCTATTCTGTTTCTACCAATGTTTATCCATTGATATTTAAACAAAAAGCTGGTGTTAGGTATATGATTTTAAAATGTTTTGCCTTTATGAATAGTAGTTCGTTCTCAAAACGCTGTAACCAGCAATGCAACAATGTCATTAAATAGAAATCTTAGAAACGTCTATCAATTTCTTTCTCCAAGAAAATGATTACTCAATATTGCAACCTGAGTTAGAGGATTGCAGGAAGAATCTCTGCCAAAGAAAAAACCAAAAGAATCAAACATAAACCTTTCAAGTGTTTTTTTGTAAGGACACTGAAATGTCATTAACAAAAAGGCACATATGTGAATCTAAGCGAAAAGCCAAAACAGCATTTCCATAAAAAGAGGTATGACTGCAAAAAAATTACACCTTACAGATATATCAGATGAGGTGAGAACACTTATAGTTATGGGTGAGTGTTAGAATGTGCAAGACCTTTTAGCGATGATGCACTCAGCCTGGCTGGCACTGTTCAGAACAATACTCTTTCGCAGACAAGGGGGTGTTCAATTCTATTTTGTTTACTATTCTAGAGTGTTTTTGTGAAATGTTACTCAACAGCACTAGCAGGTGACGCTGTGGTATCACTGTATACATTTCCACTCTTCAGCTACGTAAGTTAAATCATTTAATTCACATTAAGTACATCCTTATGAAAAAGAACACAAGTGTAACTTCCACATGACAATGCAGAAACAAAACACGCATGATTTGTACTCCATCATTTGATGGAGGAAAAGTTTCCTGGTTTTGTCAAAAGGAAGGTTTGGTTCTAAGAACTGCTAGAAGTAGTAAGAAAAAAACTTCATAAAAATTAATAGAAAACTTGTCAAACTGATGCTTTAATTTATTTTCGGTAATACCTATATACACTTCCACTTCACGATGCAGTCTAAGTTGTAATACGCTGAGTACCTTCTGGAAAAATCCACCTCACCATGAATTTAACAGCAGCAGAGCACACAACTGCACGTTTTATTTTGATTTTGCTGTGTCTTGTAAAGAGTGACACTACTGCCAGCACTACAAAGCTATTACTGGGAATAACTAGTTTCAACTCTATTTATATTCACATTTTGTTACTGAAGAACATGGAAGGAAGCCAAAGATCCCGGTTCAAAGATAACTTTCAAGTCAACGTAGGATAGCTTCTCTCTCAGAAAGCAACATACCACTCCAGCCTTTTCATGTCCTTGTTTTAGACATGGACTAGGAATGCAGTCAGTCAAGCACATGTTTCTATGTTTAGAAAAATGTGACTATCTTCCATTTAACAGTAAAGCATTGAATATAGTGCTATGACACCAAAACACCTGTTAATTACAGATTGTTCTGAAATACATGCTATTATATTTCTCTTCTTTCTTCACACCCTATCCTCCACCAAAAATAAAATATCCATGCTCTCTCATCTTTCACTCTCATGCTGCTGCTGTATGTAACACCCCTCCAATTAATTGGCGCCCTTTAGATCATAAAAGAACAGTAAATAACTCTGGGCCTATGAATGGGACCAGAGAAATCCTGGTAATCCAGATAAAGTGAGGAGAAACTGTTCTTGCACTGTAGAATAACACAGATCACACCTGACATGACAGGATCTCCAGATACTAAAATTCTCTTACATGAAAAAACAGATTTTGTACAACTTCATGAATTTGACATAAGTATTTCTCTGCTTATAAGCCTTTTAATGTCTCTGCAACATATTCTAACTTAAAGTATGAATTAGAATATGAGAAATTGTTGCAGAAATTTAAGAATCTAATTAATTTTTACCCTTTAAAAGCATGGGTTATTTCGTACGGAAGCTTGAAGAGCGTATCAATGCTCACGCTGTTTATCCATAGTACTCTTACTCAGAACTCTTTAACAAAAAGTAGTTGTGGAATACAAAATTAGTATTTACCTTAGAAAACTGTACTTACCTTTGGACATTTGGAATTCCTTGCTGTTTCAATCATAAGATTTGAGCCCATTTTTTCTCTACAAATAAGTGTAAAAATTGAAAATGCTCCATCAGTTTAGCATGAACAAAAGACACACATTTTTATCATCCTTACTTCTGAGAAGTTTGCATTTAAAAGAAGCAATGCTTGGATTTCACTTCAACAATCGAATTTCCACAGTTGACTTCAATGGACAAGTATTTCAAACCTTCTAGGCTGCTGGAAATAATTCTAAAAGAGTGATTGAGGTCTTGATTCAGTTACTCACCTCACCACATACTTAACAATAAATCAGCAGGATTACTTAACTCAATTTGTGAGAGGAAAACTAAGTACTTCGCCACATTTAAGAATAAAAAAAAAACAACACCTTTTTCAAGCGGTTTTATAGTAATGAAAATTACTCTCCTGAACTGTTATGAAAATAAAAGCGAAGGAAAGAAAGATGTCATTCTACACGATTTAGAAGAAAGTTAAGAACATATACATTTAATCTTCCGTAACAGTAATTCAATATGCATTTAACAACCATTTTTCACATGCAATTTTTCCATATGCATACATTTTTACAAATCTGACGGTGAAATCACACGAACGGTCAGCATTGCAATTTATCAGCATTAGGGTCAGTATTCTAATTGCTAACCAGAAGGAAGCGCTCATGCATAATGCAGGAGTCTGGGGGTTATCAGCATACTAGCTAATAATCTTGTATCAGCATCTATTTCAACTTCGATTTGCTTACAGTAAAGGTATAAAACTCTACAGTGTGGGTGCTCATCCATAACTACTCCAAACAGGCTTTCATTTAAATCAGCAANTTGCTAACCAGAAGGAAGCGCTCACGCATAATGCAGGAGTCTGGGGGTTATCAGCATACTAGCTAATAATCTTGTATCAGCATCTATTTCAACTTCGATTTGCTTACAGTAAAGGTATAAAACTCTACAGTGTGGGTGCTCATCCATAACTACTCCAAACAGGCTTTCATTTAAATCAGCAAGTTCTCTCCCTCCCACTGAACACAGCACACACAAACACAGGTGGTACATCTACTTTACTCTACAAAGATGGTTTTCAGTACTGCCACATTTTTTAAGTAAGGTGATTCCATATGTTGCTGTTAAGAGACCATCTATCTACAGCTTGCACTACTGTGACAGTAGGTAGTAGAACTTCTACTGTTAAAAACACCACCTTCATCAACCTAGTCAGGTCAGAAGATAAAAGAAGCTTTAAATGCTACAATGGCAGCAGTTCTCAATGCAGACAGTAAACTCTATTTGGAGGTAGGACAATTTACTGTTCCACTAGTGGATAGCTGTGCTCGAAGGATGGCTGCGTATGTGTTCTTGAGAGGGAGGAAGGAAGGGGGACAGCTTCTAGTCCTGTGATCGCAGACTGCTGCTGACACAATCCTCAGACCAACAGCATTTCCCTCCCCCCCCCCAATAAATGCATTAATGCCAGTCTCAGTCACCAACCGGAAGGGGAAGAATGCCATCTGCACTCACTAACTGATTACAGAAGATGAAGAAGGCACGCAGAATCACGGAGTAGGAGTATTCAGAAATAAAAGATGAGATTGACAGAGGTGAGATATGACAGACATTGACTGATTTGCACTTTCATCTACTTCTTCCTAAATATCTGTATTAGATTTTTTTTTTCCCAAAGCATGAATGCCAAGACTAAAAAACTGCATGAGCAATATCCAATGCTTAATTACAGGAACTGTCAAATTGAATAATAATTTTCTCACATCTTGTTTCTTATGAAACAAGAGCATTCTGATGCTTCAGAGTACATACAAGAAACCCCTTAAACTACTATGCAATACAGCCTATCAATTCGCTATACAGCCTTTCAATTCGCTTCTTAGTTTTAGGCTTCTACACCAAAAACAAAGCCTGCAGGAACCCCTATTGTTTCAACAAAATGTTGTGTAGGCATAGCATTTCCCTTCAATATTGCAGAAGTAAGTCAACAAAAAGTCATTTGTTGATCAATAAATACAATTTTTGATTTAATCTATGGATAATACAGCAATTGCCTGGCTTCTGTCCACTGCACAGGAGTGCTCTACCTCACTCATGTGTTACATGTAGCTGCAAAGAATAAAAGCATTTTAATTAAAGGCATGTAAAATACTTTTGTATGAAGTAATTCTCATTTTCACAAGACTACTTTTAGTTGGGCAGGGGAAGAAAAGAGGGAAGGCAGAGAAAAATCTCTTTTCTGAAAAAAAGCGGAACTCCAGATATCCAAGAAGAAAAACTCATTACATCCATTGATAAACACATTTGATTTGATTTTATTCCTAAAAATACGCAAGAGCACAGAGAAGTGCTTAGAAGCCTCTCTCCCCACTTTATTAAAGTGGTGAAATGCTTAAAATTCAGGTAGCACAGGTATTCTCCCTATAATGTCTAGAAAAAACTCTCAATCCCATAAAACACATTAACCACATTCCCAAAAGAATTTGTCATTACTTATCCAAAGTAGCTTTTTACCATTTTACGTTTGCACTCAGAGAAGGTTGTCTCAGTTCTTTCAGTAGCAGTGCCAGCTTACACTGTTTGGGGAACTATGACGCTAGTTTGTTAAAAATTATAAGCAATGGAACTATCAAGACAAACACAGATGAACAAAACTAAGTAATAAAACTTGTAATAAACATCAATAATTTATTCCAGTGACTTTTTCTGAATAGCCATTAACGCACTCGTAGGCGTGTCTATGAACAACTATCATTTCATTGGTAACTCTGACACAGTAGATATTTTTTCATTGTAATCCTTACGGTATATTTCCCTTTTCAAAGAAAGGAGCAATGGGCAAAAACCCTCAATAAAGCAGGTAAGATTTAAAATCCCTACTACTGCACATTATTTCATTTCTCACAACGTCTTCTATAAGAAAAAAGGCACAGCAGGTGGCTTGAAAAATTTGTAGCAGATCTATAATGAGTAAGATCAAGCAGAGCTGGCAAGCATACAGGAATATAATCAGAAATCAGTGCACTAGAGCTTACTTCATTCCCCAGAAACAGAAATAATTGCATTAAAGGCTTTCAATGTTTTGGTAAATATGAAAACAGCTATTTCAAAAGAATGACAGAATCCTTTCTAGTTGTTTTAAGAATTTGCTTACCAGTGAAACAATAACAAAACCGAAGGATCTCAGACATTACGCTATTTTTCATCTGATAGTTTTTTTACTTACTTGAGCATTTTTTCCCATATATCACTGTCATAAAAGGCATGGCTCCAACCCATTTTGACTGTTCCAACAATGACATTCTGCTTAAAAACATCTGATCCTAACTTGCGATACAGTTCTTCACAATCATCCAAAGGGATATGGAACAACCCCAACATAAAAGCTAATATAGCTCCTGAAAAAGAAATATTTTTAAATGTAAAATACAGCCTGGAGTAAAATTATAAAAATGGATTACTATTTAATGTAGTTCATAGGTTAGCAGAGTATCTATCTTGAAAAGGGAAGAGCAATTTACAGTTATATCACTAAATTGCTGTTCAATGATCACAAACTATGTTTTAAAAGGACATACACAAGACAGGAAGAGCCTACTTTCAAAAACATGAGAAGTTGACAAATGGCATTATTTCATTTTGCACATTTCATCCCTGCAAACACATATAAGACAGAAAGCAAATTAAATCCACTGCTTTATTTGGGAAAATCCATGAGTAAGAGAAATCTATGCTGGGGTATTAAAAATATACTTGGAGCACTGCCTACTAGCTGGCAAACTCTGAGTCAGTGAAGAAAAATTCTAGGAAAATTCTGTAAAGGGAAGTGAGTTTTGACTGGTTTGGAACACATTTGGTTGCAACCATTTACAATTAGTCATCGATACACAGTGCCATCTAGTGTGTGCCTAAAAATATTCTGACCTATCCTCGTAGGAACAAACAACCATACCCAAAAAAGCATGGTTGCAGAATATAATTTAAAAGATTGTGGAAAATTACAGTTAATGCATCACTACAATTCTTAGACATATTAAGCTGAAAGGGAGATATACAACCTTTAAATCTAATTGTGCAATACTGCGAGGACATGTAACTACGTGTTAGGATACATGAATTTTCCAATTTGGAAATGAATGAAATAGGTTTGAACAGAATTAATTTTAAAAAGAGTAAATTCTTGAAATAGAGTAAGAATGAAACACACATGCAGAAAGAACTACATAAAGTAAGTTACAGATGGCTTTAAAGAAAATATGACTTCCAAGCTTCTTTCTCTCTCACAAACCCCACCACGCCAACAGCAGTGTCAGTGGAATGACGCCTCAATTTTTTAAAACCTAGCATGCATGCTTAATACAACCTGGGCCTACCTGACACATCGAAGTTTCATCAAAGGAAACACACTCAACTGCCAAATCACGAAACGTCTGTGTTCAACACAGACTAAAAGCAGAGAGCATAATTCTCCTGAGTCATGCAAAACCTCTGCTACCTTCTCTTCGTCTTAAAGTGCCAATTCTATAATATCATGCATTTGCTATTTTGGTGAAGAGTTTCAAAGTCAAAGAGACAAAATTCATACCAAATGCACACTCATTTTCACTTCACCTCCTGAAAAACAGCACCAAAAACTGCAGTCTGCATCAGCACACAGGTGGCAGTAGATAATATCAGAGTCAATGCACACATTAAAGGTCTTTGCTGAAACCTGCTGGATGGTAACAAGACACTCACAGGAGAGTAAGGTCAAAATCAAAGATACAGTGCAGGCTCTCTCAGATGGTCCAGTGAAAAAGTTTCTGATGCTTCCATCACATCCTTCTCTGTACCACAGACTCCTACACTCCAGCCACCACTCAACCTTGACAGCCAACACTTCACCGGGAAGAAATACCTAAATAAAACCTGGGAGGCCAAAGAATTTACCTTGAAGAACACATGGATACAGTTGGCTAGTAAGACACAAGATAAGACCAGAATATAACCTGAAAGACAAAAGTATACCTTCCTTATTCAGTACTAGTAAGACTTCAGCTGAAGTGCTATATCTGGACCTGAATAACATTCTTCAAAAAAGATGTAGACCAATTCAGAAAAAGAAAAATCACAGCAAAAAGTCCTCCAAAAACAATCACGCGTCAAGGAAATCAGTCTGTAAGGAAAGCCTGAGTAAACAGGCTATGACAAAAGCATTTAAATACATAAAAGGCTGCTGCAAAAACAAAAGAAAGAATCTGTTATCCATGTTCCTGGGGAGTCAGGAAGAAAGAGAAAACAAATTTGAACTGCAACAGGAAGATCCACATTAGACATTTGGATTTTTTTTTTCCTCAAACGTAAAGACAGCAGAGCACTAGCACAGATTTTCTGAAGGGATCTAACATGATTCAGAATGTTAGAAAATGGTCAATAGTGAAACACACAGAGCTGATCCTTCCCTTGGGAAAAGAGATAATCTCCTAAGGCATACTTCCAGCTCTATAACACCACGATGTGATTTATTCATGAGTTCTCCTGAAAAAAAAAAAACAACTTCTTCCATCAGAAAGGTTTTCAAAATGCATTTCAAAACTGGAAAGACATCACGGGCAAAAAAAATCATCAACACAGAGATGCCAGCTTTGTTAAAGGAGCCTCCTCATCTGCAAGTCACTGATGGCTGGGAGAATACATGGGGGCACTAGCCCTGAGCTGTTCTTAACAACTTGGGNGAAGGCTGCTGCAAAAACAAAAGAAAGAATCTGTTATCCATGTTCCTGGGGAGTCAGGAAGAAAGAGAAAACAAATTTGAACTGCAACAGGAAGATCCACATTAGACATTTGGATTTTTTTTTTCTCAAACGTAAAGACAGCAGAGCACTAGCACAGATTTTCTGAACAGATCTAACATGATTCAGAATGTTAGAAAATGGTCAATAGTGAAACACACAGAGCTGATCCTTCCCTTGGGAAAAGAGATAATCTCCTAAGGCATACTTCCAGCTCTATAACACCACGATGTGATTTATTCATGAGTTCTCCTGAAAAAAAAAAAACAACTTCTTCCATCAGAAAGGTTTTCAAAATGCATTTCAAAACTGGAAAGACATCACGGGCAAAAAAAATCATCAACACAGAGATGCCAGCTTTGTTAAAGGAGCCTCCTCATCTGCAAGTCACTGATGGCTGGGAGAATACATGGGGGCACTAGCCCTGAGCTGTTCTTAACAACTTGGGAGGACTATTTTGGGAGAATATCCTTATGTGAAGTCCTTATACAAACTTCACATACATCCAAAACTGAAAATCAAACAGACCACTACAATTCAGATGTCTTTGTAGTAAAATGCACTGGAAAACAGTATGCTTAGAGAACCTTTGATCACAGTATGTCAACGATCGAACCCCTCATATGATGCATCTGAATGCCACTAATTATTAGAAAATACAGAAATGTAGGAAAAAAGTGTATTTTAAAAATTCTTGGAGCAGGCTAGCACATTCGAAAATGTGTTAGTATGCACTTTGCCCGATCACATACTCTTGATGTTATAAACTGCTCCCTGTGACTGAATTGTAAGTGTACCACTACTGAGAAGTATCTTTGATGTATCTGGAGACTGAGTGAGCAGTGAAAAGGAACATACAAGCCACATGCACAACACACCTACTGGTAAGTTGTCCTCAATGGGTTAAGTGCTCTGTGCATCTATAAAAGCATGTCATACTCTGGAGAACAGGGATAATGACCCTCACTTACAGAATTCCCAGCAGCTCAGTTCATGGGGCAATGGCACTTTCTCCTCTCAACTACCTTGTTTTCACCCTTGGACTTTTGCACAGAACAGGGACAAACCTGTACAGAATTTACACTGACTTAGTCCCCCATGAAAAAGGGTTCAGTGGCCACGCTGCACGTGCTCACTGATGTTCTGGTACTTCCATGCCCAGATACTGTGCTCAGCAACAGGCAGGTGACCTAAGTATGCAGGGCCCATTACAGCATCATTACAGTGATCTTTCTCTGCGAGTGTCTGAGCTTACACCCTATGACCACCAGGGAAGGGAAGTACAGGGAAGCTAACTACAAATACAGACTCTGAGATGCCGAATTCACAGAAAACTGATTATTTCTAAAAGGCAAAATAGCTAAACGATACTATGAGATATGAAAAGCACAGCAGGAAAAAAAAAANTGGTCAATAGTGAAACACACAGAGCTGATCCTTCCCTTGGGAAAAGAGATAATCTCCTAAGGCACACTTCCAGCTCTATAACACCACGATGTGATTTATTCATGAGTTCTCCTGAAAAAAAAAAAACAACTTCTTCCATCAGAAAGGTTTTCAAAATGCATTTCAAAACTGGAAAGACATCACGGGCAAAAAAAATCATCAACACAGAGATGCCAGCTTTGTTAAAGGAGCCTCCTCATCTGCAAGTCACTGATGGCTGGGAGAATACATGGGGGCACTAGCCCTGAGCTGTTCTTAACAACTTGGGAGGACTATTTTGGGAGAATATCCTTATGTGAAGTCCTTATACAAACTTCACATACATCCAAAACTGAAAATCAAACAGACCACTACAATTCAGATGTCTTTGTAGTAAAATGCACTGGAAAACAGTATGCTTAGAGAACCTTTGATCACAGTATGTCAACGATCGAACCCCTCATATGATGCATCTGAATGCCACTAATTATTAGAAAATACAGAAATGTAGGAAAAAAGCGTATTTTAAAAATTCTTGGAGCAGGCTAGCACATTCGAAAATGTGTTAGTATGCACTTTGCCCGATCACATACTCTTGATGTTATAAACTGCTCCCTGTGACTGAATTGTAAGTGTACCACTACTGAGAAGTATCTTTGATGTATCTGGAGACTGAGTGAGCAGTGAAAAGGAACATACAAGCCACATGCACAACACACCTACTGGTAAGTTGTCCTCAATGGGTTAAGTGCTCTGTGCATCTATAAAAGCATGTCATACTCTGGAGAACAGGGATAATGACCCTCACTTACAGAATTCCCAGCAGCTCAGTTCATGGGGCAATGGCACTTTCTCCTCTCAACTACCTTGTTTTCACCCTTGGACTTTTGCACAGAACAGGGACAAACCTGTACAGAATTTACACTGACTTAGTCCCCCATGAAAAAGGGTTCAGTGGCCACGCTGCACGTGCTCACTGATGTTCTGGTACTTCCATGCCCAGATACTGTGCTCAGCAACAGGCAGGTGACCTAAGTATGCAGGGCCCATTACAGCATCATTACAGTGATCTTTCTCTGCGAGTGTCTGAGCTTACACCCTATGACCACCAGGGAAGGGAAGTACAGGGAAGCTAACTACAAATACAGACTCTGAGATGCCGAATTCACAGAAAACTGATTATTTCTAAAAGGCAAAATAGCTAAACGATACTATGAGATATGAAAAGCACAGCAGGAAAAAAAAAAGAGAACTGTAATGCACAAGAGGCACACTTCCTATCATTTAATGCATCACTCTTGTAAACCACAACTCATCCAGCTGCAAGCTTCTGCAAATCCTATTGGCATATGTACCATCAACACAAACTGAAATGGTAAAGTACACTGCTAGCACGTGCTGACAGATATGTACAACCTCTCCCAGCCACGTCCTGTCATCTACTGCAAGCCGAACTACTGCAGTCAAAATCTTGATAGTGTAAACAAAGCTTCAAAGAACACTTCAACTACTTTCTAGTGGTTACAAAACCCAAAGTCTGGTGAAGAACTAAAAATAAAGTTAGTTCTAACCAGAGTAGTGGAATCGAATTACAAACATCGGGCCTCCCTACCAAAGATAAAATGTCTTTATCATGACTGAAGGAAACATTAGAGAAGTGTTTGGTTAGTGAAACTACGTTCCAAACAAACAACCACCTACTGCTATTTTTCCAAAGACTATTAACATTGCAAAGCAGGGAACTATACTGTGCCTACAAACAAGTTCTGTCTAGTAGACTTAGACATTCTCCTCTTCTCTCCTATTTTGAGCCTACTAAGCAAATCTCTGGAAACACAAACATTCTATCTAGTCATGGTGATCTGCATGTAATGTTATTTCTGAACTAAGCTGTACGGCAGACAAGCATAGTGCAATAAAATTGAAGAATTTGGGTTTCTAAGGAAACTGAGCTTTTGAACTACAGCATATTTCTTATGTTAGAAATCAGCATTATCCTGCTGCTGGTCTAGCATGGTTCCCAAAAGAGATTACGGTCTTCTAAAAAGAAACTTCTACTTTAGAGTTTCCTACTTCCTAAGGAGGAGTAACTTATCATTGAGTCATTAAGGCTGGGAGGGACTTCTAGAGGTACCTAGTCCAATGTCCTGTTCAAACAGGTTCATTTAGACCAGGATACTCAAAACTTGTTGAGTTTTGACTGTCGCCAGGGATGGAGATCCCACAGTGTCTGCAGGCAACTCCTTCCAGTGTCTGACATCCTTGCAAGGAAAATACGATTCCTTATAACAAATTGTAACTTCCCACATTCTAACTTGTCTGCTGGCTTTTCTCCTATCACTGTACACCTTCAAGCAGAGTCCAGCTCTGTATCTTCTGCGTTTTCCCATTAGTTGAAACAGCAATAACACTTCCCCTTAGCCTTCTCTTCTTAAGACTGAATAAACCCTGTTCTTGCGCTCTCTCCCTATGTATCATGACCTCCAGTCCCCTGACCATCTGACAGACTCACCCAATGCGTACGATAACTTACTCAACAGATTAAGGGTTTACTGAGGACCCCAAAACCAGACATACAGTGGCCAAACAGAGACCCTTAATCTGTTCGGAATGTTCTCGTGCATACAGGCCAACATGTAGTCAGTTTTCTTTGCTACACCAACAATTCACATGCAACTTGTTCCAACAGAACCAGGTCTTCTTCTGTAAAGCTTGTTTCTAGACAGTCAGCCCATCTGCAATGGAGGGCTTAGTACCTGGCTTTAATGAACCTTAGGTGGTTCCCGTCAAGCGATTTCTCCACCTTGCACAGGCCAATCTGAACAGAGGGTACCACTGTACTGACCACTTCCTCTAATTTAGTATTATCCAAGATCTTGCTACAGGCACACTCTGTCCTGCTGTGCAGGTCATTAATAAACACAGGAAACATTATTGGCCCAGTTATCAGTCCCTGAGGGACATTACCTTAGTGTAAAGCCCCGTAAACATCTGAGATATTTATATCTGTGCACAAAATGAGTTTCACATTCACTGAAAAATTGACAAATCAGTTTGAAGTTACAAACTTACCATTAATAACCTAAAGTTCTTATTCAGAAAAAAAAAAGAAATACTTTAGAAATCACAACCCCAGTCGGAAACCAGCAAGTTCTGCAAAATCTACATTTATTCTCAGATGTTCTTTTACTACATTAATCGAAAACTTCCAATGTGTGGCTTAATTACCTGTGCTTACACCACAAATGTAGTCAAAAAGTTGATGAACCGGCTTTCCAGTTAGTTCTTCTAGTTTCCGTAGAGTCTGAAGTGCAACTAATCCCCTGAAACACAAAAAAAAAAACCCTTCACATATAATAGCAGCTTTATCTTACATAGATCTAAGTCCACCTTTGCTTAATTACAACTAATTATAACTAGTAACTACAACAGCAAAGTGCAACTAATCCCCTGAAACACAAAAAAAACCCCCTTCACATATAATAGCAGCTTTATCTTACATAGATCTAAGTCCACCTTTGCTTAATTACAACTAATTATAACTAGTAACTACAACAGCAAAGTGCAACTAATCCCCTGAAACACAAAAAAAACCCCCTTCACATATAATAGCAGCTTTATCTTACATAGATCTAAGTCCACCTTTGCTTAATTACAACTAATTATAACTAGTAACTACAACAGCAAAGTGCAACTAATCCCCTGAAACACAAAAAAAACCCCCTTCACATATAATAGCAGCTTTATCTTACATAGATCTAAGTCCACCTTTGCTTAATTACAACTAATTATAACTAGTAACTACAACAGCAAAGTGCAACTAATCCCCTGAAACACAAAAAAAACCCCCTTCACATATAATAGCAGCTTTATCTTACATAGATCTAAGTCCACCTTTGCTTAATTACAACTAATTATAACTAGTAACTACAACAGCAAAGTGCAACTAATCCCCTGAAACACAAAAAAAACCCCCTTCACATATAATAGCAGCTTTATCTTACATAGATCTAAGTCCACCTTTGCTTAATTACAACTAATTATAACTAGTAACTACAACAGCAAAGTGCAACTAATCCCCTGAAACACAAAAAAAACCCCCTTCACATATAATAGCAGCTTTATCTTACATAGATCTAAGTCCACCTTTGCTTAATTACAATTAATTATAACTAACTACAACAGCAAGAATCTTGAATATTTCAGAGAATGAAAGAGTAGCAGAACAAAGTAGAACGATGAATATGAAATATAAATCATATAAAAAAATAGTACTCCACAGCTACAGCAATATTGTTTTGTAGTCATACTGTTTTGTAGCAAAGGCTCAGGGACTACCATATTCTGTAGCTGTACCATAGATTTTAACTGCATCCACACCACACAGCACAAAGTTTGGTCTTAACAGGGCTATATAATGCCCCTTGGGATATAATATTTTGCTGTCTGTTGTTTTTTGTTTGTTTGTTTTATCTGAAATAATGGGAGAGATGCATTCCAGACCACCAGACTTGTGCTTCGATAGCACAAAACGGAGTATCTTGCATACAAACATGATGACTCCGCTGGGCTAGAGCTAGAGGACTGAGTATGGCAACCTTGCCAACACATTCTGCTGAGAATGACACCTCCTGCATGCTGCCCCCAAATCCATCCTGGCTTGTGCTGAAGAGCAGTAGTGAACACACTCCAGAACGATAGCCAGATGAACATCACCAATTAAGTGGTACAGCAGCCAGTAGTCCGTACTCAGGCTCGCTCTCTGGACTTGTTTCATTTAGTGCTATAGATGTAGATACCGCTTTCTAAAGATAAGGTGTCTTATAATGTCACTCCCCTAGAAATCTAATAGAAAAATCAACACACTTTATTTATACATACAGGCATCATGCCATTATCTGTGAAGCATCCTTCTTTCTACTTTGTAACATTTTTATGGTTTACCAGGAACTTTTGAAAACACGAATGTTGAAGCTGTGACATGCACTTACTCTGTATTGAAGACAACCGATTTTGATGCAAGTAAAGAAATACTATAAGGAAATAAAAAGTTCATGAAACCGTATTCCTGCAGTGACTTCATACTTCACTTTCTACCAATAAAGATTTGTGAATCAGTAAATATTTGTCAATAAGATTTCTTCAAATATGCCTGAAACACGGCTTTTGGTACAGTACCAGATTTCAAATTTAATGAACGTAGCTTCGCTACTACTCTGTACAAATTGTGGTAGGTGCATAAATTCAAGGGGAAAACAAAAAGCATTAATTGTAGGAGAAACATGAATCAACAGCATGGCTATAAGAGCTGTCACCACTAGCCTATTCATATGAGAACAGTCCTGCTAAGGCAGGTCACCCTCCAGAGGAAGAACACCTTTTGTATTAAACAATTATAAGAGTATTAACTACTACTAGCATTTCACACCAACTTTGTAATTCTGAGACCGGACTCAAATAACCATTTAATATACTTTCAAAAGTAGAAAGAGCCAATTCAAGCACTTAAGTGTGTAGCCAACTTTAAATAGGTAAGTAATTGCAATGTCATAGAGCTACAAATGCATGGAAATTTAAGCACAAATGGATAAAAATATATACTTGGCACTTGGATAGTCAAATGTAACATAACTGTAGATCATAAATTGCATCTTTGGGCACAAACCTGAAGAGAAACTGAAATTTTATTTCCACTTACAGTATGAAAAAATGCTACAAATACATAAAAACCCCAGAGGTTTTACCTTGTTCCTCCTCCATCAATAGTGAGGACTCGAATTCCCCAGCCTTTCACAGGGTCTGTATATCCAATTATAGCTAAAGTCTCTCTAACAGCAGCCTGAAGACTGTCGTCATTTGCCTGTCTCAGTCGCAGCAGGCATGGGATTAACTTTTCCTATTGATAAATACAAAGATGCTTCATTCTAACTATATGTTTATACCAAAATAATCCATGCTTAAATTTACTAGTTTGGCATTTACGTATAAAAGTAATACATAATTTAAACTCGGAGGAAAACTTATTTAAAACTGTACCCATCTTTCTTTGTAACAAGGGAAAGAAAGGACTTCAATACTATGTACTACACCTCTCATTGCTAAAGTAACCACCTATCAGAATTGAACAAACAAGGTGAGAAGTAAATCTTTCAAATAGCTAGAAAAGCTATATTTATCAGCAGTTTAGTTTTATTGACATTGGTGTCACATTGGCCAAATAGAAACTCAAGTACGGAGCACACCAAGTGTAGCTAAAAGACCAGATTTTGCTGAATAAGTATCATACTGACTCAAAACAAGAAATGGCTTCAAAGTACACTATATTAAAACAACAAAAAACTCAAATTCTTCCTCACATCGAGTAATGTTTAGGTTTACAATTATTATCACAAAGATACAGAGTACTAATATCAAAATGGGAGTAGTGAGTGTACTCTTTCATAATACGGTAATTCACATCTATTCATGTGCATGTCTGACATGTACCCTGCTCAGATGATTCATCTGGCCTGCACTCCACTCCCAAAGATTTCTTTTCCAGGAATTCTATAATTTATGTCACGTATCTGTCACATCTTGTGGAAAAAGGCATGGGACTGACAAATGCTGTGATTTGGCTAGTACTGCGAGAACGGTCTACCATGCACCTCCTGTCCTTTCACTGCAGGAAACAGAATGAGTAGGACTAGATTACATGAACTTATTTGATGGTTATGCTCCACTCTTGTCATCTCTCTTCGAAGGAAGCATGCAAACAAGCATAAAAACTGTTGGGCATATGCAGATCAACTGTACCGTACGTTCCGGTCTGGTCAATTGCAACAGAGGACACAGTGTATGACCTTCGTCTACTACTAGAATAAGCTATACTATCTATCCACATGACAATGCTGTATGCTTCTAAATTAAACACTGCAATCTTAAGAGCCTTAACCTAAACTACTGATAGTTTGCATACAAATCTGCTTGAACCACCTAAAAAAAACAGCTGTGAAAGGAGACATTCACAATGCGATCCTTACAAATAGAAAATATGACTAGTCCACAAAAGCTAAGAAGAAAGTTTTATGTTATTCTGTGTCAATCATCTGTCAGATATTTATGTTTTCTCTAAGAATGAAGATTATTTGCACCTTAATTGCAACTCCTCTGCTCTCTGGAAATTCTAGAAGATGATAGGTCAGTTCTTCAACCCTGCTGATACAGACTCTTCGATTAGAGGATCTTCGTAGGGCTTGAACTAAAGCTCGAGTCCTGTTATCAATACTCACTCTTGCGATTATCTAAAAAAAGACAAAGGTATACAAATAACATGAAACTACTCTAAGAAACGTGTAAAAATTGTCAAGACTAGTTCCAACTGTTATTTTAAGAGTTCTCAGAAGTTATGGACAGCATGTTGTACTAGAGATCTGCTACAGGCTCCAAGTAAGCGTTGCATAAACAGGCAACCTTTTGATTGTTTGTTTACTAGAACACTAAACAAAGGCAGATCACAGCAACAATACACCAAACAAACATGTGTTGGCATACAGTCAGATGTATTTTCACGACAACTCCAAAATAATAGTATTTGGACCATGAAGGAGTGTAAGATTACTACAACTACAATCACAAAACAGCAACTAGATCTATCTATACTTATGCACTCTCTCTACATATATGAACTAAATATATGTACATACTGCACACACACGTGTATATATACTTTATACATAAACTTATAATACTTATATTAAAAGTATATACATACATATACCTATTTATAAGTATGTATGTGTAAGTTTATATATACAAACTACATGTAAGTTTTATTTGTTTCTACAGTTTTTATGTGTATATACATACTTACTAAGTACATATGTACTTACATGTATGTACACATAAATAAGTGTATATGTACATACATTTGGAAGTACACACATAGGTATATACTTACGTAAGTACATATATAAGTTTACACATATATGTATGTACAGTGTAGATCTTGTATAAAATATACATAGAAATAACATATAAAGAAATAACACTAAACAAAGACTTGCCTTTTCTCTCTGAAGCGACAGATGCTTTTCCCTCTCTTCCGCAGTCTTAGCCTCTTTTGCTTTGACCTCCTCATCTTTCTCAGACACTTCTTGTTCTGGCTGTTTACTCTTTTCTTGTGAAGCAACTTTTGTATCAGATCTTAACTTCGGAACCAACCCACCAATGTAACTGTCCACAAACGCTTGTACGCTGTTACTGGGATATGAAAGAAAGTTTGCAATACTTTTTTTAGTGGAAACTGGAAGAGCACTACTTGTCTTTTCAGCACCCAGAGTCGCTGCTTCAGGAGCTAATGCAGCTGCTGAATCCACTGTCTTTTCTTCACTCATTACAGTATTTTCTGATGAATCCAGCTTATTCCTCTCCTCAGTTTTAGAGTCCGGTAACAAAGCATTCCTTTTTTTCTCTTGATCCATACCAGAATTATTAAAGTACCAGTTGATATGATCAGCTACAAAGTTGTAAGTCTCTCCAAAATTTGTAGAAAAGTAGCTTATATGAAAGAGGTGGGGTTTAGTAAACACTGAATCTTCCGGAGTATCTTGGTAAGCTCCACTTGAACTTACTAACACAGACTCCGAGTTTTCATTTGCACAAGCGGATTTCTGTGCAGCTGGGCCTCTGTTGCAATCCTCCTGGGTTCTGGCATCTGTGACTTGTTTATCATTTTCTAGATTTGCACTGATGTTATTTGCATCTGCATTACTTTTATTTGCTTTTCCCAGAGTACCTGAGTGTGACTTTAATCGAGCTATCCGTGAAACCAGTTCACTGTGAGTGCCAGACACTGCCTTTGAAACAGATTCTATAGTATTCTTAATTCGTGACATGCGATTGTTCACTTTTGTAAGTCCTCCGGAAGAAGAAGTTAAAAGCTGAGAAACTCTGTAGCATAAAAAGTCATGGCTGTAAACATATTTGTTATACCAAAACGTTCTGCTTCTGGCCCATTTACATTGACGCTCGCTTGTATGAAAAACTCTCAGGTGAACAGCATGATTTATCCTCCAGCAGACTTTAGGTCTACACAAATAGAGGTATTTGCCTCTTTGCTTCCACCAAACACTTTTTGGGTTAATCACAAAGAACAAATATGCATCTAAAGATAAATGAACTGTCATCACTTATAAATAATTACACCTTTTCTAGTGGTTGTCTATTTCATTCCAGAAAATTTATTTCAATAAGTGAGTCTCGTACCAGGGTGTTATCTGAAAAACAATTAAAAAAAAACAACAATAGAAACCCCAAACCAGTAACAAGGTAAACTAAAATTACAGAGCTGCTTAAAGCAGATGCAGTTTATTTATTCTTTTAGTAAAGACAGATAAACATTCAAACCAATCTCACAGGGACATCTACTGCTCAGGACACTAATTTCAACACGTTATTCCTTAAAGGCCAATTTAAGTCCGTCTTGAGCAATATGCAACACTTGTCAAAAGCATTTAGTGACATATAGAAAACTGCTCGCCAGTCTTTCCAGTAAAGTGAAATTTCCATTTCTTTAGCAATTTATCTTCTGCAGAGACCAAATTTCAAAAGAACTTGTCATTATATTACCACCCCCTTGTAGGGAGGAGGATTTTGAGCAAGCCTTTGAGCAAAGCTTCAGCATAAAGCCACAAGTCTGACGACACGTTCCTGTCCTAAGGGCAGCACGCAATCCTTACTCTACAAGGAAAACGCAGACGTTTCTGAAGTGGATCAGAGCGTCACAAGCTATGGGCGAGCCGCGCTGAAACCACTGAAGCAAACCCATTATTTGGCAGGCTCGCGGGGCGGAGGCGGCCCGACACCAGCGCAGGCCGGCGGCAAAGCGGAGGCGTTGCCGGCACCGCCGCGGGCAGGAGCGTCGTTACTCACAGTTTCCTCAGCGGCGGCCCGAACCTACGCCGTGCCTCGCCCCACGCCCGCGGGATCACCGACGCCGCCGGACTCCGGGGCGATATATAGGGGCGCGGGAGGCCGGGGGGGGGGAGTGGGCTCTGTTTCTACCTTGCGCCATTTCGCAGAAACGATTTCGAGAGCGGCCGCGTAAACAAGCGAGTCCCGTCCCGTCCCGTCCCCTCCCGGCGGCGGCCCCACGTCACGCGCCCACACCCACCTCTGCGTCACAGGCGCGAATCCCGCGTGCCCGGCACGCGCTGGCCACCACCCCCCCCATCTACCCACGCTCCCTCCCCGCCCCCCAGGGGGGACGCGACTCAGCCCGGCGGCGGGTACCTGCTCAGAAACGGCTCCCGCCTCCCCCCACTCCCCAAGCCGCCGGCGACCGCCAGGCAAGGCCTGCCGCCCCTCACGAGCAGGGCGGCCGCAGGGGCCGCGGCCCGCGCGGTGCCGCACCGGCGGAGCGGGCAGGACGGCGGCGGTAACGACCACCAGCAGCAAGCCCGGCCCGGCCGCGCGACTGAGCATGCGCCGTGCCCAGCAACGCCGGAAACAGCTGAGACACGTGGGGCGGAGCTGGGCGGGGCAAGGTCACGGCCGCGGGGCGGCGGCGGCGGCAGCTGCTGCGCCTGCGCGCGCGCTCCGGCCGGCGTTGTTGGTGTGCGGTGTCACATTGGCCAAATAGAAACTCAAGTACGGAGCACACCAAGTGTAGCTAAAAGACCAGATTTTGCTGAATAAGTATCATACTGACTCAAAACAAGAAATGGCTTCAAAGTACACTATATTAAAACAACAAAAAACTCAAATTCTTCCTCACATCGNGTAGGACGTGTGGAGCGGCACGCGCGGGGCGGGGGCCGGTGCCGGTGCCGTCTGGGCGGTCGGCGACGGCATTTTACTCACAAAAAGTAAAATTAATTTTCTTACCTGGTATTTTTTCCCCAGAAGGAAAAATTATATCCATTGCGTGTTGTAATTATTACGTGTTTTTTATAAATCGGACAGACTGAACTCTCTACATCTCCCAGTGCAGGACATTCTTCAGCTCTTCAGTATTTTAGGGATATTCACTGAATAATTCGTAGTTCCTTTTTTGCCTCCCGTCAACGTTGTGGGTTGACCCTGCCTGGGCGCCAGGTGCCCACCAAGGCCGCTCTGTCACTGCCCCTCCTTCAGTAGGGCGGGGAGAAAATAATGAGTAAAAACTCGTGGATCGAGGTAAGGACAGGGCGATCCTTACCCAGTGCTGTCACGGGCAAAACAGACTCAACTTAGGGAAATTAAAATTTATTGCCAATTAATAACAGAGTAGAATAGTGAGAAATAAAACCAAGTCTAAAAATGCCTTCCCCCCACTCCTCCCTACTTCCCGGGCTCTACTTTGCTCCTGATGTCTCTCCCTCCTCCCCACAGAGGTGCAGGGGTACGGGGAATGAGGGCACAGTCAGTTCATCACACGCTGTCTCTGCTGCTCCTTCCTCCTCAGGGGAGGGCTCCTCACACTCTGCCCCTGCTCCGGTGTGGGGTCTCTCCCACGGCAGACAGTCCTCCATGAACTTCTCTGACGTGAGTCCTTCCCATGGGCTGCAGTTCTTCATGAGCTGCTCCAGCGTGGGTCCCCGTGGGGTCACAAGCCCTGCCAGCAAATCTGCTCCAGCGCGGGCTTCCCATGGGGTCACAGCCTCCTTCAGGCATCCACGTACTCTGGCATGGGGTCCTCCATGGGCGGCAGGTGGAGATCTGCTCCACCATGGACCTCCCCAGGCTGCAGGGGGACAGCCTGCCTCACCATGGTCTGCACCACACTCTGCTCCAGCACCTGGAGCACCTCGTCCCCCTTCTTCTTCACTGTCCGCGGTGTCTGCAGCATTGTTCCTCTCACACATTCTTACTCCCCTCTCCCAGCTGCTGTTGAGCAGAAGCTTTATCTTTTCTTAAATATGTTACCACAGGGGCCCTGCCAATGTCACTGAGGGGCTCAGCCTTGGCCAGCAGCGGGTTCACCCTGGAGCTGGTTGGAACTGGCTCCTTCCAACGTAGGGGAAGCTTCTAGTGGCTTCTCACAGAAGCCACCCCTGTAGCCCCTCCTGCTGCCAAAACCTGGTCATGTAAACCCAATGCAATGAAATTTTTGCACTCTTAAGACAAGGCAAGACTTAAAGGCGATATTCCAGTAACACTTACTCAGTGAAGTACTCAGTGGCCACAAATCGCTCACAAGCCATGTAGTATCTAGGATCCTTTTGCATAGGACAGTGGTGGTTCACTCCCAGGTGCTCATCTGTTCCTCCTAAATACTTTCTGAGTTGCTACTTTCCAGNGCCAAAACCTGATCATGTAAACCCAATGCAATGAAATTTTTGCACTCTTAAGACAAGGCAAGACTTAAAGGCGATATTCCAGTAACACTTACTCAGTGAAGTACTCAGTGGCCACAAATCGCTCACAAGCCATGTAGTATCTAGGATCCTTTTGCATAGGACAGTGGTGGTTCACTCCCAGGTGCTCATCTGTTCCTCCTAAATACTTTCTGAGTTGCTACTTTCCAGATTTCCATGGCCTGTTCTGCAGGTATGGTCTGCCTGCCTTGTCTGTAGATGACTACACATGTGGTTGTATGATCTAGTGATCGTTCACTCCCAGCAACTGTATTTAAGACTTGCATGCTATTCTTTAATTTATCGTGTGATTTCATTATATATGGTTAAGCTCGTTTTTAAACCAAATAGCTCAAACAGTAGTGGTGTCTGCCCAAAGTGCCAGATGTAGCTAAGCAGGAAGGTTTTGCTGCCTGTTTGTCGCGGGGGAGAATGGTTAAGGTTTAACGGTCGCTCAAAGAATCACCACCAAAGATAT
>VZSC01010163.1:38421-63100 GCA_013398225.1 Steatornis caripensis
ATACACAGTCACAGCCTGCTGTGGTCCCAGAGAGCTCAAAGGGTCTCGCTTTAGAACCATTATTTATAGAATCGCAAGATTATTGACTTTGGTCAGTGTTACCATTTCATGGCCACAATTCTTATCAGATAATTAGTCTTGGCACCTCTCAGATATGTGGGCTGCGACCCATGCAGGAGAAGATTTAGGTACATTTCCTGGGTAACAGGAGTTCCGGAGTGCCTAATCACTTCAACTCACTGTGATTGCATCAGGAGTTCCAGGTGCAATTAGGGAATGCCTAATTGTCCCAACTGGCTGTGCTCATCCCGGGACAAAGAGGTGCCCTGTTACTTCTTATCTTGGCTCATTGTACCAACAGGCAGGGTCGTAGAGTGCCCAATTATCCCAGCTCTTTGTTCTCATATGGTGCTGAATGATCTGGCATTGCAATGCGGCATGTTAGTAGGGGGAAGCAGGGTCTACACCACAACACGGTTGTATGAGTTTCTTCAGGTAAAGGCCGCTTACTGTTATGAGAGCAACACAGTACTGATATGTTTTAGACTGTGGTAGCAGTGTCAGTTAGCTGAAGCAGCTAACAGACCTGTGTCTGCCCTTGTGCAAGCCCCAGGACTCTTGTTTTCTTGCCACCGTAGTGAGCTGAAGTGGATCTCCTCAGATGACTTAAGAAGCAGTGACCCATCTGAAGCCACAGTCAGAGCTGGCTTTAAACAGGCTAACTTGCATTCTTATGACAATAAAGGGTTAGGGAACACAAGACATACAACTTCAGTAAGAAGTAATCTTGGCCACCTTAAGCATCATGCTGCCAGGGCACATCCTGCCTCTCTTTGCCTGGCAAATGAGGTATTGGAGGTAGGTGGCAGCTGATCCCTTTTAGCTGCACATGGCTCTATCCTAAACAGTCACACTTTGTCCCATAATCTCACTGTAAAATTCCCTTCTGCGCCTGTTCATCTCACCGCTGGGATATGTACAATGCTATGTCGGTTCATACCTTTGCTAAGGAAAAGATTCAAGGATTTCACATTTCAGGCCTAATCACAAATCCATGTGTCTTGCCACATGGCTCTCCGCGAGGATGAACAGACCTGTCTGATCCGACATGTTTGGAGGCCCATGATTCATCAGCTTCTCAAAACAACCACACAACTGTCCGAAACAACTGAAAAACACTGGACAAAAAAGAGATAAATTTATGTATCCCCAGGCACAAATCCTGCATCCACACCTTCTCATTTTGCCAATGCAGCCTTCTCACTACCGTGGTCATAACAATGAGAAGAAATGATCTCAAATGTATTTATTTAAAAGATAGACACTTCAACTAAGCTAATTTTGTAAGCTGTCTTACTAGTTGAAGGTGAGTTGACTCATCTGTTTTGACTAAACACCTACTTTTTAGAGAAGAGAGATGAATCCACCTGCGGCATTCAGGGGGTGGCTAACTCCAATTACAGTAGTTTTCATGTAGTATGGAAATGTTCACATTTATCACATTTTGAGACATATTTTAATTTTAATAGGATGTACATTAACTGTTTTAAAAACACTTTCATTTCAATGCATACCATGGGAAGTCTCAAGCAAGAATTTGCTGTGATTATGGGTGGGGTATTTGCTGCTCTCTATTGAGTTGCATATGCAGCACTCAGGCTCTGTCAGAGTGGTCCCTTAAAATGTGATAGTTTCCAGTTTAGGAAAACACTGAAAGTAGTTTGACTTTAATGAGTGCTATCCCTGTAACTTCATTTTAAAAATAAAAGTCTGTCAAAACGTTTTCTCAATCCACATGTTTTTGTAGGTGAGATGCAAACTTTTGTAAATGAAGTTACAGATCAAAAATTGTGTTAAATCTTCCTGCTTTAATGAATGTTATAGACAAAGTATTGTGATGTCCATACTACAAGTGAGTTGACCGAGTTAATTTATTTGTATGCTATACCTTTAAATGCCATTAATTGTTTCTGACATTCACATTTGTACATTTGTCTCGGACTGCTACTTGGAGAGAAAGTCATAATGCGTTATGAGGCAGCTTGGTAAAAATTGGATATTTACCAGAAATAATTACTCAAAAATTTGTTTTTCTAGGGTTCTTTCTCTTGATTTATGAAATTTGAAACTTTTCTATTTTCTTACATTCTCCTTCACTGTAAAAGGTGGTGCAAATACGCTGAAATTAATTAGTTCTGGAACTCCTTACAAAATTAAGTCTTACTCTTTATTGCTATTCCAGCTGCAGAGTTCAGTGACTTCAGCTTAGATGAATTAAACCTGAACAGAACAACTTCCATGGGCGAGATATCAATTCTGAGAAAATAGTTTTGCATATACTTCCGTTGTACATTTGATACAAAGGTATTATATGAGTAGCATTTGAGTATATGCAGGTAGGGTTTTTATTTTTACTTGCCGTATTGATTACTGATGGTATCCTGGAAACACAGCGCTGTCACCTAAGAGACTCAAACAAATTCAAAAACCTCAAGTATTTCAAAGCACTATGACAAATTAACATACATTGGTAGGGTAGGATTCTGCTAATAATGGTCTCTGAGATAATTGCTTAAATCTAACATCTTCAACGAAGCCTTAAGGAAAATGCTGTTTCCTGTTTTCACCGCCGTAGTATGACATAGGCAGAAGCTGTGTAGCACTCCCAAGTATTTTAAGCTTCGCGAATGCAGAGCACGGGTATTCTGGCTCTTAACGCTAGATGGCAGACAAAAATGGGAAAACATTTCCTTGTTTTCAGCGGTAGAATATTGAAAGATGAATTTGCAATTTGAATTAACATTCACTGAAAGTTCTCAAAATAATAAGAATGAAGACCGTTGGACACAGGCAGAAAATATCATGCTTAGGATTGCAAGGATACTTTCTGCAACCTTTCATTTGGCTGTGGTTTTTGACACAAACAGTATGAATAGTCAAGTGGAACATTTCTACGTTATTTTCTTACTGCTTTTTTATGTCTGTTACTTCCCTTCAATATTTTCCTCAATGCAGAGTAAAAATTCTTGAAGCCTTAGAAAGGCTTAAACTACTCAATTAGAAGAGAAGTGTTCAGAGAAAACTATCATTGCCAAGTAGTCGCCTGGTTGTGAAATTGCCTTCCGTAAATCCAAAAAGCAGGCGATATAAGACTTACATTGCAACTGCTTAGTATCTTTGTCTTACATCAGTTGCCTAAAGTAATTAGGCTGCTTTGCTCCTTATTGTAATTGAATCTTAGAAAAGAATATGGAAGAAACACGTTTGCTAAGGAGGCAACTCATTTTCATAGAATATTATAAATTGTACTAAATACTATGTAATCAGTTCACGCAGCAGCCAGTGAATATTTTGGGATGTTACCCCATTTCTCTCCCAGACACATCTTCCAAAAGAAATGCAGCAGGAGGATCAGAACGCCCAAGGGTACAACCACGCTGAACCATACACCGAAATGGGAGTTCATCGCGCTGCAGCACCACACTGATGTGCCTGCTTGCAGGACTTGAGCCACTGTCTGCGCCGTGGATGAGGCGGTCGCTCTCTGTACATGCACAAGGTGCTCTTAGTTAAAAAGACAGTCTGCGATTGCTGTTCAAAGACCTGCTTTGCATTGCCTGTTATGTATAGATGTGTAGTGCATTTATGGGACTGATAACTAGCACAGACTTCATTGCTATTAAGCCGTGATGTGCATATACAGTACTAGAACCATACTGTATACTATATACTGTATATACTATATACAGTATATACTGTATACTATATACTATATGTACTCACCAAATCCCACCTGATCTTTCTCTCTCTGTGCTGCTGCCATGGCTGCACAGACTCCAGGCCAGTGTGGCTGCCTTCAGTGCTGCATTGGGCAGTGCTGGCAGCCTTATGAACTGTAACAGAAAAGACTCAAGTTACTTCCATGGTGTTTTTCATGTTGAAGTTGTTCCAAATGAGAAAAGTAAGGCTACTGGAACAGAAGGGTAAGTGCAAAAGTAAATATGGCTTTTCTGCCTCATGGTTAGGAAGTCATCTACAAAGATGGCCGTAGCTTCGGGTCTTGGTTCTTATTCTCATTCCACAATAGCTTTTGGTATAAAATGTATGTAGGCTGTGACATTCCCCTTCCTGTGGGAGTGCTTTAGCCACAAAGATACAGAACTTCATCCCTTTTTCCAGGGTTTCTTCTTGGTTCCATGAATCTTCCATTCTTTTGTGCGTAGTCGCCTAGTTTCAACAAGAGGGGAAAGCATTTTCTGTTCTGCCTTGCCAGTAAGTTGGTCAACTGGAAATTGTCTTATGGAGTCAGAAATGTGTATTTAAACCTCAGGCTGAAAATAGCACTGGCCCCATTTTCTTGCATCACCTGCGCAAGTATTCCATTGAGAATAGTGTTATACTGGATGCTGTCAATGACCTTGTTCCTTGTCCCACCAGGGACCTCCATTTTCTCACCCTGTTTGAAAGAACTGCACAAGTAGCAGCCTGTTCCTTGAAGGAATGGTTGCAAGGGGCCTTTAGAGTTACAGGCTCTGCATTTTGAATGTATAAAGGTACCTGGCTCTCGTTTGGAGACTCTAGATTAGAATCTGGATCTGGGATATAGCTATGCCCTGCTCTGTTCATTTTCCTGCTCTGCAAAGTCCAGGCAGTTTCCTGCTTCCCACATTTAGATCCCTAAATCAAAGTTTTGGTTTCTGCTCAGGGAATTGATACTTGAAGTCCTTTACACAGCTAGCCTTGATTTCCTGGGCCTCCACAGCTCATAATCAATGGTCTTCGGCCTTGATCAGCAGTTTTGTGCATTCCAGAAATGTAGCTGCTAAAGGCAAGAGTGTACTCATCAAATAGTTACGTAGTAGTTATGAATAATGCAGTTGATTACTTAGAATTTGAAATTCAGACTCATGCTAGAGGTCATATTAGAATCCCTTTTCAGCCCCCTGTGGTTACTATAATAGTCATTCTGTTATCTTTCAGCACTCAAGAACTGATAGATGTGAATTTTGTTACTGCAGCATCTGGTTTAGAGTATGATTGCGTAAGTGCCAGACAAAGTTCTTGGCATGAATGGAAGGAGGTCAAAACACACAATCTCTTTAGGTCCACTGGAATTAATTCGCTGTCCACATCGTTTGCAGTTGCTTATTCAGTATTGTTGGAGAAACTGAGTCATTGCTATTCACTTTGTCTTTTAATTGAAACATTGAGATACATCTGAACTTTGCACCAGACCTTGAGGTATTACACTGGGTTCCATCTTAGCATTTTTTCCTTTATTAAAAAACTCTGTTTATAACTTCTCATCTGTGGAAAAAGTACTCTGTCATTATTCTTCAAAACCAGTCCATCACAGTTCCTTCTCCTGAAGTCACACATTATTTCCCCATTTTTCTTTGCTCTGACCAGCCTTGGAGAGGCTCCTTATCTGTCAGTTGTTTTCTGCAGCACTGATGGCAGGTGAGCTGGCAGGCCATTTAGTGTCCTAATAGAGGATCCAGACTGTCTGGAATGCTGCAAATGAAAAAGATACTTTTTGGCAGAAGCCGATGTACCCGATTTGTAATGATTTATTTCTATCTCAACTTGAAGTATCCTGATGGAAGTTGTAGAAGTACCAGTAGAAGCTCTCTACTGTAGGGGAAAATATTTATTAAAGTTGCATAAAAATTTACAGCATCAATGGGAAAAAGATGTTGTTTATAGAATGGTTTACAAGCCAATACAAGATAATTCTACCACCATAATTCACGTACATGAATTAAGAAAACCAGTTCCAGGCTTCGAGCGGAGTGGGACTCTCACTCTGCTGTCAGAAACATCTGTAAAATCACGATCATACCCAAAGAACAGTGTCAGCAGTGGCAAGTAATAAATCTTTTACTGAAACAGGTTAAAAAGTTATTCTTTCAGACATAATCTCCTTAGAGATTAAAAAGAGGTGCGTAGTAATGTACGTAGTTAGTGGTACTGTTTTATGGTGAGTACCTGGGACATGCCTAGTTACAAGTCACAGGGGACCCATAGCCGTTGTTTTTTCTCTGGCTTTAATGTCTATGGCTAATTCCTACTGAAGGATGCACTCGATTTAGGAAAGTCTTGTTCCAAAATATTGCCTAACAGTAATTATAGTAGTTTCATGTGTTGCAGTCCTACGTTTTAAGGCTATAAAGCTGCATTTCTTGTTATGTAGCTTTTAATCTTACTAAAGTAACATCTTGTTCCTTTAAATACACAGTTAACTTTCTTATCTGGGAAGTGAACATAGTTTCATGGAAAGAGAAAGGCATCCAGATGGTGTGTGTGCAGGGGAGCAGCATTTGCACACACATACACATGCACGTAAAACAGATATGTGCACGACTATGAGCTAGATCCACTTTGAAGGACTTAAATTCCACTTTTGATAGATAAACAGAGTTAGAAAGACAGAATGTTGTGTCATGCTCATTATAATGTTAATTTGAAAAGTATAAGGGCAGTTTGTAGTGCATCTAGACTGGAAATGGATGAGATTTTGGGTTGTCCTGATATTTTCTGATGGTCATTTGGCTTCCCTGAAAGTTCTCCTTCCTGCCCAAAAGTGATTTTGTCCAAATCAAAGCTTAATGCTTTCTGAGGAATGGAGTTATTGGCACTTCATCATTTTGTGTCTTCTTGCATTGCGATGGCAGTATTAGTAGCTGCCTACATTGCATGATTGCATATATGCTGTCTGCAATACTGTCTGCAATACATTTTTCTCTGTCTTTTGCTGGCACATTGGCTTTAGCTGTTGCACTTCAGACTGCTTTAGTTCCATAGACCCTATCCCGTGACTTTCTAACTATATATGGTTAGAGTGAATCATTAAGCCTGGTCCAAAGAACATTGTATGGTAATATAACTAACGAATTACCAGTGGGATTTTGGTTTTTTAAGAAAGCAGAACTGTAGGAGGTTGTACCAGTACAGCAGCAAAAGGTGTACATAATTTTAGTCCGGTAAAGATAACTTACAGTGAAGTAGTTTATCCACCACATTCTGGAAATAAGCAATATTTTAATGCTGGAAAACATGAATCTACCTTGCTGTAAATGCATCCGTGCTACAGGCTAAATCCTTGAATGGTACTTATGTGTATCTTTGGCTAATCTGCTCTATGAAAAAATCCATTTGCTAGCCATTACACTACTTCCGAAAGGAGTTCTCATTACATTTCATGCTACTGGTATGTATTCATATTACTTAATACATCTCCTCGGATGTATTCTCTATCACTAGGGCTGTTTTCAATGCAATACTATGTTAACTCTTTTAATCTACCCTAGAACATATTACTAAGTAAATGTTTTATATGAAAATATATTAAGTAAATGTTTCTACCATCTTCTTGATAACTGAATCTTTTACTGCACGCTCTAGTCCTTTCTACTCAATAACGTTTATGGTAGCTGGTTTTTACATTTTAATATTTTAAAAGAAACAGTATCACTTCAGCACTAAGGAAATAAATTTTGATTTTCTAAAATCCTCTGGAGACGTAGCCAACCATGCGAAAATTTGCTTTTCTTAATTAATTGGTTTTCATGAATTGGCAAGTGCAGTAGCAATAATCTACTAGCTCTTCAGATCTACAGAATCTCACAGAGAAAAGAGGCAGACCTGGGTTTCTTAAATCAAAAGCAGGCAGCAATATATTCTGCTTGATCTTTTTTCAAATAGGAACTTTTTAGAACTTGTTTATGCATTCCAAAGCAAAAGAGTGCACACCTATTATCTTCACAAGTTGTACTTAATAAGTAATGTCTGTCATGAGATGAAACAGTTGCTGATTTTTAGAAGTTGGGGGCGGGGGGCTTTTAATACTGATATGTATGTATCTCTGCTTCAGCATATATTCCTTGCCTTTGGTACTGTAAAGGGCAGATATAAAGTTGATGGAACCAAATTATTCTCAGTGGTGGCAGGTGATCTAATAGGGGACAATGGGCGACTGCGGGAGGTTCTGAAGGCGCATTAGAAGTAATTCTTCATCAAGAGCACGGGAACAGGCTGCCCAGAGAGGTGGAATTTCCATACTTGAAGGATTTCAAGACCCAGATGGACAAAGCTATGACCGATCTGATCTCGTGATGGTGATAGTTCCACTTCAATAGGTAGTTACGCTCTGGAGGAAGACCTCAAGATGTTCTGTCCAACTAGTATTTCTATGATGCAGTGATTCTATGATTAAAGTTCTCAGGCTAGTATAGACAGTATTGTTGCCACAGGAGAAATTGTGGCTGAGATTTGCCTAAATCCTGGCATGGAAAATATTGAAGAACAGAGTGTCTTGAAATGATTACCCAGCTAGAGGTACAGAAAAAATGCTTACCTGATTTAGATCTTGTATAACCTCAGTAAATTCAGACAGATTACTTGACAGTACCACAGATTTAAAGTATTCAATGCCAAAGGAAGGATGAAGGAATTATTATTTGGATAATGTTGGAATTGTGCGAATTGCAACAATAACAACAAACTAGTCAATATCTCATCTTCCAATATAACATTTAAAAAATAATACATGGAGGAAACTATGTGGAAAGATTTTACATAGTTAAATTGTTCCACAATCCTAACACAACAATAGGGTAAAGCCTGTGCCGAATGAGTCTTGGGCCATCTCGATGTACCCTAGGGCAACTCAAACAGTGCTCTGTACTTACGTTTAGGTGCCAAACTGAAGCTTTGATTCCCTTTGGATGTGATGGGAGTTGACACATACAGCTCTCACATAATCCATAGGTTGAGTGAAGTGGTTATTCCCCTCTGCTCAGCACTTGTTACCCCACATCTGGAATACTGCCTCTGGTTGTGGAGCCCCTGTGCGGGAAAGGTGTTGGTGAGCTTGAGCTCAGCATAGGGCTATGAAGACGATCGGGGGGCTGGAAGATGTAACCTGAGTGAGCTGGGCATGTACTCTGCACCAGAGGGGTGCAACGATAAAGGGTGTGGTAAAATAGCTGTTTTCATAAGCTAGGGTAAAACCAGAAATCTAAATAGTGAGGAAGTCTTAGGTCCCTTCCAGTGCTGGGATCGCCACTTTTGCGCATCATGGGGCAGGTATCAGATGGATCTTCCCCCAGCACACTGCACAGATGCCATCTGTGGAGGCATTCCTCCTCCCTCCCACGCTGTGGAGCCTTTTATTTCCTGTAGCGAGCAATCGCATGTCGTCTCCGGACAGGCTGGGTCCTCATCTGTCATAACATTCGCCAGCGCCAGCACAGGTTTGAAGTACAAGGCCCAGTACAGCAGACGTGTCCTGTTGAAGATCACTAGTGCCTCAAATAAGACAACATTTTCTGCAAGGCTCCCAATACAGCTTGTTCAGCCTGGAGGAGAGACGGCTTCAGGGGGACCAAGAGTGCCCCTGGTTCCTATGTGGAGGCTGGCAAGAGGTCTGAGTCAGGCTCTTACTGAGGTTGTGGCAGAAGGACGAGAGAAGGATGTCAGAATCAGGGGAGGGACTGGTGGCACATAAAGAAAGCTTTTTCACAATCAAAATAATTAAGCGTTTGCAACCGGTTTCCTGGGGAGGTTTTGGGGTCTAAGCTCTTGGAGATTTTCAAGACCTGACTGGACAAACTCTGAGTAAACTGGTCTGAATTCAGTGTTGTGCCTGCCTCAAGCATCTGTGTGATTCTGTAATTCTAAGCAGACACCTACATTTAAATCTTAATCCATGAGCTGTATCCCTCCCTACTAGGTAACCAACAAACATTAGATGAGAGCCCACACTGAGAAATTCAGCAGAAGTTCATTAAAACGTGCCTTCCCACACTACTGAAAGTAAATAATTTAGGAAAAGAATTTAACTTGGACAGATATGGTTTGGAATGAAGCAAAGCTGGGCAACAGGAGGAGACTATTGGAGTAAAAGAACAGCTAAGACCACTTAAACATTTTCATCTGTTACTCTGTTTTTCTTTTCTCAGCGAGTTATATTCCCAGAGTGGATTTAATTTCAATATAACATTATCCTGAATGTCAGCTAGCATGGATGAAAAAGGCACATTTATAAAGCTATGAAACCATTAACATATATTGAACTGATTATATGCAAGATAAAGTAGAGTCTTAATCACTAGGACAATTTGTACAAGGAGGGCCACCTCCATTTTTAGAAGCATGGCAAAGACTACTTATTGCACATGTGCTTGCCCTTTAACCTGTGTCCACATGCTGGGTCTGACACCTATTATAGCACGTTGGCTGCCCAGACACGGTGTGCTGTGTACGTGTGTAGGCCTAGGAAGAGTTGCATGTTGCCAGAGATCTTATTGAACTATTTAGGTGTAAGTGGTAAAACAGATTTGCCTGAAATATATGTCTACCCATACATTATGCATTGTGAAAATCATACAAATATATGCTTCTGGTATGATATTCTGGTTAGTATTGCAACAGTGTCGCAGAAGTGACTTGTGTGCATATTCTGGTCTTTTTACGTATAATTCCTTGATCATTTTTCAGATCATGAAATGTAAATTTGTTTTTATCTTCCCTGCCCAACACTGGACTCAGTTTTCTATTCAATGTGTTGCTGTTTCAACCCACCTAGTCCTAGCTCTGCCTAGATGTACATGTTTACTCCGTATCACGCTAGAAAAGTAAAGAACCCACCTGGCTTTTTGTTAACTCATGGAATGAGGATGGTCGAGGTAAATGATTTTGGAGCACACACCTGAAATTTGGTCTCCATCTGAAGGCAGGACTGGAGATCAGCCAGCCTGCTCTACAGTGCAGTGTTTGCCATCAGCAAAACTGCCAGGGGTTTGTGGTCTGTGGCTGATTCAGTTACTCTTCTGCAATTTGCTGGGTGAAGGGAGGATGTGAGTAAAGGCAAACCTATTTGTTCCCTTACGGTCTTGCCATGTTTCCCACTAATCAAGATAGATTCCAAAGTGGGGGAAAAACTAAAAGGAAACAACCTCAGGAATCCAAGTTTCCTACAAATAGGCTTCTATTTAGGAGAAAAATATCAGGTATTTTAGATTAAGTTGTTGTGACTCATACTCAGTGCAACATGGTCTTAGAGAAAAGCCATTGTAGACTCAGGCAGCTGCAGCATTGTTCAGCCAGATCTGGATTATGGATACTTATAGCTGCTGTCGGTGGCAAAGGTTTCTGAGATTGTTCAGCTTGTCTTTTCTCATAGTCTTACCCTCGCTTGAGGTATTAACATCAGTCCCATGGTGGGATGGAATCGGGAAAGAGAGAGAAAATAAATCATGCTGGTTTTATAAAATGTTGTAGTCTACCTCAGCATCCTGTTTATAAATTTTGCCCTTCCCCTGTCTGTTGATACATGAAAACATTTAGTGCCAAAGAGATGGTTGTCTGTTTGTGAGATTCCTGGGCTGGTTTTATAACATAGTCACGATCACAGCAATTAATCAGTGTAGGTTCAATATTATGTACTATACATGCAGCATGAACAGACTTTTAACCTTATCAATTTCCTCTTCAGAAAGACTTCAAATTACCAGTCTCCCGACTGTAACCAAAAGGATAGGAGTGCTCTAGCTTCAAACAAGATTGCATACAAATATGGGTTATCTTTCATATTAAATTAATTCATTTTATTAAATCACTCTTTTGTGATTAAGAGGGCAGACTGAGGGAGAGCAAACGAAATTAAATCAAAATTGCTGTTCTTACCTGTCACTAACATTATGCAAAAGTCATACTGGAAGGTTGAGGAACAATGAAATTCTTGTGGTCATGATACTACTTACTGCACAAAAATAAAAAGGATCAGGTACGGAAAAATGACCTCCCAGCCTTTAGTGCTATAGTAGAATAGAGACCCTTGGAAATTGTTTCACTGTAGAGCCCTTTTCCTTAGTTGGATTTCCCACTGAATTTTCACTTATTTTTCTATTAAATTCTCAGTAGACTAGCAGTCCCATTAAAAGTAATTTATTTCACATGTGTTATTTTTCATTTTGCTGAGAAAAAAACTCTAAGTCTTGACCCTGCCTTGAAATAAAAAGATTATTTTTAGGGCAGTTCAAATATTTTTCTTTTCTTTTCTTTTTTTTTTTTTTTTTAGAATCAGGTGACTCCAGAAATGAGAAGGGGAAAAAAAAAAAAGCTATGGAAAAATGCATTTCTTTGTCTCTGCTGCATTTAGGATGTGGTTGTGCCCCAGGAGCCTAGAGAATTGCAGTTACGGTGCGCCTGGGCTCAGGGGCCCAACTTTCCATCTACGTACAAACATTCCTCCCGCTTCAGCTGAAGTGTGTACTTCTGGTTTGCGTAAAAAAACATTTGCAACAACTCTCCCGAGTAAGGTCATTTAAGTATGAGTTTGGCCACAGCTGTTTACAAGTTCGGGTTTTGACTGAAGTGAGTAATTGAATTACGTTGAGCCTCTGAAGTTTGCCTTTTATTTATATATTTCCCCCAATTGTGTGGCTCGGTCTGCCATTGGCTGCAGTCCCTGCAGCCTACCCGAGGGCTCTGTGGTTACATAAGGCTCTGCTGGGAGTCTATATAAAGCCTTTTTGCATGCCAGCAAGAGACAGAATTTTATCAAGATCCAGGTCCCACTGCTTTAGTTTGCACAAGCAGGAGGAGATTTGCTTGAAGATATACTGAAACCCGAACCCGGGCTGGTTTGTTTGTTAGCCAGTACTTCACAGCTGTCAACCTGAGTCGCAAGTAGCAGCTACTGTAAGTAGCTTCTGTGCACTATGAAGAATTTTTCATTTCCTATGCAGGATAACACACATCAGACCGAGAGTCCTTCTCCTCACAGATTCCTGAGTTTGACAAATCAGTCAGATCCTGTTGGAAGACCAGAAAGAGACGAGCAATTAGCTCAAGTAGAGATTGCTGTGCTGGGGGTCATATTTCTGACAGCGTCTGTGGGCAATTTTACTCTCATACTGGTGCTGTGGCGAAGAAGAAAGAAGCTCTCTAGGATGTATGTGTTCATGCTTCACCTCAGCATCGCTGACTTAGTGGTAGCCTTTTTTCAAGTGCTGCCTCAACTCATATGGGATATTACAGACGTTTTCATAGGGCCAGATTTCTTGTGCAGAGTTATCAAGTATCTACAGTTGCTGGGCATGTTTGCCTCTACTTATATGATAGTGGTCATGACAGTGGACAGATATCAAGCAGTTTGCTACCCTATGGTCACTTTCCAAAAGAAGAGAGCTCTCTGGAACATCCCCATTTGCACCAGCTGGTCTATATCACTGATTCTTAGCCTACCACAGGTATTTATCTTTTCTAAGACTGAAATATCTCCAGGTATCTTTGAATGTTGGGGTGAATTTATTCAGCCATGGGGCCCAAGAGCATACGTGACTTGGATTTTTGTGGTTATATTCTTCATTCCCTCAGCCATCCTTATCACGTGCCAGGTTAAGATTTGCAAAATAATCAAAAGCAATATATATGTGAAAAAACAGAATGAATATGAAGTAACAAATCAGAAGCAAGTCCTGCCATCCCGAGCAAGCAGCGTAAACTGTATTTCAAAAGCTATGATCAAGACTGTAAAAATGACAGTGGTGACAGTTGTTGCTTACGTTCTCTGTTGGTCACCTTTCTTCATTGCACAGCTGTGGTCTGTGTGGTTCCCCAGTGTCATGACTGAAGGTAAGATACTCTCCATCCTTATTCGTAACTTTGTAGCAGGCTAGCACTTTGCTATATTGCTTTGTATTTGCACTTTGCTTTTGTGTAAAAGTTACATGCAATCATTTGAGTATGATTAAAAAGAAAATCTTGTGTTGATTATCTACTATATTTAATTAGATACAGAGAACTTCATGTGTTCTGTGATCAGAACATCATGTAAGTGTGTAGCGTGTGTGTATGTTTTGAGTGATTAATGATTTAAAGATTAATAAACAGCACAGGGAAGAGAGAGACTTTCAGAGGTTTTAGATATTACAACAGCAGTATTTTGGGTTCTTGAGGTGAAAAGGAGTAATTAACTATGCAAAGCAATAAAAGAAAGATTTGTTATTTACTGCATAGAACAATGAAGTTATAAGACATCAGATTTATTTTTGTAAATATTGAAATCATGTTGATGAAATCTCTATAGTACACTGTGAAACAATTGAAAGTTGTGAAACAGCTGTTTATAAAGCAAAAAAAGCAAGCCCAAGAGAGATATCAAAGAACACCATGTTGTAAACAAGATTAATCTTGTCAAAATTGTACTGTTGCCTCTTCGTGAAAGGCAGACTCCGTATGTGACTTTATTTAAGTTCACCTGTTCTAAACTCAAAGATACAAACAAAAGGGGGAAAAAAAGATAATAGCTCTGTCTGGTTAAAAAAACCCTTCTGATCATTGTTTTGAGAATTCTGACAGTGTAAATTTGAGTCTTACTGTACATATATCAGTATGTGTACCTGTATTTATCCATATCTGCATAGCAGGTTAGCAATTGCTTTCAAATGTAATGCAGCTACATCAAAAAGGAGCTGTATGGAACGATTTAACTCTGAAATGCATACAATACAGTGTGTTTCATACCGTCAACAGTTACAAATTGCATGGAATAAATGGGAATTTCCTACTATTAGATTAACTTAAATATATGAGCAGATACACCAGAAAGCAGGAGACTGTGAAAACGTTACTTACTTGTACAAGCACTTTATTTACTCTGTTGTTCCTTTAACTCTTTCATTCTAGGTTCAGCATTCACCATTATCATGCTCCTTGGCAATTTAAATAGTTGCACCAACCCGTGGATTTACATGTATTTTTGTGGCCACATTCCATATTGCACAAACAAGCAGCTGGAGAACACCTTGGCTCAAGAGGAATCGGTGATCACGGGGAGCATTCATCTCGTAGACAGGGACCCTGAGGAAAACAGTACTTCTGCATAAATGTTGAATGCTTTTTGTTGTTTTGTTACATTTGCTATGTTTGCAGGACATATCGATATTTTACCACCCTCCCTTGTTTTGTGGATAAGAAGGCTGGAAAATTGTCTTTTGTTGTAAAAATATGTTTCTCTGCAGTTCTGTAGCGTATACAGGAAGTTTCTGTGTTGTGCAAGCCTGACTCAGTACTTCCATCACCACTGTGTTACCGGAATGAATTCTTGTAAAGGCTGTCAAAGATACAAACAAGTATCTTAGGTATTTTGTGTCCTAAACTACTTTCTCTTCTGTGATTCTGGATTTCTAAGTGGTAAAATTTTACAACTAATTGGTCCAACAAATTGAAACATAATCGGAAAGGAATCTAACGTAATTAGACTTGAATATGTTTTTGAATTTAACCATTAATTGTTCATCATTCTGGTGTGATTGGGGGACAGTCAGACAAATCTTGAGAAGGCACCAGTAAGGCAGAAAAATCCTTTGCCAGCTATTATTAATAACTGTTTTAAACTAAATCCTTATATATGTTTATAAAATGCTGAGCACCTTAATATAATTTCTGTAAAAAGAATTCAGTGTCCTTGTGACAGTGAACACCTCCTGCAGTTTCAAATGCCGTTGTGGATCACAGGTAGCAGCAGCAGCATAGTAACAGTCCAGGTTTGTGGCTTCTCACCATGGGATTTGATCTTCCCTGCATATCCTGACGTGCAAGCAGTTAACTGACTCCCCCCCTCCTCCAACATACACATACACACACGTATACATTCTTTAAATGAAAATGGACGCTAGGAATGTACACTTTCATTTGGTATTCAGACCTATTGTTCTGGCATGCAATTTATTGACAGAGTGTGCTTAGAACCCCTTCAGGTTCAAATTGAATTATTTCCCCTTTGTAGTAAAATAAAATCTGCAAATCTTTATCTCAAAATTTGCTTGCTAGTTTGTGTGTGTTTTATGTGGGTAGATATTTATTCCTCTTTCAGTGTCTGCAATCTGATCAGAGGATTATGGAAGGAATACCAAAGCTCTTTCAGGTGAGAACAGAGCTGTATTCACAGAGATTCTTGGTGATACTTGCCTATCATCTGCCTACATTATGCTACGTTTCATCACTGCTATTCACATTTCATTTTTATGAGTGCTAGCAATCTCAAATTTCAATGAAAAAGCTGTAAAAGTGGGGTTTTTTTTAATAGCCTAAATTGTACTCAAAGAAATACTGATTTAAACTAGATACTGATTGAATTGTGAGAAGTGTTGCTGTACAATGAGTAGTTACACTTCAGGTTAACGTGTGCTGATATGACTGAATATTCTATCGTTTCTATTCCTTGCATAGTTAGACCAGATAGCAGTACGAACCAGTATTGCTGTCCTTTATGATGGGAAAATCTGGTGTCCCAGTCCAACTGGCAAGAAGAATGGGTCTCCAGCAAGTAGGAAGAGGAAGAAAGTGGATGAAGAGCTACACAGGAACGGGAAGAGTCTGTATGATGTCTCTTGTTATAATTGCAACGGATATGTTTTTCTTGCTGTTCCTCCCCACCTCCCCCTTCAATTAATAGTTGTTAATTCTACCCCACAACACGTCCCCAGTTAAAGCAATTCTGTAACTCAAATGACAGTGTCCTTATCTGGGGTATGAACATCCAAGATACCACCCATACTGTTGATAGGATATTTGCTGTATTCATCCACTGGCTTTCTAAGACTTTCAGTCAAATTAGTTCTCAGTTAGGTTCTCCCTTATGACTTTATCCAATGGTTAATGTTGGGGAGTTTTTTTTTGGTTTTCTACTTCCTTTGGCTGCAGTTATTTACATAGTAAAAGATGCAATGTTGAAGGGAACTGTAAATAGAAACACTTCAAGGAATTAGCTGTGTTATTGTACTACTGGATTTGCAGCAAAGCACATTGAAAGCCTCAAAATGTATACATTTGCAAGGGAAACTGGCATTCAAATTGTGCAAAGACATCTAGATCCAGAACTGACATAAGTCACAGTACTGCTCAGAGACCGTAGTGGAGCTGTGCCATTTTACACCACCTGATCTGGCCTCTGGTATTTAAAAAGTATAACTTCTACTACTTTACATTTCTGCATTGCTCATGTATTTGTTACTGGCTCTATAAATACTTCGGTAGAGCTTGATTTCTCAAATAACAGTAGCTGAATGTGATATTTTCATCATGTAATGAATGAAGTGCCAGACTGATTCCTTAAGATCAATAATGAATGCTAACTGCCTGTAATGTTCAAAACAATGATGTTTTTATCTCTCAAGTGCTTGCTTTCTGATTTTTCATTTTCTTTCCACTGAGATCAGTCCTGCTGTTAAGAAGGAAAATAAAGGTTACTGTGCTACAATGTCAAACTATAGGCAATGGACACTTTTAGTTTCAGTCCATCATGAGGTAACTGAATGCAGATATTCCTGCTTTTTTTCCTAGCAAAGTGGATTGGGCTGCATTTTCCAGATGTAAGTCATTATCCCACATGGCCTGCCCTGTCTCTCCTATGGACAGCACTGACCCCTGACAAACACAATTAATTTTAATAATTCTTTTTTTTTCTAATAAAGTGTCCTTTACAGGACTTTTCTTATTTCCTAAAGAAAAATACATTTTAAAATATAATGACATTTTTCTCTTAGGTAAATTTGGCCATCAGTTTTCTCGAGAGTTGTAGTTTGAACGTCTTGTGCTCTTGTTTTCTATTTTGATTCTTCAGCTGGCCTATATCTTTTCCAATTCACAGCCACTTAGATTTCCAATAGGCACCACAGTGTCTTATTAAGAGAGATGACTGTGAGACATCGCTGTAGTTTGGCCTAGGTGTTTAATTCATATGGGAGAATCAGAAACTTGAACGTACAAGTCCCTGAAGGCGCTGTGGTAGCATGTGCAAATGGAAAAATCCAATTATCATCAGATGAAAGCTTTTCTCATCAATTCCTAGATTTTGTTTCCTCACACAAATAAATTCTGAGCAGAAAAATACATAGCGGACAAGTTCACGCTCTTGAAGTGAACAGCTATGTTGTTCATACTGGCACTGCAGTATAGTTTCTGGTTGTCTGGGGTTGGGTTTTTTTGTACATTTCAGGGTTTTGTTACCACTTGGGAAAGGCACGGTCCAGTAAAAGGAGTGAGATGATTATTTCTTTAAAATTATTGGTTTATGTTTTGCAGTACAGATAAGCAGAATCAAAGACCATGTAATCTATCAATTCTCTATGTATTTATTACAGAAAAAAATCCCAACCTAGTAGAAAGGAAAAACCCAACATGTGTTTTGCAGTCTTTACAATATATTTTGATAATTCTGTTATTCTGCAGAGCTGCTGCTGTGTTTTCATAGCCAGTTCCAGTTCAGATACTTGTAAATGATGAATACAGAAGCCAGAGGTGTTGGGGAGATAATACTTCTCTTTAATCTTTCAATGGAATGATGCTGACAAATTGTAAAGACAGTGCCAAACTAATGTCCTGCCAATTTCACTTTGATAACTCAGTTCTGACAATGGTAACCTGTTATCAGGTCAAACAAACTGCTTCTGTCTCTGTGTTGTTGGGGGAAGACTGGCAGTGTAATGTGGAGACCCAAGTTGGAACTGGCAGAGTTTGTTACGTGAGGCAGACATGGCATGCAGATGAGGCTGTATTGTCTAGTTCCCAAACACATGGACAGGATAAAAGTATCCTCAAGAGCTTGCGAATATCTTGGCTGAAGAGTATCACGAGCAGACAAAGGCAAAGCCAGATGATCCAGCTACTCATTTCTTTCAGTCAAAACCAATTTGGGTTGGATTCCTAAAAGAAATGAACAACAAAAAAAAACCCCAAGCAAAGCAAGCCACTTTCTGCTGTCTTCACGAGGTAGGGATTTGGCCCTGAATGCCCTGGGTATCTATGGGAAACATCCATGGTTGCGAAACAGATGATTCATACATGCAGCAAAACAGGATTGAGAAGGAAAACAATTCACATGGGAGTTGTATTACAGTTAGGTAGTCACAAATTTATTTAATTTTTTTACTGCTGTATTTGCTCATCCATATAGATTTGAATTGAAAGGAAATCGCACTGTTACAAAATCAGAAATAAAACCTGATGTAATTTATGTTACTACATCAAAACTCCAACTGCCATCCCAAAACCCACCTCTTCAGTCCTATGTGTGCAAATGCCAGGCCCCTGTATGCAGTCATGGTCCAAGGTAGAGCCTCATGATCTGCAATACAGTTCTCAAACTCTATCCACCCTAATCTCTCACAGAGGTAACGCAGATTGTCTTTACTTTGCCTCTCTGAAACAAAAGGTAGAAGCTGTGTCTTTTTCTTGGGCTTATATAATGCCCCTGCTATTGTCACTTGAGGACCTTCTGAGGGTCATCTCATTAAGAAGACAAATTCTGGGCAGCTTTACAAGCCCTCTGTAAAATTCCCATTACTTTGCACTTCATTTTTTCAGAATTGAAGAAAGAATAGACTTTGAGTGAAAATAAGTAGGCCATACCCTCCCCCTCTTGCTTCCTTTTCTTGCCAGCACAGCAGACCAGATCATATGCTTTCCACCAGTAGGTCACAGCAACCAATTTAACTAACCTATTCTGTCATCCAGCTCCATAATGAACTTTAGAGGTAATTAAACTCCAACCAAAGGCTTCTTGAGTTTCCATCCAAGCATCACCATAGAGATGCAGTGCAAACATATTCAAGTGCTATTGTATTCATCAAATGCTTTTTTATATCATGACTGGCACTCTGAAAAATCTTCAGAATTGTGGATTTATGTTTCTTGCATCCATTTCAGTATACTTAACAAAACTGTTAAAACTGTAGCAACAAATCTCCCGGATTCTGAGTTAGCAACACAGGAATTAGTAGGGCCTTGTGGAGGAAACATTTCAATAACATCTGGTAAAGAAGTTTGAAAATGCCAAACAAAAGCATTTGTCTTTCTTTGAAAATCTATGGATATTATGGCTAGAGAGTTGGATACAACTAGAGGTAGACATCACCTTACACGGCACTAACCACTTTTCAAGATAATTGATGCAGTAACAGATATAAAAACCGGATACAAGAAAGAGTTGATGTTATTGTCATCATGATTGTCATCGTTGTCATCATCATCATCATCATCTGAATGTAATCAGCATATAACCTACAGTATATTTTAAAACAAAACATAAACTTGGCACAGTGCAACATATGTAGACCAATTCTGAAAATGAAATAATATAAAAGGCATGATTTTGATCACAAATGCAACTTTTATCTCTGTTGTTGCTATTTTATTTAGCTAAAAAGATACAGGTATGTTCTTTGATTCCAATTCTGAAACTGAAATAATATAAAAGGCATGATTTTGATCACAAATGCAACTTTTATCTCTGTTGTTGCTGTTTTATTTAGCTAAAAAGATACAGGTATGTTCTTTGATTCCAATTCTGAAACTGAAATAATATAAAAGGCATGATTTTGATCACAAATGCAACTTTTATCTCTGTTGTTGCTGTTTTATTTAGCTAAAAAGATACAGGTATGTTCTTTGATTCCAATTCTGAAACTGAAATAATATAAAAGGCATGATTTTGATCACAAATGCAACTTTTATCTCTGTTGTTGCTGTTTTATTTAGCTAAAAAGATACAGGTATGTTCTTTGATTCCAATTCTGAAACTGAAATAATATAAAAGGCATGATTTTGATCACAAATGCAACTTTTATCTCTGTTGTTGCTGTTTTATTTAGCTAAAAAGATACAGGTATGTTCTTTGATTCCAATTCTGAAACTGAAATAATATAAAAGGCATGATTTTGATCACAAATGCAACTTTTATCTCTGTTGTTGCTGTTTTATTTAGCTAAAAAGATACAGGTATGTTCTTTGATTCCAATTCTGAAACTGAAATAATATAAAAGGCATGATTTTGATCACAAATGCAACTTTTATCTCTGTTGTTGCTGTTTTATTTAGCTAAAAAGATACAGGTATGTTCTTTGATTCCAATTCTGAAACTGAAATAATATAAAAGGCATGATTTTGATCACAAATGCAACTTTTATCTCTGTTGTTGCTGTTTTATTTAGCTAAAAAGATACAGGTATGTTCTTTGATTCCAATATTATTGTTCTATGCATTGAATTCCGTGACACTACTCAAAGAAGAATTTTGGCACAAACCATTAAAAATTTGTTTCACGTTTATACTTTTAGTTATGTATATATTAAACCAAAATTGTTGCTTTAAGATGCTGGTTCTTGAGTTAATTATTATCTATATCACCAAGTTTGAAGAGAAACTAGGAACAAATTATCTGCTAGCTGTCACAGTATGTTGGAAATATTTGCCCATGTCTCTAAGTGTGTTAATAGATGTCTGGCCTGAAATGATTTAGTGCGGAGTGGCTCCAGCTTTTGTCTTACTGATGGGAAAAATTGTACTTCATCATAGAGAATACAAGCCTTCTGGCAAGCACAGTCATGATGTGAACACACTGCTTATTGATACATTTAATACAAATTCCAGTCTGCTGGCAATGTGATTCATATTCCTGATCCTCTGTTGACAAGACTGATTCAATCTCATGTTCTGAGATGGTTTGTGTCCAGCTGTAACAATCTGTTCCAAAAATATGTGAACAAAACCTCATGAAAGAAATCCTTATTTTCTCCTCAGCACCTGAGTATCTTGGAGTTTAATGCATTTGCTGTGAAAGAAGAAATTTAAAACTCCACGGTATCATTTGGGCTTGATTTGGGTTTCCATTCACGCAGGAGAGTAATACTGGGTTGTATAGCACTTACATGCGGACTGTGTTAAAGGAATGATATGATGGAAAGTCAAATACTTAGAGCTCCAGAAGTGCCTGAGTGTCAGTATGCATGTGCTTAATACACTAGTTAATGAGGTGGAGCTGCCAGAGGGCTGCTCTGCTGCTGCTCCTGCAGATCCTGAATGGAGTATGCTCAGCGTATACAGTCTTTGGGAAATTTCCCTGCCAAAGTCTCCCTGATGAGGATGTGTAAGATCAAATAGGAGTAAGATGTCATATAAAAGCTCCCTTAGAGGGCACTAAAAATGCACATGCACTAAAGGTGCATACTGGGGGTCTAAAGCATATTGCGTTTAGATTGCTAACAGTGATGACAACAGATGATGAGAACTGGACCACATGTAATATTAACAAGTCTGTCTGCCCATGGACATATGCAGAGAAACAGGTAAAGTGATGAAGAACTATCTCAGGTGATGTCCGTATCGGAGGCAACGGCACAGACATATCCTTAGTTACTTCTTGTGCTTTCTTTTGTGATGAAACAGTGCACTGAAGTTCTAACTGGACATGAGCAAAGTAAAGTGAGCAACTAGTGCATTGGAAGTTGACGTCATTGCATAATGCATACAGATGACTGTGAAGGCAAGTCCTACCAGGGTGCCACTGGCTATTTTGGGAACCCAGAGGGCAGAAGTGTTCTGCCCAACACTCCCCCCACCTCCACCTCTTCATTATTCCCAGGGATTAAAAGGAGGAGATGACATGTACTTGCATCTCTGCAACATAATAACCATACAGATGTATAAGCATCTTTATCTTTTGACTCCTTTTCCCACAATGTCACCTTAATCTGATACTTTTGGTAGAAACTCCCTAATAATTGTCCTGGTTTGAGCTAGGACAGAAACAATTTTCTTTTAGTAGCTTTACTTTTATTTAAGTCTCTTCTGAGAAGCTGCACTCTCTGAAATTAACTGCATGTTTCTCAGACAGTGTCTTCTTCTAAGAGTGGTAAGGCTTAACGCTTATAGTTAGTGCTGGAACATCAGTAGGAATGGTATGCAGTAAGGCTCTTGCTTATAGTTGCCCCTATGGAGACCAAGGTCGATGCTTGCTTCTGCTAACTTTCTTGTGCGCCGGAACTGAAAGAGAAGAGAAGTGGTCACACCTGTGACCCTACGGTGGGGAGGAGCGGGTCGGACAGGTGACCCAAACCTGACCAAAGGGAGCATTCCATCCCATACGTGTCATACTCAGTATAAAGTTAAGGGATCACAAGGGTCTCGCTCTCTTCTTCTATGGCCGGCACCTGACAGGACTCCGTCCAATTCTTCTGCCTTCGATCCCGATCCGTGCATTCCTGAATCCAGTCCCTGCCTGCTGCTGAGTCCAGTCTGGGACTTTTCTGGGGCCTGCCCTGCAGCGTCCAGGTGACTTGGCCATCAATGGGGGAGCTCAGTATTGGTTTTGTATGCATTTGTGTATTTTTCCTTTCCCCCCATTATTATTATACCCTATTATAGTTACATTAAAGCTGTTTTAACTTTTCCAACCCATAAGCCTCTTTCCCTTTTGTCTTTCCCTTCCCCTTTTGGGGAGGGAATGGGTTAACAAAGAGCATCTGTCATCCGTTTAACAGCCAGCCCGGTTTTAAACTGTGACAATAATTTTGCAAGAGGAGGAGGTTACCCTATGATAGAAGTTTTGTTCTGTTGAGAACGAGACGGTTAAGCTCATCTTACTTGCAATTTAAGCAAGGACTGTCTCTAAGCTGCGAAGTGTTGAATTTTGCTTTTAATTACCTGGGGACATTATAAAAAATACATTTTCCATCACTGAAATTGAAGAAACAGACTGACTGAATATCAGACATGCATTAACTCAGTAGGTTCAGGTTTTCCTTTAATAAAGATTCTTTTCTATAAATCAAAAAAGAATAGAGGAATATCATAAATGTAAAATTAGGCTAATCCTATTGAATTTTAAGCTGTGTCAAGGCTGTAATATGGAATTAATTCATTTATAAATGTCAAAGAGTTAACTTGAGACTTTGATAAAAAGAAATACAGTGTTTTATGTGCCTTATCTGTAAAATATCTGGAGGCACAAAAGAACTATCTTTAGAATGCTATCAAATACTGTCGTATAAATCAATTTCTAAGGCAAGCCCATCATTTTGTAATAAAAACATCCATGTTAGAAGTAGATTGTCAACATGTTAAAATTTAATGTTGTGATTTGATGCAAACTGCATAAGTTATAATACTGTGGGTTTTTTCTATACTGCTTTCCAAAGCTGAAGTATTTTCCCTGCATTCAGGTTAAGAAATCAACCAATTACAAGTTTATACATGCATTTGTGTGCTGGAGGGAAATGTAAGGTTGATTCAGACAAAAATACCAGAACTGAACTGCATTCAAATTGTTCATTCAAACTCCTACATCTGTAAGAGAATGAAATTGTGCAAGCAGTATTATTTTTCCTAGAGATTTCAATATTTCTGTTAACACTGAACATTATGAAAATATATTGTGAGTATGCTATGTAGCTAGAAAATGTCACAATATCCATAATCTTCAAAATTAATATTTTAGCATTGTATAAATTCACATTGTTATTAAATGATGATTTACTGCGTAATAATGAGAATGGAAACACTTCTTTAAATTCTACTCTGAAAATTCTTTTAAACTCTGCTTCTTTAAATTCTACTCTTCACAGAATGCCTCGAACTCTAAAAATTAATAAGTTCATTTTATTAATTCAAGATATTTCAAAATGTCATAGCATCATAGAATGGTAGGGGTTGGAAGCGACCTCTAGAGATCACCTAGTCCAACCCCCCTGCTAAAGCAGGTTAGCCTAGAGCAGGTTGCACAGGAATGCATCCAGGCGGGTTTTGAATATCTCCAGGGAAGGAGACTCCACAACCTCCCTGGGCAGCCTGTTCCAGTGCTCTGTCACCCTCACAGTAAAGAAGTTCCTCCTCA
>VZSC01010164.1:0-80363 GCA_013398225.1 Steatornis caripensis
AGAAATAGTGTGGCCAGCAGGACTGGAGAAGTGATTGTACCCCTGTACTCAACACTGGTGATGCCACTCCTCAAATACTGCGTTCAGTTTTGGGCCCCTCACTACAAGAAAGACGTTGAGGTGCTGGAGCGTGTCCAAAGAAGGGCAACGAAGCTAATGAAGGCTCTAGAGCACAAGTCTTATGTGGGGCGCCTGAGGGAACTGGGGTTGTTTAGCCTGGAGAAAAGGAGGCTGAGGGGAGACCTTATCGCTCTCTACAACTACCTGAATGGAGGTTGTAGCGAGGCAGGTGGTGTTCTTTTCTCCCGAGTTACAAGTGATAAGACAAGAAGAAATGGCCTCAGGTTGCACCAGGGGAGGTTTAGATCGGATATTAGGAAAAACGTCTTCATGGAAAGGGTTGTCAAGCACTGGAACAGGCTGCCCAGGGAAGTAGTTGAATCACCATCCCCAGAGGTGTTTAAAAGATGTGTAGATGTGGTGCACAGGGACATGGTTTAGTGATGGACTTTACTGTGTTAGGTTTATGGTTGGTCATTTATGGTAGGTCTTTTTCAATCTGTGATTCGTTTCTTTTAGCATATGATACAAAAATGAAAAATATTTCTTTCTCAGTTTGTTCCTTCTCTCTTACCTTTCAGGCATGAAGCCCACCTTGTTCTGAGTATGCAGACGTATAAAAGTTCAGATGCTCTGTTTCCACCAACAATTACAAAATGTAAAGGCATTTCTGCTCACAGAATTGCAGGAGTTATCATATATCTCTACACATCTGTCCGTGTCCTACAAGGAAAAGCAGCCTCTTGGGGAGTGAAAAGAATACACTATTGACTGAACAAAGCACTTAACTTTAAGCAGGTGAGTTGACTTCAGAGGAATGCCCAAATCCTTCATCTCAAGTATTGGCCAAACAGCAGCCTGAGCTCTCCAAAAGAGCAAGGCTGCCCAGGACATATCCACAGATGCAGAGTGGGGCAGTGGATGATGTTCCCAGTGAAGACGGGAGGCCAGGAGAGGACCTGCTGTCCTGCATGGCTGCTGCCTGTTCCAAGAGTGCTTGGACCACACTGGGCAGTGCCAGCAGGACCTTGTCCCACAGCAGCTAAAACCTGTTGATTACAGTAATTACTCGCCATTGACTCCTTCATCCCACAGCAGTGCTAATCTAATTGCAGGCATCATAACCCACTTCAATAAGCAGATATCAGATGGTAAAAAACAAATATTTTTTTTTTTTTTTTTACCTTGAACAGTATAAAATAGGAAGGGCGTTCAATGAATTCGCAGCAGGGAATAAATAACTTTAAAAGTTAACCGGAAGCTTTTAAAAAATGTCATTTTTTTTCAGCAAGCTAGTTTATAGGTGTACCACTTTAAACGTAAATCTCAGCTAATACTGAATCCTGTCTGAACTTGATATGTATTGAAGAGTATTGGACAGGATTTTACTACTTAATTTTGTCTTGGTTCAATAGTAATTGTGTCTCAGACCGCTACAGGGGTTTTATAGATAATGTCTAGGGAAAAGAGAAAAAAATCAGTGAAAAATGTCACTTTTTTCATTTTTCATCTCAAAGGTTATCCACTAGAATACTTCAGGACATACAAAAGTGTTTTGAAAGATTGATTGGCTGTTTGTTTTACTGGAAAGAACAAATACTGTGAAAGAATTCCTACCTTTTCTTGATTTTTCTTGTTCATTACAATGTTCCCTTTACATGACAACTTTTAGCACTGGTTTCGATGATCTGGAGCCGGAAACAAAGATTTGTGTTATAAAAGATCAGTTTCTAGGCTGTACTCAGCCCGCCTGCTCTGGCTGCAGCTGCGGTTACCGATCTCCACTGCTGGTTCCTGCTCCCTGCGGGAAGTCACCGTGCCTCCCATTTGCCAGCATAGCTGCTTGCATGCCCTTCCCGCACAGCAGTGACAAGCAGCTTGGGGCCACAGTCTCCCAGATCCCCAGCTGTGGTCTGAGCTCAGCTTATCATCTTGGATTTTCTCTAGACCAGCTCGTGTTCTTGCTAGAACTGTATTTTCCTGTTCCTGTGCAGCAGTACCAGAAACTTGGGAAGATGCCTGTGTATTCTTGTTCGTTACGAACATTTTGCACAGCTTTTGTACATGACATTTAAAAAGCTGTAAAAAACCCTAACGGGTCTAGTAAAAGTCCTGTCCAGTGTGGGATAAAAGAGGTAGCCTCACTAGCACTGTAAGGCTTTCCTATCCAGTTTTTCTTTGCATATACAGCCGTTTCCCCAATTCAAACCACTTTCACATACATTCAGCCATACCCACAAGCTTAAAGAGAACTAAAAATACTCTGATAGCTCTTAGATTTAAATTTCAATGCAAACCCACGTCTGCTGTTTCCAAAAGCTTTCATTTGACATTCTTTGGACGGCAAGGAGGAAGGCAACAGTCTGTGTCCTGCTCCCTCTGCATCCTTGCTTCACTTCTGTTTTAATTTGCAGAGCTCCCCAGGTGCTTTCTAGCTTGGCAGAGTGATGGCAGGGCATGGAAGGGACCAGCAGCAGGAGATTTTCAACCAGCAGTACAAAGATCACAAACTTACTCCAGAAAACCCTTCCTATCTTCCGTTTCCATCAGCACTTGCCTTTTCATTTTGGCAAGCAGTGGAAGCGAAACCAGGGGGTATCCTGCTTCTTGAGGCTTACCTCAAATTATGGGGCGTCAGCACCAAAACCAGGCAGAACACTGTACCAGAGGTAGGCTGTATGCTGGAGCCTCTCCTCTGAGGCGCAGGAGCTGGCAGGGCTTCGGCTGGAGCAGAGCCGGCAGCTGAACCCACAAGGGCTGTGTTGCGACGTTTTCTAAATCCTCTGCATTGAGGAGCACGTGACTGGAAGCGGGGTGTCTGGACTCTTTGCTGCTTTTAAAATCATAAGGAAAACAATAAGATGACAGAGTAAGTAACGTGGCAGTCAAGCGGGCAAAGCCAGCCAAGGGTCAATAGCCAAAAGAGAAGCATACCAATGTTACTCTAGAGGGAACACCTAGCAATCATATCTCATAAGTACAATACCATAGCAGTAACAGACACTTTGAACAAACCTTTCCTTTGTAGAGCTTGATATGAAATTTCCGTTCTAAGGCATTTTACTGCTCACACTGGCTTAAAGCTATGGTTTGCGACCATAACGGGAAGTCAAGGAGAGGCACCACAAGATGTACAGTGTTTCCTCCAAAGCAATTGTCACAGTACAATGAAATTATCTGGGAAATTACAGGCATTTATATTTGCTTAGCCAAGAGACATATTAAAAGTAGAAGCAAGTTCCTGTATCTGACTGAGCAAAGCCTTCGCGTGCAGTCATGCAGCACCGCTCACAGCTGATCAAAGGGGATCCCAGGTGGATACTGGAGGGAGAGGGTATGGAGGCAGCTGCTGGTGGAGCTGGCATGTGAAAATCCTTTTGCTTTTCAAATGCTGTTATCAGTTAGGCATCTATCCCGTGCTCTCAGACCAGGCCTTACCTCCCAGACTGTTTAAAAAGGTGCCAGAACTAAGTCCTTTTCTTACTTAAAAGGTGAGCAGACATCCAGGACAAGCAGCAGGCAAAGAGAATGCATGGCATGGAAACCTGGTTATGCTGTTGGGAGCACAACGGGTTGGGCTAAGAACTGAGCTAAGTATTCATGTAATAACAGTAACGCAAACTTAGGCTTTTATCTCGACCCTTTTCAGAGTACAGACTGAACTACAGCTCTTACAGACTGACAATATCAGAAGTAAATTCTCTCTTTTATTTGCCTTTTTGCTCAAAAAGCAACTTTCTGCCTTCTGAGCCTCCATCTCCATCTCCATAATTCTTTTTTTTCAGATGCTCAGGTGAGGTACTTAAGCCCATACTCTTTGTGAGGTTTCATCAAGGGCTGAAATCTATGTAGGTGAATTTGTATGCACCATCACTTGGAAAAAAACAAATGAAAAGGAATTATTTCATGCTGATATTTATTTGCGCAAACAGATGTGATTAAGCATGCAAAATTATGTGCACAAATGCAGTATCTAAAATTGCAGATTCAAGTTGTGTTTTTAACTCACACTGTGCTGTAACTATGTCTTTATAGATGTTATTCATTAAATCTATGCTAATTTTGTACTGATTCCTGCAGCTAACACCATGAAACTTTGTTAGATATCTTGCTAATGTGATGTTAGATCTATTTCTGTGTTTGCCCTTCTGTTCATAACAGCAAACAACCTTTTTTCTTGTACCTAGATGTTGTAGATCAGATCAGTAAGCATGTATTTGTTTTAAATTTTGTGTGATTTTAAGTTTATTAATAATATAGCAAACTTTTTTGCTAGAATGAAAGTGACTGCATGTCAATTGCTGACCACAGTAATATACCTATTTATCTTCGTATACTTATTTTGTGGATAACAAATACGTTTGCAACATTTAGTTTGAAAGAATTGTGATTGACAGCAATATTGAAATCCATGTCTATATCCTCATTTAATGGTTTCAATGTAAGAGATTGCATTCTTACTGCATTATTTGGAACTTTACGCAGCATGTAACAGAAGAGATGCTGCTGCAGCATCTGGCTTTTGGAGTTATACTGCTTCCCGAGAGAAATACTGAGATGTTGGAAGCTTCGGTGTTGGTAAATTGCCCAGCTGAGAACGATTAGGTGTATTTATTTAAAACACATTTTGGTCCAAAATAGTGCATGATCTCTTTGAAGTCAGAGTTAAGGATACATCAAAGCAGCTCCAAAATATTGTGAAGGAGTTTATTATGCTCCTGTGGAAATGCAATGGCACAAGTCAAATGATAAAGCTTTCACCAGCTTCCTGTCAAAATCAATTTTCCAATACATCTGACTAAAGGACTGATCCTGCTTCAGGAGCTGCTGCCATAGCTCCCCTACTACACAGTGAGTGCTTGGATGAGTCACTTGGCCTTTGGAAGTAGACAAATATTGCTTGGTTATTTTTTTAAAAGCTACTGTAAAAAAGAAAAAAAAACAGATTTGAGCATTGTTACCACAGAAAAACCATATTATTTCAAGAACGTGAAAAGCTAAACTGTTCTTTCAACAATGCTGCATATGCTTATTTATTTCTCCACTATTGTATGAATTCTGTGTACAGCTGTTTTATTTGTTACAAATTGCAGTGAAATTTCAAAATTATTTTTCAGTATTTTATTGTCTCCTTTGCTGTTTTATTCTTTTCAGTAAGAGATTGTTTTCTCCTGATTCTTTCACTACTACTGGGATACAGTGATACAACAAACACCAGTGAATTCGTTCAGCCAAAGTAATTGGGAGTCCAGAATTCCTTAATCTGGGAGCTAAATCCTGGAAATTTGAATTCACACAAACTATTCAAGAGCAGTTGGTTTAGAAAGAATTTCTTTTTCACCTACCCAGAGTAATTCTGATCTCATTCTGTCACTGAATGTGGTTTATAAATTTGCTTATTAATATGATTGTGAAATTGTTCAGAGAAATGTACTGCTGATAAATGTAGTCCTCCTAAAAATGCAGAACAATTTTTCTTCAAAAGAAGCATTTTGTAATTCTTTGTTGCATGCCACTGTGGAGATTAATTTGTGATGGATTTTTGTTCCTACTGTAATAAAATATTGAGCAAGATAACTATACTGCAACTTTAAATTTTTAACAACCACTTGAATGCATACCTTTTGCCTTGCTGTCCTTGGCAATGAACAGATAATGTAAAAACATTCTTTGTCATCTGTAGGGGAAGGAATATCCTAAAAACACAAGCTTTGTTTCCTGAAGGAAGAACAGTTTGCCAGTGGTCTAGCAGTTACAGTGCTTAAATGGTAGAGGATTCATGTGAATCCTTGTCTCTTTATGCATTTTGCATTGGATAGCATCAAACCAGAAAAAAAAAAGGAGAAAAAAAATCTTGGGAGTAGAGGCAGAGACCAGAAGCCACTTTGTTCTTCAGTCCCCACAACTGACTTAGTTGATTCCCGTACTAGACGGGTACTGCCTTGCTGTCCTGGCGATGTCAGCCACTTGCACTTGGGCCCAGCCTCAAGAGGACAAGTGGAAGTACTTGGTCCACTCTGATTTCCCTCCAGGTAACGCATAGGAAACTCACTCTCCTGGGGAGCAGGATATACATAAAATCTGAATTCCCAAGAGGCTAGACTAAAAGCAAATGCATGTCTCTCGTTTCGTGGGTAAATGGTCTATCACTAGGACCAAAGACAGATGATTCATTCTCCTGTCAGATCTTGCTGACTTTTGGGAATCCCAGGCAGTAGGTTTCTTAATCTTTTCACTTGACCGCGAACCTCCTGGGCTGCACTAGACGGAGCATTGCCAGCTGGTCAAGGGACATGATCCTTCCCCTCTGCTCAGCACTGGTGAGACGCATCTGGGGTACTGTGTCCAGTGCTGGGCTCCCCAGTATGAGAGAGACATGGACATATCAGGGTGAGTCCAGTGAAGGTCCACAGAGATGATGAAGAGACTGGATGTATGATCTGATGTATGAGGAGAGGCTGAGAGAGCTGGGATTGTTCAAACTGGACAAAAGCAGGCTCAGGGGGATCTTACCAGTGTGTATAAACACCTGCTGAGAGAGAAGCTGGACCCGGGTTCTTCTCAGTGCTGCTCAGTGACAGGCCAGGAGGCAATGGTCACAAATTAAAATACAGTAAATTCCACATATACATTAGAAAAAAACCTTTTACTGTAAGTGTGGTCAAACACCGGAGCAGATTTCCCAGAAAGGTTGTCAAGTCAAGCTTAATTTCCTTCCTAGAAACCTCAGTCTTTGTGCTTTCCCTAGCTGCTCTAGATCGTATCAACTGAGTGTTCATTTGCTCCCGTTCAGGTGAACTTTGTTATTTGGTGAAGAGGCATAATTGTCCTATTCCTCTGCAGCATATTGCATTTCTCTCTCTTTTATTGCAAGTGCAAGAGGCAGTTTTTCTAATTGCTTTGAGACTTTTTGTGCAGTTTACCATACATGCATTTTTATTGATGTTTTGATGTATAGAGCTAAATGGAGGGAAAAGGCATCCGGCGCATTTTGTCAGTATTGAAGGCGTAATGATTTGTACTACTTTGGAAGATTCCAGTTCCCATTTGTTGCTACTTCTACACATAAATCTATGAAACTTTTTTTTTCTGAGAGCTGCTTCAGTTTTATTTCAGTACTAGATGTTGCCACAATTTTGAGTAAGAGGGAAATATCACAATATTTATATCATAGCATGGTTTTGTATGCTTTTGCGTCAAAAGGAAGTGTCTACATGGCTCAGACACTTCTAAGAAGTCATTGAGGTGGACTTCCCAGGGTAGGGGAATAACACCTGAGAGGGGATCTTCCCTCATGCTAAAAACAAGTGCTCGTGCTCGAAAAGATAAAGATCTAGTGAAGCACTGTCTGACTGTAGCACACTGCTTGCCAATATGCCATGATGAAGTGCTGTAAGGAAATGGGACTGATGACACACACACTCTTGTCAGACTGTGGCTGCAGAGGTGCTTGATACTGAAGCTACTACTACTTGCACGGATGAAGGAGGCTAAAAGTACCAGCACTGAAGACTGAGACCAGTGGTGTTGCTCCCAAACCTTCTAAAATAGAAAGCGTTGCTACCAGGAATGATTTGCCTTTGTCAAATCTGCGGTTATTGCACATATTTGCATGAACACAGTGGGGGTTTTGAGCTCTCAGTTTAGAGCTAGTATTCAAGAAAGAAGAAGAAATTAAATCCTTGCTTGGAATGTTTTATAACTGGATAAATCTCCTGAGGGATAATCAGACAGATGTTAGCAGGCTGATGACAGGCCAGCTAGCCGGCTGGATTTTGTCATGACTTAATAAAAGCATACGAAGTAGAGGAAAGGACTTTTACGAAAAGAAGAATTTTTTTTAAAAGATTAAAAAACCTAAAATGAAACAAACAAACACAAAACAAAACAAAGCAAAAAACAACCAATAAGCCCAAAACCAAACCATGACAGTTTTAAGAAAACGTACGTGCTTACAGAAACTGTCTGCATTCTCATCATATAACATTCTCATCATATAACATTCATATGATGAGTGTCACCTGGAGAAAAAATATTGGTAAGACCTTACAGAGCTTATGGTCCATGCAGGAAGCTGGAGAGATTTCAATAAATTTGAAATATCTTTCAAGAAAGTGGCACAAGTGCAAGAATGCAGCTTCAGGTCACAAGGTCCAAAACTAGGGGAGATCTTGAACAGTTCCATCACCAAAGTGTGCCTCATGAAATACTTGTTTGAAAGAAAAATCAAAATACTATAATAACCTCTGCCCAGACAAGTATAGAAATAAGTTTTGAAATACATCTATATATACTGTAGGCAAATCCCTTCTGCCACCTTAAGGTCACTGATATGACTTTCCCAAATAATCTCCTGAGAAGGCAGATGTATCTTTATCAGACCAGGGGAGTCAACGAGATTAGACCAGTCGATGAGATAGATAGAGATTGCAAACTGCTCTAACTAAACTCACCTGGTAAATAAGACTGCAGTGAGAAAAATACTTTCAGTGAAGGTCTGACTGAGGAACCATATGTAGCTTAACGTATTAGTCTGGGGTGACATCCTTCTAAGCAAATGTATAGACCCAGAAGTAAACTTCACACTACCATAACCAATTTCTCTGGATTGACCAGAAAGACAAATTGAATCCCTAATGCATTACATACATACACCCTGAATAGCTGATGGTGCACCATGGTGGGTTGACCCTCTGTCAGCAGAGAAGTCCCCACAGAGCTGCTTGCTCACTCCCTGCCACAACCCCAGCAGAATGGGACAGAGAATATGAAGAGCAAAAGCAAGAAAACTTGCAGGTTGAGATAAAGACAATTGAATAGGTGAAGGAAAGGGGTGGGGACAGAACTAAGTAATGAAAAGGCAGTCACTCCCCAACCCCCACAAGCAGACTGATGCCCAGTTGGTCTCCATGCAACAGCCACCCTGGAAGACAAAAACCTCAGCCTTTTCTCTACCATTAGTCTTTATTGCTGGACATGACATTGAATGGTATGGGATATCCTTTGGGCCAATTCAGGTCAGTTCTCCTGGCTGTGCCCCCTCCCAACCTCATGCCCACCCCTGGCCTACTTGCTATGGGGACAGAGCTGGAAAAAGAGAAAGCCTCAATGCTGTGGAAGCACACAGGCAAAATACTTGTGTCTTACTAACACTGTTTTAGCCACAAACGCAAAACACAGCACCATATTGGCTGCTATGGAGAAATTTAACTCCATCCCAGCCAGCCCCAGTCCGTGCATTTAAGCGGTTTTTCTTTCTTAGTAATTCCTAACATATTAAGAATTTCTTTTTGTAAGTAGACATGTTTAATGCTATGGTACAAAACCAGATTTAGCACCAGATGAGAAGGTATCATTCAGAGGGTAGCCAACCCCGCCAAATACCTGGGTGAGTCCGCTGTGCATGAACAGGGCCTGTGCAGAGACACTTCTCCAGGAAAATTTGCTGCTTCTAGTAGAATTGGCAGCAGAAATTTCTGACATTGATTCACTGGAAGTGAACAACACCTGGGGCAGATATTTCCCAAAGGAGCAACTAGCAAATGTAAGCTGAGTCCTGTGCAGTTTTATTCAGAGTAGCTGATGGGGGGGCAAGAAATTCCACCACAAAAATGCCCAGAGACATCCCCGTGATCACACTTGTTCGGGGCCTAGTTGGTCCACCAGCCACACCAGAGGGATGTTGGGCTCCCTGGGTCAGTCAGTGTCCTGTAACTGTGTCCAGGCCACCTGGCTGCACCTCTGTGAGAATCCTCAGGGCTCCCAGATGGTGCTGCTTGGCCATGGCCACCCTTGTACCCCTCCGGGCTCAGACGACCCACCAGGGCTGGGCCATGTGTCCTCACGGTGCATCGAAACCCTTCCCACTACCTCACCCAACCTTGGCCGTGTGATTCCTTATTTCTAGCTGTCTTTTCACCTCCCCAGCCATCGCTGATATTTGAAGTCCTTTAGACTTATAATTAGGTATGTACTTATGTGCACACAGGCAAGCTCCTCAATCACAACATTTTCTTCACTGTTCTTGTTTAAAGGACAAGAAGCTAAATACCATTAATATTAAATATTAATAATTAATTATTAATAACAATAACTAATAGCAATTAGGGATCCTTGCTGCTTCATTAGGAAGCTAAAAATATGTAACAAATTGTACATAGAAAAATAAATGAGCTGAAATAAAATTAAATAATCCAACAGAAGTTATAAATTAGACCTTATTATAACATTGTAATGGTTTTGTTAGCTAATGCTGAGAACTGATTTATTTGGGGGATGGCTGTTTTAGCTATTCTAAAATCTAGCCTCCCCATCTGGTGTGCCCTGGGCATTGGTACGGTTCATGGCAGCACAGAACAGTGTTGAAATGTTGTATTTCAAACCACTCAAACCACTCAAAGTGGTACATCCTGAAATAAGAAAAATCTCCCTGGGGAGGAAAGACTTCTTTCTTTTAAGGTCTGACAGGTTCTGCCAATGTTCCTATTCACCTTGCGTGCCATCCGCTGTCCCTCTGGAGGAGGAGAGCTTGGAACATGATGTAAAAATCTCAGTGTAATTCTAATCCTCATAGACCAAAATGAGTTGCAATGCACATCAGCAGGCTGAGAAGCTGAAGGAGTTTTTGGCCCACTTGTTTTCAAACCAGCTGAGTTGCTCAAGGAGACAAGGCCTAACCAGCAAAACTAAACTACACGTGGCAAGAATCCATTTGGGAATGATCTTTGATGGAAGATGGGGGAAAGAAGAATTTTGGCCACATTTTGTTTCATCACATGATCAGTGTTTGTTTTGAAAAGTTGTCATATCAGAAACATAAAATCTGACAAATACTGAAGATTTTTCTTAAAAAGAACATATGCAGAATATTTGTGGGGCCAGTATGCTGGACGTGGAGGGGTGGGGAAACAGGAAAAGTAAAAAAAAGATGTACAAAGAGGGATGAATGGGGACAGAGCAGCAGCCCATGCCTGCCAGAGTGCGCTGTGTCGTTCATGCTTGTTCCTGCTCTCACTGCTCTCACTGCATTCACCTCTGAATTCCTGTCACATTGCTGGGCACAAGGCTCAATGTCAGCCAACCTTTCTGAGCATGGAGGGCATTTCACCTTTGTTTTCCTACATAATATTTCCAGGGACACGTAAAGTGGAGCGGTTAACAGTGTGCCGTGCCAGAATTTCACTGCAAAATCTGAGCATGGAAAACATCCAGGGAACAAAGGAGTACCCAGAACAGTTTGAGAGGAATGTTCACTTTTTTATCAGTGAAAACTCCTTCAGGGGATTTTTTTTCTTTTTTACCAAGCATGTGTCACACTAAATCATTGTTTTTCTAAGTAAAAGTAAATAATTGTTAGCTGCATTCCATAGATGCATCATCTCTTCCTTGCCCAAACTGTGTCCCAACCACCAGTGCTGGTAGAAGGTGTGTTGGGGAGAAGCACCACCTGGGCTGGGGGACAGAAGCAGAAACAGGCCACCTGCCTGTGCGCTCCTCAACCAATTCCCCTCTGCCAGGAGGCAGAGGTGGGGCAGTCAGAGGGAAGCTGTGGGGCACGTGTGGGGCAAGAGGGAGCACACTGCTGTGGGCTCCAGCAAGAGAGAAGATTGGTAGAGCACCCCTGTAACAGAGGTGCTGGGGGAAGGAGTGCTGTAAGAGGGCAGGCTGAGGAGAGGAAAACTCAAAAGACAGGAGAGCATGCAGAGTAGGACCTGACTGTGAAGACCAGCATGGAGGTAGAGCCTAAGGAGCTGGGAGAAAAAGGCTTTTCTATACTAGTAGAGGAGCATCAGGAAGAGACACTGGAACTCCATGATCATTGCATTGTTAGAGCCAATTGGATGGCTAGCACCATCCCAAACCATCTCTTGGGGAGCTTCAAGAGCAAATATGGCCCAGGGCTGTTCCAATAGTCAGATACTCTGAGAGCATCTCTCCTGTTTGAGAAGACAGGCAGGACATGGGTTACTCAATGGTATAAACATAGCCAAAGAAGGAGAATGGGCATGCTACATTGTGAAATGGGTGGGATACAGGGAGAAGACAGATGGCTGCAATCCTCCAAAAGCTCTGTCAGCCCTCCCCAGCCGTTTGACTTCATCTTTTCCCATGAGCGCCTGCCCAGAACTCACTCTGCCACTCCAACAGAAGAGAGTTTTGCAGCCACCAGTCCCGAGGACAAAGATGGTTGCTTGAACTTTCAGCCTTGGGGGGCCTCGGAGAGAGGAATTCAATGCACCTGTGCTTCAAGAAGCTTTGGGAAGGGGATTTTACCTGCAGAGTGTTCTACAGTCATAAACACAGTAATGCTGTTTCTCATAGTCATTCCGATGGGTAAATCCACTAGGCTGCAAACTAACTCAATGCAAAAATAACCTCAGATGTCCTTGTCAGAAAGAGTTCTGCGGTAGATTTTTTACCTTGCCCTGGGAAAACCTCTTAAACCTTGTCTCAGATTACCTGGAAAACCAGAGTTAGTAGTCAGCTTGCAGGGTTTGTGGTGCATTCTGAGAAACATAGCAGAATGTTCAGTGCATTGGGTTTTTCCATAGTTTTTCTCTTTTTACCTGCAAACAGGTCATGTACTTGTTCCACAAGAGACTCACAAAGCACATAATATAAATTGTTATTTCCTTTTTTCATTTGTTTGTTGATTTCTTCACTCCTAGTACTGTTCTGCTGCTCTGCTGGAAATGGCCAGTGTTAGGAAAACACTGCTGGAAGGCACATCTGGGAGGACACCAGTACAAACAAGGGCAAGCAAATAATATCAACAGTAATTAGCTTCACTCACAGTCACCAAATCTGCCATGATTTGTATCTGGGATATGCTTAAAGCCTAAGCATATTTCTCTGCAAATATTCCTGATGTAGATGATTGCCCAGAAAGTCTGTGGGTGGCAGCTGCTGGCCCAGAAGAAGGAACATCTGTACTCACATTTCAAATGAAGAGACTTTCTGAAATACTTCCCGTGCCAGGAAGAAAAATTATCCTTTTCTACCGACAAAAAAATGTTGTGCCAGATGACAATTTGACAGAAAGCTAAGTGTAATTAACACTTCATTCTTTTACTGCAATGGGTTTTTTTAAAAAGTCTACATTCCTTTCATATTTACTGTTTACCATTACATCACAATCTTATACTAAATTGAATGTGCACACAACCATGAAATTAGAGGAAGCTTAAATGTTAAAGGACTTTAAACTTCACGAGTTTAAATTTTAAGTTGAATTAAAATTTCCTTAAAAATACAAAATAATTTAAAATTTAAAAGGAAATTACAATTCAATTTAAAACCAGCATGTGCTTCTATTTAGAAAGAAAGATTCTTCTGACACACTCAGTGCTGGCCACTGCTGGAGACGGGGCGTTGAACCGGCAAAACAACTCTGACCCAATATGGCAACTCTTCCATTGGCGTTATTCAGGTATGAAAAGGTTAAAATGGACACATTTAAATGCAAACATAAGATTTCAAAAAAAAAATAGAGAGATCAAAAAGAGCTCATTTAGATTGCTATTCTTGACTGTATTCATACATACATACACATACATATATTTATACACATAAACATAGATATGTGCATACCTGCTACAGCTTAATATGAAACCATATCTTGCTCTCAAATAAGTCTACTGCATTATTACTGGATGCCGGTGGACATGTAACTACTGTGGTAAAACCCAAGGATTTTTGTATATTTGTGGACTGGGTAACAGAGAACAAATCCTTCTCAAGACTGTGAGAAAACCAAAGGGAAAGAGCAAAAGTTGTTCAGTGTCAAAATCAGTTCATTTAGAGATTCAGTATAAAAGAAATGAAATATTAGATTCTTTTTCTAAGCAATGAACTGTCAAAATATCACAGAGGCATTTAGATATGAAGGAAGAGAAAAAACAGAAGATACAGACCATCTCACTTCTGGTAGAAATGTAATAATTTCTCCTATATAAGGGGAAACAGAGCATCAAAAATCTTTTCATGTATGCCATGCTTTGCTGATAATCATGGCTGTTAACAAGGATTTAATAACTTACCAAGTAAATAGGCACAGAATGAACAGAGAATTATTAGTTATAAGTCATAAAGTCAATGGTTAAAGTCAAAGAGGAAGAGTTTCGGATAATTCTGCTATGAAGTGTAATGAAGACAGGAAAAACAACTTTTTGATTTGCAGCTTATTTAGAAGTTTATTTTATGAAACAACTACATTCAAAATTTAAACTGGTTTGAGCGACCTGATGTGAAATCTTTCTTCATTAGAGGAAGACAATTTCTAGGTAGGTGTTCAGCAAAGTTAGTGGTTAATAATTCATAGCAAAATTGGATTAAATCTGAAATAGCAAAAAACAGCCCAATCGGTAGCTGGTTTCTGTTGTACTGAACTACAAGGAGATCAAAGCATTGGAAAAATTAACCCGTTCGGAAATATTTTTTTCTTGCAAAATTTTACATAGATAAGGAAAAGTTCATAGGATAAATACGTGCATGTTTGGAGGCAATTACCCTGTGGACATTGATCCAGCAGAGCCACCAATACCTGTTGAAGATTCAAACTGGCTTGGTCATCATAGTCATCACCTGGTGACAGCACAGACATGCGAGCACGTCCTGGTCTCAGATGAGGGTGCTGGGCTGCTGCTGGGGAGGGACTGCTCAGAGATGTGGGGCAGGGCACCGCGGTCTGGCACAGCACCGGCCCCAGATGGGTTCCCGAAGGCCTCAGCATCCTTCTAGCCACGTGTGATCCCAGCTCTTAACCTCCACTTTGCTGCATTCCCCTCCTGAAACACATGTGCGTAGACTCACCATCGGATGCTGTTTCCAAAAGCAATACTGTAATATAACACCAAACACTCTGCAGAAATGCACTAGGGCAGCACTGACCTACACAGATTAAACCTCCCTGATGGAGCTTTTCTCTTTCACACAGAACTCAGTCTTCCCCTGCCCAGAGGGCTCTCGAGCTTATGCTGGCATTTGGGGTCTCTTTCAGAGATTGGTTTCAGTGGGGAAAAATTAAGGGAAAGGAAAGCTGCATCTTTGCTGACAGATCTGTACCCCAAGTGCATAGTATTCCATCAGACAGCGAGATATTCCTCCTCTGCCCATGTTTCTGATGCAAACAGGCAGAGGAGAAAAGCGCTCAGTCTGCCAAAGCCAAAGTATGGGGCAAACAGACAAAATTTAAGAAACCATGGAAAATAATAACAATCTCATACTATAAATTTCTGTTGAGTGCAGATGAATGCTCCTTCTTATTGTTAACAACCATTTATATCCTGCAACTTGGACATATCCAACTAGGGAATAATGAAGATAAGATTGTAATAAGAGATTTTCACCCAAAAGCTTCACTTGACTCATAGTTTCCAGTTAAAAAAAGCACAGAAAAGAGGTAGAGTCTACAAAAAGTGGCATCCATCCAACAAGGATCATTTGTGAGGCAAGAGATCTCTGTGTCTATGATGGGCATACCCTGAGTTTATATCAATTTCAGAAAATGATGCCGGTCTCCTGCCAGCTCCGCAGCAGAAAGAGGTCCTGTAACAACGAAGCAAATCTCTTTTGTCTGCAAAAAGGTTTTTCTTTCAAGTTCTGGACAATAATTATATGAAAGAAAATAAATAATAACATGAGACAGCTCTCAGTGTTTAGAGGAACAACAGGCAGCAATTCAGGATAGCAGATCAGTCTCATATGCCACTGATTTACATTTGAAATACAGCAAAGTACATTTGGAAGGAAATTATGGGAAGATTTATGGTTACTTGAAAGGCAGCCTGTAATGTGTTTGGGAAGACACTGTCATTCAGTAGGACAATGAGCAGAAATCACAACGGGTGAGGGAGTTATTCAGCACATAAGATGCATGTTTAGAAATGAAATGGGAAAAGATGGCTCTGTTGTGGAAGCCTATTCAAAAATTGACTCTTTATAATGTAAACATGAAATTTTTAAATGTAATATTGGAGTCTACCCTGTTTACGGAGAATAAGAATTAAAAGAACAAGCGGCACTGCGAGAGGATACAATGGATGTGTGGAAGAGGTAAATGGCAATGTCCCTACTGCAGTGAGAACGGGTTAGTCTAATCTTATAGAGGTCACGTCTAGTAACAAGTTGCACATCAAAGAAACTCCAAAAGCTGTTGCTGTCACACTAAAACAGGATGCAAAAACATGCTTGAAAGAGACTGCCGTGTCTGATGTACTAAAAAAAATAAGGGAGCATGGAGTGAGCTCAGATATTAAGATTGTATTTTTCTAAATTACAAACTAGTTTAATTTCCCCAGTGATAGGACATTCTGGAGTTTCAGACTAAAGTTCAACAGGTTACTTCTTATTTTGACTTCTTAAATTAAATATTTTGGTATTAAGGAAAACTGTTCTGCAGGTGATAATTGCATGTAGTGAATAGGAGTGAGTTAAACGGCAGCTCAGCACGGGCACTGTGCTGCCACCGTCCACACTGGTAAGCTGTTGTACAGTCTCTGGAGCACGCTGAGCCCCACGGCAAGTAACACACTTATAGGCAAAGGCCAGGAGTGAGCCTGGCCTGGCAATATTCCCAACAAGAACTTTGGGTGTTGCTACCCTCTTTGTGAGGGTAAAAGAATTTATATGGTATGGACACAGGCCACGCGGTGCCTGTTGGGTCTGAAGCTACTCCAGCTAGTTTGAGTGTTAGCATAGGCACAGCCACTCTGCATCATGGGAATCAAATGACTTTACTATCTTTTATTTATGACTCCTCTCCTCCAAAGGTAGTAATTCACCTTTCTACCCAATCTCCATAATGAAGTTAAACTCACAGCAGTTGTTCTCTGCCCGTAGTTTGGTCCTTTGCATCCATACCTGAAATTGGACTTGTGTACTAGAAAGATTTTCTGCTATCTTGAATTATGGTAGATGGACTAATAAAAGCTGTTACTTGTCTCTAGAAAATATCATTCTGCTACCATAAACAAGAAGAAGAAAATTAACTTTACTGTAACATAGAATTATATTTTTCATAGAATAAGTGTTTTATATTGTTTTCAGATTGTGCTGTTCGCTAGAAGCTAATACAAGGTCAACGAGCAGTACAACACAAAGAAAGACAACCAACTGAGCATGGTTAACAAAATGCTATAGAAGAAGTAAATGCCATCTAATTATGCTAGTAAGTAATTACAGCTTTGTAAGTGCCTTTCTCAAAGATTCCAAGTTTGTGCTGAAGTGCTATCAAAATTCTTTCTGTCACCAAATTCATCAAACACAAGCATATGCTTGGTGACCTCTATGTGCTTAAAAGCTTTGCAGAATAGCATTGGCGTAATAAATTAGAACTTTGCTTTTAAATAAGAAAGTATGTATAAGCACTCTCATTTCAGTGATACGAACTCCCTTTCGTTTGCACCCCGTAGGTCAAGATCACAACTCCAGTTGCTGCCTCTAGCACAAAAAGCCTACCACTGGTGTCCTGTTTTCTGCCAAGGAAACCACAGTACAACTCTACTTTGACCATGCACATCAGCTCCCAAGATCGTGACGTCTGCCTGAAAACCCTCACTGCACAGGGGGCCATCACCACCACCCACATGGAGACAGCACCTTTGCAGAGAACGTGTCCCCCTTCCTCCCACTCCCTCATACCAGTTACCACGAGTACGCTGCAGCGTACCTGTATAAAAGAGTTGTGATGCTACCAGAAATGCTAGCAATATTCATCAGATGCCTATAGCAAACAACAGATAAACTCCAATTTTTTTTTAAATGTAAGACTAAATCTGGAATAGGGGGTTATTTTCTGCTCTTACCCGGTAATAAGACATTACAGACTTTTCAAGCCTCATGGGATCTTAGTCCTAAACACAAATCTCATTCTGGGGACACCTATCACATTAAGAGAACACACTGGGATGAATTCTCTCTTCCCACTTAATGAGAGCTGTCAGAAGTCAGATTTTTCTGATTATAGTTTCAGAAAAAAGCTGGACTTCAGTCAGTATTTCAGAAATCTAATCTCTAATACTGTGCCAGAAGCAGCAAGTCTACATGAATGTATTAGACACACAGTGGGGAATAAAAGACTGCATTGAAAAATATCTCAAATGGGAAATAAGTTCTTTTAATTCCTTCTATTTCATTGCTCAAAAGACACTCTGAAGTGATACCCCTCAGTAAATCCAAATGAACAGACTGGATATTAGGGGAGCTGCTATCAGCAAGGCAGCTAAATGCAAATTTATAACGTACATCTTGTAAGGCTAACCACTAAAATCTATGTTTATTAACAGTGGATTTAATCCGCATTGACATCCATAAGAGAAATGAACAACTGATAACCTCTGAGTGATGCAGCAGGGATTCAACCTCCAGACTTCTGAGTGCAGAGGCTTTTTCTTTAGTCTGTTGTCAGAAGGATTTTTTTTTTTATTGTTGTTTTTCCCCCCAAAGGATGCTGTCTAATGCATCCTTTCCCTTTTGCTCTAGGTCATTTATTATCCCCTAACTGTGCTGTTCAAGCTACAAATCCCATTTGATGTTTTGGTGCTGCGAGGGAGTTTAGAGCTTTATTTCTGACTTTAGTTGGTTTCCTTAGTTCACTAAGACAAAGTAGCAAAACTCTTAGAGCACATAAAAACTAGTACAAGCCCCCACAAGCCAAGCGTCTGTTCCCCACACACCAAGTGTCCCTTCTGCTCTCCAGAACATTACTCCTTTGTGAAACTACCATTTTAAGAGACAGACTTTGTACAAGGCTTACACTTGGCAGGTAGATGTCTGATGAATCATAAGCCTTATTTTCGTGAAAGATACCACCTTCTTGATTTTGGCATCTGTAAGGACATTGCAGGGGCATTATCTTATGGCAAGTGCTCTCTACCACCATGGTCGTAAGAATCTGTGAGCCTTTATGGGAATCTCCATGCAAAAAATGTCTTTGAACATTTATTTTCATGAGTGCCACTTATGTCTCTGCTGTTTTATATTCTGGTTATCACAGTCTCTGAGCAGCTCCTGGTCTTGGCTGCACTTATTGCCACAGCAGAGGCAGAGAGAGGCTGAGGTGATGAAGGTGATGAGGTGATGCCTGTGATGAAGGCACACAACATGTTTATAACCAGACACGTAGGCAGCTTGCAGCATTCACTCTTGACCCCAAATCGGAGCTGCCAGCACACGGAGGGCTGTGGCGGCAGAGCTGCCTGTGTCCCTCAGCCCTCTGAGGCATTGCTGCAGGTCCCCATGGGTGGGGAAGTGGGGGGAGCCCTATCTGTCAAAGATAGACACTGAAGAAATCAACTTCTGAGAGGATTTTCCTGATGTCGGACAAAGCAGTTGCATTTGCACACAAACAGTTCTTCCAGTTAAAGTTTTCAGTCTTCTCAGTACCTTTGGATTACGTTGAACAGAAAATTTCTCCTAGTTTGCACATTTGTTTTCAGGAAAGTTTCCAATACTTAACGAGACTGTGTAGAGTATTTATTTATGTCCTGGGTTTTATTTCACTTCTTTTCTTGAGTTGTTTATTTGTTGTTTCCACAATAACGCCGCTGGAACAAGCTAAAGTATGAATTGCAAAGCCTATGGCTAATCAACAGGTGCTTTACATTAACAGGGACTGTGTATTTATGAGGTTTGAGTACTTGAAGTTTGCGAAGCTCCTTTGGTAAAGGAGTAATAGAAGTGCTGATCATCAGCACAGCTACCCCTGCTGCTTATTTCCCCCAGGTAGCAAGTCTGTAAAAGAGAAACAGGTATTGTGAGAGAGAGGGGGGGAATTTTCTAATTACTTTATAAACCACTGTAAAGGTCAAAGTGGTGTGTTTGTCGTCTTTTACAGAATGACTAAGGGATTTAAAACCTAATTTTTGTGACATGAAGAGAGAATGTCACGCAAATCATTTCCTGCTAGCATGACTAGGAGCTCTACCAATCTAATCCATCATTGCTGCAATCTTCGGAATGTCATTTTTCATAGTCTCTCATATGATGAAATTAATTGAAAATTAATTGAAACTAATTGAAAATTAGAGGAGTGTTTTACTGATTAGGAATGGAAGGGTAAGGCAAAAACATCATCTGCTTCTACATGTTCCGAACTTGCAAAATTACTCTGAGGAAAAAAGAGTCTGCGGACCTAGCTCCCCAAGGCCTTAAAGACACCGGAGTCCATCACAATATGCACCACTTCCAGCTCCCTTTCCCTCCCTGCAGCTGCCACTGCTTCTGTAAAAACTCAGCATGAGGACTGGTCAAGGAGCATGCTTGATTATACACGGGCTGTTTCTATTGCAGGCTCTTTCACAACAGATCAACAGCAGATGCGCTCTGAGCAAAGTATCTGGATAGTTCAAAATTGCTTTCTTCAAGTTATACCTTTTTAGCACCTCAAAAATGTAAACTATCAAAATAAATTGAAAATTTAGAGTTGTTATTACCATGTGTAATGCCAGATCCTGTACTTGCCTTCAAGTGCAGTGCAATGGTGAATTCTCCCAGACAACTAAATGCATGTAGCTAAGGAGTGAGCATTGGACCTGGCAGTAGGTGGTGTTAGACTCAGGACCTAAAAGCATTACTCAACTACTAGAGAATAAAACAAAGGAAAAAGTACATGAGTGGGGAAAGCCATCGAGTCCTTGCAGTGGTTCTGTGCTTTGTGTCAATGCTGAGGAAGGAGCTATTGTATGCGTCACACTACACTTTGTATGCTAATTATACCTAGGTCGCATTGAGAAAAGCATATTATTTCAGATGTGATTCTATGTGGCAGTTTCAATGCGCCCTGAAAGCTGTTGACAGTAAAGATCTGTGAGTTGCTCAGTCCTGTGAGTTAACATTAATGCTTTGCTAAGTAAGTATTTTGCTCTTAAATAGAATGAGAAGAAAGATGGTTAGTATAAAGAACATGTCACTCATTGGAAACAGTCACCTTCTGGTACTGCAAGCCCTGAGGATGCAGGATGAATTTCATTCAGTTAATCTTTCTTTCCTATCTCCCCTGAAGGTACTTGAACTTTTCCTAGCTGTGGTGATTTACAGTCATCTACAGGTGATGAGCTTGTTCGAGTACATAGAGCCATGCAGGAGAAACCCTGAAGTGCCATGTGGCTATGAGGCTTGCCTTCCAGCAAGGAGGCTCTCAGAGAAGGTATGCTACCAAAGAAGACACAGCCTAATGGTGAGGATCTCCTGCTGGAGATTCAGATAGGGCATCCTGTGAGTCGCATGCATGCTTCTGCTGGGCTAGAGACCCCGCGTGTGGAGCTGCACATGTTTCCCTGCTGCATCTCAGGATAGAGAAGCTGGGAGGTCCAAGCAGGCCCAACAGAACTTCATGAAGAAGGACTGACTTTTGGAAATGGCAGAAGATTTCTGTGGTTTAATGAATTTAAAATTAGAGGAGATGGAAGCTGTCAACTACCTCAGCAGCTTCCCCATGGTAAAGGACCGTTTTCTGCTGGTAACAGAGAGCTAAGAACGAGTCCCAGACACATCTCAATTTCTCTCTGACACATGAGGCTTGCTAGAAGAAAAGATAAGCCTTGACTTTTCTAGTTTTGAGGAACACATTCCTTGATTATAAAGGCATCAGTGTTTATCTGATTTTTCAGACAGAAAGAACCAGCAGCTTCAAAATGCAAACACCTACTCTTCTTTTCCCTGGGTGAAAATTAAGATGCCAAATATAATACCGTTAAATGTCAGCATTGTCAATTAATTTGATAATCCTCTAAGTACATAAGAAATGAGAGGAAATGTCTTATTATGGAGAGTCAAACTATCCACTTTGAATGAGTGACAGCTTACTTTCATGAGATACTATTGATGTGCTGTCTTGCTGAAGGGGCTTTGGGCTGATTTTGATCCTTGTAAATCAGATTAACTTTCAGAAGCTGGCAAGATGCTGGGTTTGATAACTGCGATTGTCACTGACTCAAGAGCAAATTAAGTTTATCTAAAATAGTGTAACAATGTCATCTTGATTCCACGGCTGTTAAAGGCATACCCTATGACACATTCAAATGAATCATAAATCTCACAAAACTGTCGCCAACAACAATTGATTACATTTCTTCAGTGGACTGTTTCATGTATTTCTAGATAAGGTGTTGATATTTATGCTCAAAACTTTGGGGCCAGTTACTTAGGAAAAGAGAGTCTTTCCGAAATTCGTAGAGTAACTGAAGATGATTCAGACCAAACCAAAGATTGCTTTAAGTTTGAAACCATTTTTTCAAGCGCTTGATGTACTCTCTTGAGACTTGATCCAACTTCTTTGGTAAAAAGGCCAGGCTTTCCACACATTTCTGTGTCTGAAAATGAAAGTCCTGCCTGAACTTCTCATCACTTCTCTCCACATCTGTCCAGAAAGCTCTGCTATGATTTCAAGGTACAGATGAGTAAATTAGGTAGGCTGAAGATAACATTCAACGAGATTGCCACACTTCCTTCTAGATGCAGAAAACTCTCAACAGAATGCAAGGAATTATTTGACTATGGGAAACGTTAAATAATTTGAAAGAATGGTTCAGGTCAAAGACAAATCTTAAGATTTAATAGACAGAACCACCCTACTTGTAACAGTGCTGTCTAGGAATGATAGTAAGTAGACAGACAACCATTTTCCTAATGAAGGCAGTGTTTAAAGGAATGTTCTGACAATTAATGTCAATAAGCTCAAGATTTAATTCCCAGTGTGTCACTGTTTATCAGTTATTTATTTGTTTACTTTCCTCTCCTTTTTTCATGATCCTGATTTTATTTATCTTATACTTCATACTTTTTTTTTCATCCTAGATTAAAATGCTTTTTAACCACATAATATTATGGTATTTAATTCAGTACAATTATAACCTGCAGCACCCTCAGTTTGTCATCCCCTTAGTAGCCTCTCCTTGGATGAACGTGCAGATTCAAAAAAAAAAGGCAGCCTCACTGATCCTAAGGGGAGACACTGAACTCCCCAAGCAAGAAGGCATGTTGTACGTTGCTGTAGGTAGAAGAGAAGAGTACCGCAGAGAGATGACTAGTACAAAGCAGGGAAGGTACCCGCTTCATTTACAGCATTTGCAAAGGGAGCATAAGGTGATGCAAGAGATCCCTAACCACCCTGAGCAGTCATAGAGCTCAAGAGATCACATCCCACATCCTCCCACAGAAAAGCAGAGGCCTGTGTTTATTAGGCACTGTTCAACCTGTATTTGAAACAAAAATATCTATAATATAATCTGAATTTTTGAAGGTCCTTAATTTGGGCAGGTCTCAGCAGCACTGAATGCCAACTAGAATTTCTAGTGTAATTTCTAGAACTTTTAGAAATATGGTGAAGATGCCTATAACAAATTCAACCTCAACAGATGAATTTTCTACAGCAAAAACTACCGTAGCTTTCTCTACAATAGAGTCAATATATTTAATTCTTCATGATATAGCATCCAATGTATCAGAGCACATCAGGTCTCTTTAGAAGAGGAAATAAGCCTTCATCTCTCCCATTTTCAAATCATAGTTTTGCCTTAATTTTACTCCAAAATATTATCTTTCTGTGTTAGAACTAGAAACCCTTCCTAGCTGGATGAGTAATCAAAGCTGCAAAATGCTTATGCTTGGGTGGCTAATCAGAACTGCAGACTGTCTGGTTGCTTAGCTAGACATGCTTTCATGTTCAGCTGACTAATTAAAATTGAATGTTTTCCTGTGGAAAATGAGATACTCAGGGCTTAATTTGCAAAATATTTAAGTATTAGCAGCTTGAAGACTCTGTCAAGCTAGAGAGGAAGAACTAAAGAGCCCCATAAGTTTCAAGGCTTTAAATTAGGTTTTGTTTTCCCCCTTCAGAAGTTTAGCTTTTCAAAGCAATCAAACTTGGGGGAAAACGTCTCTTAAACAGTGATGGCGCTCTGCAGAGATTCCATCTGTTTCAGCCAGGAAAGATAAAAATAAATCCGTATGATCAAATGCACCTGTTTGAGTCACAGTAGATAACAGACTAATGGGAGACTTGGTAATTTTTATCATCAATGCCTGGTACTTGTGAAGTGCTTTTGAATTCTGAGTCTTCTGCAACTACTAATTTATCATCGTAATAGTCTTGGGAGGCAGGCATTAAAGTTATGCTATAGGCAGGGCTCTGAAAGTAAATTGCTTTTAGAGTCTGAACATACATGACTCGAGAGCAATCTCTCTTTGATTTTTCAGCTTTAAGTACAAGAATTTTGAGTGATATGTTCAGATCCAAAAATCAACTGAAATCTAAATTCAGTAGATACCGACAATGTCTGCCTCCCAAGACTGCACAGGGAAATTTATACAGCTACCTTTTCACATTTCCATATAATCTAAGCAACTTCATAGGCTGCATGGAGTCAAATCATACTAGGATACAGTGCTAAAATACTCAAACTGGCAGCAAATGCCATTCAGATACAGTAGTTTCAGGTACGTTCTTTTTGCAGAATTGCATGTAGGCAAACATGGATGCTACACCATGGATATACATAGAGTACCCTCAGTTCTAGAGCTGGCTCTTTGAAGTTAGCTTGGCTATCTATGTCTAATTAGATCACCAATGCAAGTGAACCAATTGGCGACATTAAGATTGGAGGCAGTCTGGGCTGCAATGATCACACACTGGTGGAGTTCAGAGGCCTGAGGGACATGGGTCAGGTGAAGAGTAGATTCAGGACCCTGAATTTTAAGAAAACAAATGCCTAGCTGTTCAAGGAGTTGAGACTTGGAAACTGCTCTCAGGTACAAGGAAACACAACAGAGCTGGCAGATTTTTAAGGATGCTTTCCATAGAGCACAAGAGCTCTCAATCCCCACGTGTAAGAAATCAAGCAAGAAAGGCAAGAGAGCAGCATGGCTCAGTCAAGACCTCCTGGTCAAACATTGCACCCATTTTTAAAAAGGGTAGAAAGGAGAACCCTGAGAGCTACCACCTGTTAGCCTCACCTCTGTACCAGGAAAGATCATGGAACAGATCCTCCTAAAGCTATACTAAGGGACATGGAGGACAGGGAGGTGATTCGAGACAGCCAGCATGGCTTCACAAAGGGCAAGTCCTGCCTGGCCAACCTAGTGGCCCTCTGTGATGGAGTGACTACATCAGTGGACAAGAGAAGGGCTACAGATGTCGTCTATCTGTAAGGACTTTGACACAGCCCCCAAAACATCCTTCTCTCTCAACTGGAGAGATATGGATTTGATAGGTGGACTGTTCAGTGGATGAGGCATTCATTGGATAGCCACATCCAGAGGGTAGTGGTCAATGGCTCAACATCCAGATGGAGATTGGTGACAAAGGGTGTCCCTCAGGGGTCCATAATGGAACCGATACTCTTTAATATCTTCATCAATGACACAGACAGCGGGATAGAGTGCACCCCCAGTGAGTTTGCAGACAACATAAAGCTGAGTGTTGTGGTTGACACGCCTTAGTGACAGGATGCCATCCAGAGGGATCTGGACAAGCTTCAGAACTGGGCCTGTGAGAAACTCATGAGGTTCAACAAGGCCAAGTACAAGGTCCTGCACATAGGTCAGGGCAACCCCTGGTATCAGTACAGGCTGGGAGATGAAGGAATTGAGAGCAGCCCTGTGGAGAAGGACTCAGGGTTACCAGTGAATGAAAAGCTCAACATGAGCTGACAATGTGAGCTCGCAGCCCAGAAGACCAACTTATCCTGGGTTACACCAAAAGAAGTGTGACCAGCAGGTCGAGGGACATGATTCTGCCCCTCTACTCTGCTCTGGTGAGACCTCACCTCCAATCCTGCAGCCAGTGCTGGAGTCCTCAGCACAGGAAAGACATGGACCTATTGGAGCAGGTCCAGAGGAGGGCCACAAAAAATTTCAGAGGGATGGAACACCTCTCCTGTGAGGAAAAGCTGAGAGAGTCGGGGTTGTTCAGTCTGGAGAAGAGAAGGCTCTGGGGAGACCTTATTGTTGCTTTTCAATACCTACAGGAGGCTTATAAGAAAGAAGGGGACAGACTTTTTTGAAGGGTCTGTTGTGATAGGATCAAGGGTAATGCTTTTAAACTAAATGAGGGCAGATTCGGACTAGANAACAGACTAATGGGAGACTTGGTAATTTTTATCATCAATGCCTGGTACTTGTGAAGTGCTTTTGAATTCTGAGTCTTCTGCAACTACTAATTTATCATCGTAATAGTCTTGGGAGGCAGGCATTAAAGTTATGCTATAGGCAGGGCTCTGAAAGTAAATTGCTTTTAGAGTCTGAACATACATGACTCGAGAGCAATCTCTCTTTGATTTTTCAGCTTTAAGTACAAGAATTTTGAGTGATATGTTCAGATCCAAAAATCAACTGAAATCTAAATTCAGTAGATACCGACAATGTCTGCCTCCCAAGACTGCACAGGGAAATTTATACAGCTACCTTTTCACATTTCCATATAATCTAAGCAACTTCATAGGCTGCATGGAGTCAAATCATACTAGGATACAGTGCTAAAATACTCAAACTGGCAGCAAATGCCATTCAGATACAGTAGTTTCAGGTACGTTCTTTTTGCAGAATTGCATGTAGGCAAACATGGATGCTACACCATGGATATACATAGAGTACCCTCAGTTCTAGAGCTGGCTCTTTGAAGTTAGCTTGGCTATCTATGTCTAATTAGATCACCAATGCAAGTGAACCAATTGGCGACATTAAGATTGGAGGCAGTCTGGGCTGCAATGATCACACACTGGTGGAGTTCAGAGGCCTGAGGGACATGGGTCAGGTGAAGAGTAGATTCAGGACCCTGAATTTTAAGAAAACAAATGCCTAGCTGTTCAAGGAGTTGAGACTTGGAAACTGCTCTCAGGTACAAGGAAACACAACAGAGCTGGCAGATTTTTAAGGATGCTTTCCATAGAGCACAAGAGCTCTCAATCCCCACGTGTAAGAAATCAAGGAGTTGAGACTTGGAAACTGCTCTCAGGTACAAGGAAACACAACAGAGCTGGCAGATTTTTAAGGATGCTTTCCATAGAGCACAAGAGCTCTCAATCCCCACGTGTAAGAAATCAAGGAGTTGAGACTTGGAAACTGCTCTCAGGTACAAGGAAACACAACAGAGCTGGCAGATTTTTAAGGATGCTTTCCATAGAGCACAAGAGCTCTCAATCCCCACGTGTAAGAAATCAAGGAGTTGAGACTTGGAAACTGCTCTCAGGTACAAGGAAACACAACAGAGCTGGCAGATTTTTAAGGATGCTTTCCATAGAGCACAAGAGCTCTCAATCCCCACGTGTAAGAAATCAAGGAGTTGAGACTTGGAAACTGCTCTCAGGTACAAGGAAACACAACAGAGCTGGCAGATTTTTAAGGATGCTTTCCATAGAGCACAAGAGCTCTCAATCCCCACGTGTAAGAAATCAAGGAGTTGAGACTTGGAAACTGCTCTCAGGTACAAGGAAACACAACAGAGCTGGCAGATTTTTAAGGATGCTTTCCATAGAGCACAAGAGCTCTCAATCCCCACGTGTAAGAAATCAAGGAGTTGAGACTTGGAAACTGCTCTCAGGTACAAGGAAACACAACAGAGCTGGCAGATTTTTAAGGATGCTTTCCATAGAGCACAAGAGCTCTCAATCCCCACGTGTAAGAAATCAAGCAAGAAAGGCAAGAGAGCAGCATGGCTCAGTCAAGACCTCCTGGTCAAACATTGCACCCATTTTTAAAAAGGGTAGAAAGGAGAACCCTGAGAGCTACCACCTGTTAGCCTCACCTCTGTACCAGGAAAGATCATGGAACAGATCCTCCTAAAGCTATACTAAGGGACATGGAGGACAGGGAGGTGATTCGAGACAGCCAGCATGGCTTCACAAAGGGCAAGTCCTGCCTGGCCAACCTAGTGGCCCTCTGTGATGGAGTGACTACATCAGTGGACAAGAGAAGGGCTACAGATGTCGTCTATCTGTAAGGACTTTGACACAGCCCCCAAAACATCCTTCTCTCTCAACTGGAGAGATATGGATTTGATAGGTGGACTGTTCAGTGGATGAGGCATTCATTGGATAGCCACATCCAGAGGGTAGTGGTCAATGGCTCAACATCCAGATGGAGATTGGTGACAAAGGGTGTCCCTCAGGGGTCCATAATGGAACCGATACTCTTTAATATCTTCATCAATGACACAGACAGCGGGATAGAGTGCACCCCCAGTGAGTTTGCAGACAACATAAAGCTGAGTGTTGTGGTTGACACGCCTTAGTGACAGGATGCCATCCAGAGGGATCTGGACAAGCTTCAGAACTGGGCCTGTGAGAAACTCATGAGGTTCAACAAGGCCAAGTACAAGGTCCTGCACATAGGTCAGGGCAACCCCTGGTATCAGTACAGGCTGGGAGATGAAGGAATTGAGAGCAGCCCTGTGGAGAAGGACTCAGGGTTACCAGTGAATGAAAAGCTCAACATGAGCTGACAATGTGAGCTCGCAGCCCAGAAGACCAACTTATCCTGGGTTACACCAAAAGAAGTGTGACCAGCAGGTCGAGGGACATGATTCTGCCCCTCTACTCTGCTCTGGTGAGACCTCACCTCCAATCCTGCAGCCAGTGCTGGAGTCCTCAGCACAGGAAAGACATGGACCTATTGGAGCAGGTCCAGAGGAGGGCCACAAAAAATTTCAGAGGGATGGAACACCTCTCCTGTGAGGAAAAGCTGAGAGAGTCGGGGTTGTTCAGTCTGGAGAAGAGAAGGCTCTGGGGAGACCTTATTGTTGCTTTTCAATACCTACAGGAGGCTTATAAGAAAGAAGGGGACAGACTTTTTTGAAGGGTCTGTTGTGATAGGATCAAGGGTAATGCTTTTAAACTAAATGAGGGCAGATTCGGACTAGATGCAAGAAAGACATTTTTTACGATGAGGGTAGTGAAGCACTGGAACAGGTTTCCCAGAGAGGTGGTAGATGCCCCATCCCTGGAAACATTCAAGGTCGGGTTGGACAGGGCTCTGAGCAACCTGGTCTGGTTGAAGATGTCCCTGCTCACTGCAGGGGGGCTGGAACTACATGACCTCTAAAGGTCCCTTCCAACCCAAACCATTCTATGATTCTATATCCTCATCAGCCAGCTAAGAATTTACATACTAGAAGAAAGAACACAATGTAATATACAATTCATTGAAAAACATCTTCCCTAGTGAGTAATCTGCAGTATCCCAGTGACATTAGAGATGCTTTTGCTAAAATACTGTGTCTGCTTTTGGATGCTGAACTTTAAGAAAGATGTAGACAAACCAAGAACTTGAGGTAATTGTTAGCAATGGCAAGAGCTTAAAAACCAGGGTCTGGTAAGAAGATGTTGAAGGATTTGAGATTTAGCTTAGAAAAAATTGGATTGAAAGATGACAAGATAATTACCTTCCTACCTGTAGGTGTCTGATCCCAGGGGGCTAGCACTGAGCTGACTTTGTGTCTACATTATTAAGCAGTATGACATAACAGGAACTCCTCAGGACCTGATATTCATATTGCATGAGAGCTTCCTTTGGACTAGTTCTAGTCTGACCTCATTGACTGAATGCCCAACAGCAGTTCAAGCACATCACATGAGCTCCTGTAGCGCAGTTGTGCTACAGACTCAAAAGTAAACAATCTTGCCCTTTCCGAGATCACTCCATGGTGTGAAACAGACTGCAGTAAGTTGGGATAACCAAGAGATTCACTTCAGAAGACCCAAAACATTAATGCAGTTGCACATTTGTTAATTCAGGCTGGCTCTATTCTGTTAATCTCTATACTGTACAGAAGTATAAGATTAATGAGAGTAATAATAGACAGTAATAGAGAGTAATAAAAGACAGTAAAGATTAATGAGATCTGTGAGCTTTGAAACTGCTCCATGTTGGACTGATGCACATATTTGCATGCACATATTTGGCATACTTGACATTAAGATTATTCCCCAAGTCACTTTCATTAATACTATGACCATAAGGATGACCACAGTAGCTCAGCTAAAAGGAGAAGTCATTTTTGCCTGGCTAGGCACCAAAATTTACCAACTATAACCATAGAGGAATGCCCTTATGTTTCCCCTTAGTTGAGAACATTGCTTTCAAAAAAGACAAAGCATCATAAAGACAGGAAAAAAAACCCTACTAATAAATCTGGCAAGATCAGGTTTATTCCTTTGGGTTCAAAATCCCATTGGTAAAACAGCATTTGAACTCTTTAGACAGAAAGTAAACATGAATGAAAGTGAATATAAATTAATTTTCAGTTACACTGTAAAAAGATAAAACCACAGGTAATTAACTCAAGTATAGATGTTAACTTAGGCATTTTAAAAAACACAGGAAGTTGCTAGAAGAGTTTTAGTTTCGATCAGAAGTTTCCTTAGAGGTAAATCTGCCAATTGTTTTCACAATAGTTTGCATCCTGGAGGCTTTGGAGCATGCAATCTAGGGCCCTTTTGGATGACACCAACCTGGGAGCAGTGCTTCAGTGGAAAACTTAATTAACTGCAACCACTACTGGGCTGGCCCAAGGCTGCCAAGAACGTTAGTCCAAAATAAAATAATAAATAAATGAATATGCATTTATTTATTGATTGATTGATTTATTCAGGTCCAAATGGGCCTATTTTCCTTCAATACCAAAAGAACCTCAGACATTAACAGAAAAAATTCTAAAACAGCATTTCTGAAGATCTAATTTAGATCTATCTAATCTGCATGGAGTTTTACCATTTCAGTTCGCGTCTTAACAGGAAGTGCACTCTACAAAGACCTGTATTACCTGAGTCACGTTCATCTGCTTGGTGCATCCCATCCAAGCATTTTGCATGCTGGGATGCTCATTGAAATGTGTTGCTGATAGAAGATGTAGAGGGAGAAAAACACAGCTGGTGTCCTGTTAACTGAGCAGCTGCATCTAGATCAAAGCATCTCTGAAGCATGGCACAACAGGAACCTGTCAAAGAGATTATGTCAATTATATTTGGAACATTGGGAGTTCGGGGCTCAAATCTTATCACACTGCATAAGCAAAATGCTGGGACGACGTTGGATGACACTGCTGCTAGATCAGACAGTATCTAGTGTAACATAGCATGAACATAAAATTCATTATTGCAAATATACTATGACCTTGTAATGTAGTTTATAAGAGTATCTTTATTGTAAACAATGTTTTTCTCACCCTCAGCAGTCACACACAACAGGAAATTAAACTATTTTAGCTCCTGGTCCTTCTCTGCCTATTTTCCTGTTAATTAAACAACAAACCATAGACACTTGCAATTTTGTCTTCAAGTCTGCACCTGTGTTCTCCATTTAAACACCACTGCCACACGTTTAAAATGTGATGAGCTTGAGGGTAAAGGAAAAAAACGGAAAAAGTAAGAAAATATTCAGTAACATCGTGGAAGGCTCCAGCAGAATTTGAGGTCATTTATCCAAGAGGTAGGCAAAAGCATAGATAAGATTCAAGGTTTGGCTGGTGAAAATGTTGCAAGGAGGTCCATAACTATGAAACACATGTGAGAGAAGAAGTACATGTTGAAACAAGAAGCCCATACCAGAATAGGGTAAAAATGGGTAGGGATGGGTAGTGTTGGACAGCATTCTCCATCTGTTGTTTCGTTTCATTCCTTCCACCATGCCCTCCTATGAACTCTTCTCTCTCTGTCTCTACTTTCCTCTATTTTTCCATTCTCTGGAAAACTACTGTCACTGTGAAAATATTAGACTGCTGCAAGGAACCCTTGCTTTCCAGTGCCAGAAACAAATCTTTCCAACATGGAAACAAGAACTATCACCTCTGGTCTTCCAGCGCGTCAAGTAATACTTTAGGGTTCTTCATAAGGCTTTCAAGAAGAAAAACAGATTACAGTTGTTTTGTTATAGGCCAAAAGCTCCAAGAGTATCAAAATGCTTTCACTATTTAGAAATTAAAGTTTATTGTTGACTTTTTCGTTTATATGTAGGTGTTTTTAATATAATTTTTTCCCATTCTCACCTATGTGTAAATATTCAGGGAAATAGCCTTCTCTACAATTTAAAAAAATCATAAATATTTATGGATTTTCTCAAATAAACCCCACATTTAGGTAACGAAGTTGTCATCTTCCTCTGGTCTACAGACAAATTTTCTGGCACACCTTTTACAAATACAGAAATTCCTGGAGGCATACTAAAACCATGGAACAATCCTTGTGGTGATTGTATGTGATCTTACATACACCTACACACTCTTACTCAGTGCTCTGCAAGAAAAGTGCTGTGCTATCCCTGGCATTTCCCACAAAGTTAAATCATCTGTATTACTAAAATACTAAGAAATCACTAAAAATAGTGAAAGCAACCGCAGTGCATTTATTAAGTACTGCCATTTCTCTGCCAGTGGACCACTCATCATTATATTAAAAATTAATACAGTATACAGAATATACTGCAAATTCATCTTATAGCAAGAAAAAAACTGTCATTGTTCCAACAGCAAAGCTTTTACTGCGTTTCTGTGCACCGTGAGACACATTAAGTTATTCCTAAGAATGTGAGAAGGCACTTGTCCAAAACCATAGGCTTTTCCTTAAAGCAGAAGGCAAACGATCCATGATAGCATGCTCTTCTCAGTTGTGGCCAAACAGTTAGCAACTGTCAGGGGTTTTAAAGAACTCTAAAAGTTTCTGAACTTTAACCCTTCTCAGTGATTCTCCCTCTCTTGCTGTTGCTGATGATCTCCACAACACAGCCTGTAGGGTTCATTTAAGCAGGTATCATTCAGTTACCTTAAGCTTCCCAGTTTGTATTCATCAACAGCTCTTCATTCCCGTAACGCAGAATCCTATTTTCATGCTTCATCTAGAACAGCGATAAGTGCATGGACTCTGTAAGATCACTGCAGAGTTTGTTTTGTGTCCTTCATTAATTTCTACAATTGTGGAAATTATACTATCTTCGTACGGACAACTTAACTGTAAGCAGAACAATTTTCTAAATGAAGCATTTGTTATACATGTTTTGTCAACTTCTATGACCAATATTTCTAAGAAAAAGCAGAATTACTCAAGGTAGTAGAGCACATGCTTGTATCTCTCCAGGCCATCCCAGTAGCCCACTGTCATGGGGAGAGCAGTTAAGGTTTAACAGTCACTCAAGGAATCACCATCAAATATATGAGGGAAAAGTGATTTAATGTGAGTTTGTAAGAGCACGACTTCGCTGAATTCGATGACAAGGTTCACTCTCTTACTTACTATGTGAAGGGAATGTGTAAAGGGACTATGAGTCAGAGTGGTGCTTAGGTGTGATCTACACAGTGATTAGGTGGGGGAAGAGAAGTGATTTATACAGAGTTTGGATGGGGAAATCGGGTCAGGATCAGTTTGGAGAGATGTATACAGGGTTTAGGGAAAAGGTGTAAAGAATGTCCTCCTGTTGAGTCATGAGGTTCAGAAGGGACGCCCTTGCTTTCTAAACTCCTTCTCAGAGATGAGTCTAGGTGTGGCTGGATCCAGTCCTATTCCCAGACTTGGTCAACAGTTTATGTCTAATAAAGCGTAAGGAAAGCCTCCCTTTAAATCACAAGGTTAAGAGTGGACGCCTCTGCTTTCTAATGTCCTCAGAGAGGAGTCTAGGTGCAGCTGAACACACTGCTAGTCTCAGACTTGGTCAAGGGTTTATGATTAAAGGAGTGTAGTGTTGGGATTTAACATGTGAATACGGGTCTTCTAGAAGTTTGAGGTAATAGCAATTAGCAGTAGCAATTAAAAGCATATTAACACTGTTAAGGTAAATCATGAACTAGATTATGTGATTTAGCAATACTTAGTCAATAACCTATTATCAGCAATTAACATACCAATTTAGTTAAGGATTCAAAGCTTCCTAAATTAAAGCACATACACACACACACAGATATACAGGTTAATCTTAGATTAAGATGTTTCTATTTCTGCAGACTATAATAAATTTGGTACCAAATTTGCTTCAAAAACCACACAGAGTTGAGTAATAGTGAATTACTCACTATTTTGATCAGCGAAAACCCTCGCAAACCCCAAATACAGTGACTTGCTCACTCACTTGCTGGCATCTGTCAGTGAAGGATCTGAATCACTTCACGAAACTTCACGAACACTGCTCTGAGAGGCATCCCAACTCAGAGGGAGATACACGGTCACAGCCTGCTGTCGTCCCAGAAAGCTCAAAGGGCTTCACTTTGGGACCACTACTTATAGGACCCCAAGATGATTGACTTCGGTCAAATACTATTTTTCTACCGTGGCCATAAATCTTGTCAGAGGTTTTGGTATCTCTGCAGCTGTGACCTGTGAGCTGGGCAGGGGAGTTTCAGGTATGATACCCAGGCAACAGGAGTTCTAGGGGCGGTGAGGGGGTGGCTAATCACTCTGACCCACTGTACTCACAGTAGGAGTCTCTGATACAATCAGAGAGAGCCTGATTGCTCTAACCCCCTGTGCTGTTTACCACATCATTGTTTGGTATCTCGGCTCATTGCACCGGCGAACAGGATCAGAGAGTGCCGAACTCCCTCAGCTCATTGTGGTTATACAATGTTGGCTGGTCTGACATCGCAATCAGCAGAGCGCTGTAGAGCAGATGGGGTAGGGATTCTCTAGGTACTCCTATGCATTCAAACCATTAATAAACTCCCAAGAACTGACAGACCTTGCATACAAAGTGGTGATATTTCTTAAACAGTGATGAGTATCTGAGAGAAACTCTTTGATGGTTTCCAGGAGAACTCCGCTTGACACGACACTCCGAAGCTGGATTCAGTTATCCCAGATCTGCAGCGTAGTCCTTTCTCATCTTCAGCACTTTGCAAGACCGCAGAGAGCACACCACCATGAAACTATTAAGAAGAAAGTCCATCTTAAGGTATTCCTGAACCTCACTACTCTTCTTGCCTTTATCGTTGTTCACATCTTCTCTTTATGAATTTGTACCCTGTAGTGACATGAAATGCATGCAAGCACAAATGCACGCAAACACACTTCTGTGCGTTTCTGACCCCAGAATGCTGTGGTGGCAACGTGAAGGTAGCAACAGCTACTCAAACAGTTGTAGTTCATAAACCAGTAAGATTAGAAGTCCCATGGATTTGGAATTAAATGCCTGGAAAAGGAATTCAACAATTTCCAGTTATTTTCTTCTAGATATCCATGTGGCACTGCAAAGAAAATCTCCAAAATCTTGAAAACTGGTAGCAAAGAAATGCTTTAAAAGAAATCCATTCTGTGTGGGTTTAGCAAAGTTAAAAACAGAAGTTAATTTGGAAGTGGTTATCATGCATTAATTAGCACAAAACCCTTACAAGCCTGATTTCCTGCTGTATCAGCTTGCATAATATGCTGCAAACGGGGATAGAAGCCCAGCAAAAGCTAGCATTTGTTTTTATACTACACTTAAAGATTATTTCACGTTTTATACATACATTGCATACTATGCATACATTTTGCATAGAACGTTTACATATACACATAGTTAGGGTCCACTTACTCTAAAGGCAACTTTGATTCCTCTTGATTTGCCCAAACCAGGGAAAAGCAGGGATCCACTAAAACCCAGTTCCATCAAATGTCCCAAGGTGTGACAGCTGCGCATTATTTCAAAATACGTCTTTGTTGTTGTTGCTTAAGCAGTATTATGTAATTTGTAAGGGAGTACTCTTGTTGCCTGAGCAGTAGGAGCCAAATTCATTTGTACGGAAATCAGAAATTTCTTCTCACCTAGGACGGGTGCAGATTGAGCCAGGACTGCTAAAGTGGTCGTTACCCAGAAAGAACATGCATGGAGAAATTTAACATCTGCCTACAATTTTAGAAACTTCAACGTGTCTAAGGCTTGAAAACCAATCTTCTGTATTAAGAAAACTGGAATATTTCTTATTTGAAACACTTACAACTGAAAACAGTAGAAACATTTCAAAACAGATGTGTGATAGCTCTTCAGATTTCCTAACCCAATTGCCATTTTCTTCTCAGAAGGTGGATTTTGCTGTTTGCCTTAAAGATAAACTTGTGCGTGACAGTCTGCTATTTGCTCTGCTTCCCTGTCCTCCAGCTCCGGAAGGTATTAGCAGTGCTGCCACTGTGTAGCTGCACCTCTACTGACAAATAACTTCCTAACACTCATTTATCATCTAGCAATCCTATGTTTTCTGACATAGGCAGCATCACCTCTTAATTTTGCAAGAGAAAACCACATATTTTTAATAACTTTAAATATATTCTGTTATCTGGCACTATTATTCAGAGCAATCGCTTCCTTGGTAGCTTGCTTAAAAGCGGGATTTTTGTTATCAAGTATTGTCTGTTCTCTCCTCAAAGGGATTTCTCATCCTTTCCTTCACATTACACAAGGAAAGCAAAAACAACAGCCAGAAAATAAAAACAATTAAGAGCTGTCTTTCTTCTCTTCATAAAGGGATGGGAATGTCTAATAACAGGAAGCTCAGCTTTAGAACTGACATTGCAGAGCCACTCTTCAACCTTAAATCCCTTCAGCTACACTGCCTCTCAGGTGCCCTACGAACACGATTCGTACGTCACGTTGCACATCAGTCGCTTCTCCCACCACTGAAGCATAGGTCCCTTGGTGGTGGCTGTGGCAGGAGTCTGGGACCGTGCAGATTCTCCCTCTGACAGTAGCAAGCTCTGACCAACGGACCTTGATCCTGCGATGCCGCTGTTTCAGTCTGAAACTGATGCTCACAACCGTCTCTAAGCTGCTGGGCCCTACTTTTTGGGTAGCCGTCAGGAGCCGCACCCCTGGTGTGCAACCCTGGGTAGCAGCCGAGTGCTGGCTCCCTAGGGTCCGCTGGCTTGGGAGGCAGAGGGCTGGGGTGGCCAGCCTGGGGTCCGAAGATTTCTCCTGAGGGGTGAGAACTGCCCTGAGAGCAGATTTACGGACAGCAGCGCTGGCACCATGTCTGTGCCAATTTCATTACTGCATTCCTTCACAGGTGAGAATAAACACACAGGAGTGACGTGAGGCTAGGGTTTCAAGCCACAGTGTAGGTTTTGTTTGTCATGGTGACCAACCTTGTACTGGGCCCTGGGGAAATAGTCCTGAAAAAAATTCTGTCATCTCTGGACATGTTAAGGCAGCTCTGTGATTTGCAATTGGCCTGTGACTCCTACGTACTCCAGACCCAAAACAGGCTCGTCGGGCAGGGCAGAGATACACGGGGAAGGGGATCTCCAGGAAAGACCAGATTTAAGGCAGTCAATGCATCATCCAAGATCTGTCGGGGAAAGCAGACAATATCCAGAACTGAAGTGACAGAAAACAGATATGAGCAGCAGGGAATTTAAAAAAAACAAAACAAAACAAAACCAACACGTCAACAGGAAACTAGGTCAGGACCTGAAAAGGCAGGGGTGTAAGCAATTTCAGATCTAGATAATTAGCTAAATTTTTAGCCATGGTAATTTAGAGTGTAATTTGGGTTGTCTTCCTGTCAACACTGCTGAAAGTGATCCTGAGCAAAACCACTCAGTAAATAAAGGCAAGCCATCTAAATGAACAAAGAGCACTTGGGTGCTTCAGCATGCTTTTTCACTTCATTAGGTTTAGCCAAGCACTAGTCAAAGCAGAGGTACTCTTGTTCTCTAGCCCTTATCTCATCTGAAAACGCTCCTGCATTTCAGATGTGCCAGCATATACAAAGTGGGGACAGAGTTACCTCTGTATGATGGTGCTTCTGCCCATGCAAGGTTATTCCCCTTTTCGTAACACAGTGTTACAGAGCACATGTACATCCCTGTATGGCTGCATTCGCTATCAAAATATCTCATATCAAGCAAACTTTCCTCTTCCCAGCAGCTTATTTTAATGCAATTTATAAAAATCTTATTTTGTGGAGTTCATATCTCCATTGAACTGGGTAGAAATCAATGCAGGAAACCAGGCAAAAAGTAACCAAACTTTTCATTCAGTAAGAATGTCTGCTTTTAAATTTAGCTGACAGCATAATCAAGATGAGATCTTCCTTTACACCTCTTGAAAAATATTTATCTCCCAAAAATCCAATGAACAACACTTGCAAATGGTACTTGAAAGCCATGTCACATCAAAGGATCAAAGATTTCTCTCACGGAGAATGAATGGCTAGTGTACAACATGCTAGGTATAGTCTTTGTGTCACTGAGCACACCACAGAAAACACGTCAGTTTTCTTTTTGAGATAAAAACATGAAAAAAGGAGAGAGAGAATAAACTGAGTTGCTGAGATCCATCTTTTTTGATGTAGCAAGAGAAAAAAACCTGTCAACTTGAGCCTTTCCAAGAGTCATGGGAAGAGAGGTAAGAGGTTTTATTCCTACAGATGTGACACTTCTAGGATGTAAAAGATCTCATCTCTTTTGTGCTTCTTCTCAGGTTTTGATTGATCTTTTTTTCCTTCTCCCCTCAGGTCTTTCTGGTGGGGCACCAGAAAGACCTCCCCAGCCAGACAAAGCTGTTTGGATGAATACTGAGCTGAAAGCAAGCTCTCCTCAGCTGGCTTGCTGCCTGTGAAGCCACATGAAAACCACAAAAATTGTGTCTCAGTTTTGACCGTCTTCAGCATTTTGTTCTGCTCTGGAAGCAGAAAAAGAAACTTCTCTCTCACCAGAGGATTACCCCTCTGAATGAATCCGGGTCAGGGCCTCAGAGGGCAGGACGGAGCTGGAAGGGACATCTCCGGCTCCACAGCAAACGGCAGCAGGGACAGGTCAGATCCATGCATGGAGTCCAACACACTGAAAAAGAAAGCTTTCCAGAAGAACTGCATTTTCAGCTTTCAAACTGAACGCAAAAAAAAAAGTTTTAAAAATGTTGTTCGACTCATCTCACAGCAGATCTTAGCTGTGAGTTTCCAGGGCTTTCTAGGAGAATACCCCCATCTCTTTTCAGCTACTCAGCTGAGGAGCGATCATAAAAAAACATCTAAATCTAAAGCCCAAAAAGAGAGCCACATGGGATGGAGGGTCTTCAGCCCCCATTCGCGGCATGAATTTTAGTACATCTTCAGTCACAGTGGCGTTGAGTATTCACAAGAACAACAGCTTCACTAAGTTATTTTTAATACTGTAAATCAAATGCCTTTTTAAATGCAATTTACTGACAAAGCAAACCACTAATTTATTTCTCATGGCATTTGTCAAACAGCTCTTCCTCTTTCTTTCACATATGGCTGCAGTGACGAACTCCAGAGCTCATCTGTTAATGATGCTGGCCTATAGCCGGTTCCTTAGCTCTCCTTTTGCCTCATCCTAGAAAGACTAAGTCTGACTGTAAATTACTAAGTCTGGATCCTTTCCACGAAGGAGAGATCTTAGCAGCTGCAAAGTGCCACAACTTGGCATAAAACCCTGTGCCAGGTGTGTCTGAGACAGCATATGTCACAGAAAAGGCAACTCATACCTCCATTTCTCCAGCTGACTTACTAGCACCTAGGCATTGCTCATCTCAGTCAACACCGGAGCAGCCTGAAAAACAGTAAACTTTAGCTTTTCCCCTTGGATTCATTTTGCAATCCCATGTCAATAGCATTTGAGCCCAGTTGAAAATCCAGCCCAATATAATTTAGCATGAGAGACATGGCCAAATAGGTGTATGGCCCCTTTTCTCCTTTCGCTCCACCATTGCCACCAGAGAAAACTTGCCACAATTCCACCTACACGTGTTTAAAACCTAAAAACAAGAGAAGAAAACAAATAAGCTCTGCCATGTAAGACACAGATTTCTTATTTATCAGCAAACACCATAAATAAATGGCTCCGCATAAATAGGAACAACTAAAACCTCTAAACAGCCAACTGGCAAAACTAGAAAGTGGTGTAAGGCTGTAATTCATCCTATATATTAATCCTCAGTAAGTGGTAGCTAAGTCATTTCTATTCATGTATAGAGCTAAGTGTACAGAGTACTTCACAAAGATACGGACCCCAAACAGCTGATGATGTGAAGGCCTGAACTTGCCAATATGGACTAGAGGTTTTAAATTTTGTCTGGTTTTCACTTGCATGCCGGACAAAAGCCCTAGAAGCAAAAATAAGTGAGATTGATATGGAGAGTATAAAATTAAACGAGTAGCCAATGATTTACATCACATCCTTACCAGAAACAGCTTTCTACCCATATTGGATCTTGACCTATGTTTTCCCACTGCTAACCTGAGGATTTCTGATGGATTTTGAGTCTTTGTAGTGTGTTGCGGAGTCACTGGGTTATCAAGTTCCTAGGCTTTAAGGTCAACAAATAAGTTCAAAAAATTAAACCCGCTAGTAATGTAACCGGCAGAAAAATTAAGCTTGTAGCAACAAAGAACCTCTGGCAGCATCCTTACTCCCATTTAAATTTTTATTGACTGACCAAAGCTCCTTGAATTTTGAGGGCATCGCATCTTAATTGTGTCTTTTTTTTCCCCTGACTCGCTGCAGTCCTGTTTAATGATTTACAAGAAGTGGGTGCTTTTGAGGTGGAGCCAGACACATGACTCTCTCTTGATTACAGTAAAACTCAGAACTCAGTATAGAGCCATGCTGGGGCACTCAGCCTGACTAGTGACTCCTCAGTAGGCCATACACATTACCAAGCAGTTGGAATGACAAAAATAAAAAGCCCAAAACCCAAAGCACAGACAGGACCACTGAGAACTTCATGTAACAGAACACAGGTAGAGAGGGAAGTCATGACAGATACGCACAGCTTTTTCAGCTGCAGATAAATGCATCCCATATCCCCTCCACAAGAGAGAAACAAAAAAAATCAAAATGCCAGATGAATGTAGATGTGTAAAAAAGTGCTTGTGAACACAAGTTATTGACAATTACATCAGCAACAGGTTGGACTAATGGGTTCATAACAGAAGCCCTTCTTCACACGGATGTCTTCTGCTTTTTCAGGTCTATTGGGTGCTAGAGGTACTAGACAGTACCACAAACAGGATTTACCTTAGTAAAGATGGACTTGTTCTTGAAACTAATGCTGGTCTTGAGCATTAGAGATGTAGGGACATTTACAGAGAATCACTGCAATATGACCATAAGAAGGTGTTTCACAAATATCTGAAGCTGTACATGCGTAGGAAGTTGAAGTACATGAGTATATAGCCTTTACACACTAAATCAAGCTATTCTTCCCTGGCCTAGAGTAGAGGGGGAAGGGAAATAATACATACTAGTATATACAATGAGCATGTGTTCAATAACAACTGCAAGCAGAACCAGCAGGCTGCTACTAATACACATGAATTTATCTAGATTTCAAACCAGATGTATTTCTCCACGACACAGCTGGCGAGCGAGCCAACTAGGGAAGGCACCCACTGGACCTGTTGTTTATGAACAGAGAAGGACTTGTGGATGATGTGATGGTTGAAGGCCATTTTGAGCATAAAGATAATGAAGTGATGGAGACGTAAGGAGCGGGGTCAGCAGAACTGCCACCTTGGACTTCTGGAGGGCAGACTTTGGCCTGTTTGGGAGCCTGGCTGACACACTCCCTTGGGAGGCAGTCCTGAAGGGCAAAGGAGTCCAGGAAGGTTGGACACTCTTCAAGAAGGAAATTTTAAAGGCACAGGAGCAGGCCATCCCCATGTGCCGAAAGACGAGCTGGTGGTGAAGAAGACCAGCCTGGCCGAACAGTGAGCTTTGTCTGGAACTCAGGGGAAAAAAAGAGTTTAAGACCTGCCATAAAAGACAATAAAAAATGTTTCTATAAATACGTTAGCAACAAAAGGAAGACTGGGGAGAATCTCCATCATTTATTGGATGCAGGGGGAAACATAGTGACAAAATATGAGGAGAAGGCTGAGGTACTTAACACCTTCTTTGCCTCAGTCTTTAGTAGTAGGACTAGGTGTTCTCCAGGTACCCAGCCCCATGAACCGGAAAACAGGGACAGGGAGCAGAATGAAGCCCTTGTAGTCCAAGGATAAATGGTTAGCGGCCTGCTACACCACTTAAGACACACACAAAAGCCTCAACAAATTCTGCATCAGAGCATGATGTTTCAACAACAATACAGAAGGAAATGAAAGGAAAACAAATAGGTAACTATGATGAGAAGAGGGGGAACGAAGAGGGGGGAACGAAGAGGGGGGAACGAAGAGGGGGGAACGAAGAGNACACAAAAGCCTCAACAAATTCTGCATCAGAGCATGATGTTTCAACAACAATACAGAAGGAAATGAAAGGAAAACAAATAGGTAACTATGATGAGAAGAGGAGGAACGAAGGGGGGGAACGAAGGGGGGGAACGAAGAGCCCTGAAAAAGAAGATAAGTCTAAATTATCCTTTAACAGAACGTCCCTGTGCTAAGAGCTCAATTTCCAGTGACTGCAGCACCACCTCGACAGGGCAAGACCGCTCATTATCTGTAGGGGCACGTTCCCACACATGTTGTACGTTAGAGCTGCCAACGAAACAGAATGAAAAGGGATGATCAGGGTAGGAAAGGCAATGAATGTAAAATCTAACAACCCGCAGCTCCCAAAGCACATGAGACAAAGCCTACTACTGACGGCACCAGAATGCCAGCTGGTGAGGGTATTACACGCAGGTACAGCTGCTTAACTGCACTTTTCTTTCATTAAGAAGTCAGCTTTCATTCCTATGCCAAAGCTTTACTCGTTCCTGCTGCTGCAAAGAACACCAGCCCCAACAGACCTACAGTTTAACACAACAAACCCTCAGCCTTTTGCTCCCTTCCCATGCATTTTGGGAGTACAGTTGCATCAGTAGCTCTGTAAGGGTTGTTCACTGGGGGCAAGATTCTGGCCACAGTTCTTCAAGTGAAAACATCTCTGCCTAGAAGATAAAAATAAGAGTTACGGAAACCAATTCAACAAACCAGTATAAAGATGCTCACCACTTTAAAGTTCTTGTGCCCAGTTGGAAAGCAAACACAGGGCAAACTTAGAAGCAGTAACAAAAAGTGAAGAACCATTCCAGAGCTTCACAGAAAATAAGAAACAGAGGTTAAAAAAAAAAAGTGTTTCTTTCTTGAAATCCTCCCGCATTTAAATTAGCTATAAGTTATAAAATGTAAGCTAGGTAAAACTAAAGCAATTAAAAATACAAACTTCTTGTCAGCATATTGTCATGTTGAAATACAGAGTTTTCTCTGCAGAGGGATCAAAGAACCACATTGCCACGGATTCACAGCAGCCAGGGTTATTCCTTTCCTACAAAAGAAACCCACAGATGCTCAGACAGGACATTTTCATTGCTTCTCAGGTTTACTTTCTTGATGAGACAAGAGCTGATAAAACTCAGACTGAGTTTTGCTTTCAGAGGTACAATAGGAGCTGCGTAGCGGGAGGTGGCTCTGTGTTTGCTTTCAAGCTGGGTGCCAGCCCCGAGAAAGCCCCTCAGGCTGCCTTTCTGCCTCAGCCCTGCAAGGCAGCCTGTGGCCAGGACAGACCTCCGCAGCGCCCGTCCGCACGTTTGGCTAGACCGACATCGATCCTCCCATGCTACCTGTGAAAAATAATTTCACTGGTATCTCATCAATATGCTTACTGAAGCTGTTTGTTCGGGATACTGGAGACAGTAAATGCTGCTGGTTGTCTGTCAGTTATATTTAACTAAGATCTAATTACACTTCCTTCTAAGTTTAGTGATACTGCTCTCACATGAACACAATGTGATTTTAAATATTCCTTCAGAGTAAATCTAAATAAACAATGCAATGCACTATTACTGTTTGCCGTATACGTTTCTTCTCTTTCTAGGAAAGCACAGCATTAAGAAGTCCAGCTCACATGGGTTAGGGTACGCAGACCTTGCAAACTCTCAGTTGAAGTGTAACAGCACGCTACCGCGCAGCTTTGCTGGGTCGTTTATGTTCTGCTACGGAGATTGCTGGAATATTCTCCATACAGCTCCCACGCCAGTGCTGTAACAAACTGTTACAACATTTTCTCTCGTGGCAAGCACTAACCCCAACAGCAGAGTCAACCACATCCCTCGTTAGATATTTGGAGAAGGTAACACTTCCTCTGAAATCCCGTGACCAGTTCAGCAGATGGAAGAATCAAGTTTTCTACCCATCTTTTTTTCTGGCTCAAGGAGAAAACAGCAATGTTGCTAGAAGGATGCCCAAATCCCATCTCAGGGATCTTTTGACATGCCCCTGTGTGGCTGTGGTTAGATGTCCTGCAGAGACCGCTCCAGACATCTTTGCTTTGAGCTCACTTTTGGCGCTTTCTAGTGTGTTTCTTTTCTGACAAAAATATGTTTTTTCTGCCAAAGACAAGACACAGAGGAAAAGAAAGAATCTCATATAAAAACCTTTCTCTCTTTTATGGAGGGAGAAAGCATGGATTTTAAGGTGCATGAGTAAGAGTGATTGATGACTCTCAAAGAATTTTTGAATTACTCTTCTTCAGTAATTAAAGTAATATTGATGTTAATAAAATATTTTTAGAGTCTAAGACAAACAATCATAAACATCAGGAAACAGATACTTTCTAACTAGCTACAGGGCAGCACAAATATATAAAAAGAAACAAGCCCCTTTTAATCTTATCTGTATGTCAGTCTTAGTAGAAGTCCAGACTTACTGAGTTTTTTTATGTCCCTTTAAAGGGCTGCTTCTGTGAATGTTTAAGCTGGACGCTGGCTTGTTTTTTTGTCTTTCAGATGTTTGTGTATTGATTCAGCTAGTTTCCTGAAGCACCAGCACCACCAGGTGAACATCTGACCCCCAGCAGGCTCATATATATCAATGCTTAGAGTTATTAATTTCCCTAAGCAGTACAGCCATTTGTAACCCACTGCCACATGGCTCGCTTCTCATCTTCTGTGCACATTTTCATACATATAAACACATACGATGCCCAATGTATTTAAAATATATCCTCAGCTTTCTCTGAATGTTTTTCTCAGTTGACAGCAGCCATCTATCCTGTTTCCTCTCAAGTATTTTCATGGGAAAAATTTGAAACAACTGAAAAAGCAACACACCTTCCTTGAAGAGTTTCGCTGAATCTGGGCTTTGTGCTGCTGTCACAGGAACTCTAACCCATGCCACAGCTACAGGCACAAAAGTTTCCTCCATTAAAAAAGAGAAGGAAGAGAGACCTGGCTGAGAAAGGACATGAAAGCAACATGGTTTAGCTGTGGTTCAGAAACACAAAGTGTCTCCAGGAGACCTTAGGACCAGACCTGCTCATTACCTGTCATGCTACCCTTAAACTCATCTTCTAACAGCTCCTCAAACTCATTTTCAACATAATTTAGTCTTCGCCCCTCTGCCCCTGGAAACATTTTTAGAGCTTACCTGTGTGTGCAGATGGAGAAATCCTCCAGCAAGCAATTCAACAGTCCCACCAGGGCTGTTCAGGCTTGGAAACACACCCCCATTTTCTGAAGCCCAGGAGGGCTGTTTTGCTGTAAACCACACAAAGCAGAGGACTACAGCAAGTGGTGGCTGAAGAGCATGGTTTTAACCCAGCAGATGACAGCTTCCTCTAACTGAATGGCAGAGACACCAAGAGCTGAGCATGACCTGGCAGATGAGAAAGAAAACTGGAGGTGTGCCATTTTGTACTGGTGCCATAGCTGATTACAAAGCCAGCATCCCAAAGCTGAGGGGCTTGGGGCTGCAGACAGCAGAGCACTACTGCCTGTTTGCTTGTCACAAAGCATGAGGAATCGTGTACCCAAAAGCAGTCACTTAAGGGACATGAGAGACGGACAGATTGAACTTTGGCCTGACCACTTTATTATGCATTTCGTATTTCAAACCCTCGCATTTCAGAAGAAAGTTCTGTGCACGTGGGCACAGCTGGACATCGTTGATACAAATACATTATTGTTTTAACTTCAGTCAGAGCCTCCGCAGAGCTGTAAGGCAGCATGGGCTGGGTTCCGCAAGTTGCTTCTTCCTAGGCTATAATCTTGCTTGGGAGCGACGAGGGCAACTAAGCTCAAGAAACACCCAGAAGTGGTAGGATATAAGCAGCTGCGCTCCCTTTGCATTGGCAGGTTGCTTTTAACACAGGATGCCTTTAAAGCACCACGAACTACTCACTAGTCCCCTCCAGCCTTGTCGACTTTCACCACTTTCTTAGTCAGCAGCACTCAAGAGTTGCAAAGTGAACTAGTTTTTATAGGTTTCAAGAAATTCAGTTCACATAATAACGTCTGAGTAACCAGCTGAAAATTAAATACCAACAAGAAGTGATAATTATCGCCAGTTCTGAATTAAAGTTCTCATATGCTTACCTACAGATCTGTGAATAATTCCACTAGAAAATGTGAGTTGTGGGAATTCATTAACTGTAAACATCAATCAACTCAAAGTCAAAAACACATAAATGATTTGTCATGGTATGAATCGCATTTGATATAGAAATGTATCTCCAAGAACCTCTTTTGTGCTCTTTCCTTCCAAAGTTGATACTGCAGTTAGCAAGTTAACTTATTTCCGCCATCATAGAAGATAGAGATTTGTGACGTTAGGTAACGGAGTAAGCGCATTAAAATCTGCGTAGACACATCAGATGCGTTCACACAGTGAGACGCTGTGCTAACCAGCCCACAGCTCCCTTTGTTTGGGCCCCTGAGACCTTCTGGTATCTTGAATTACAGGGAGCTCAGAGACTGCAGCCGTGTAAACAGACATAGTGAAGCTATTAAAAATAAGCTGACTTCACTTTTCCCCCACTTCCCAATGGAATATAGCTAGCAGTTCAAGCAACTCGCACACTAATTTTTCTCTGAAACACAGGCTGAGTCAGCAACAGATACACTGACATCCCCATGGCATTAAGACATACCAGGTTCAAACTTTGAGGATATTACATTTGTTTTTTAAAGCACAAGACAAAGATTTCAAAAAACAGAGAGAAAAAGGCGACTGAGGTACTTACCAGAAAAAAATAGCGAAACAACAATAAAGCACCCTGATTTTAGGGGGGTTTTTGTCTTCAGCGAAAAGCCAGATTTTATTAGATGTCATATTAAATCCAAAGAGGTTCAGAACCACACTGCTAACAGCAGCCAATACTTTTTTTATTTATCTTGTTAGCTATTATACTTGTGGATTTTTCAGACAGCAGCGAGCACCTGGAGCTACATCAGACAAGAAACAGCACAAAAAGGAGTAACACCGATCACACCGGCATCCAGGCAGTTTTGCAGACCCTTGCCAAATGCACATAAAAAGGGACCCGAAGAAGTCTCCATCACACACGTGCTCTTTTTCTGATCAATCCAACTGCTTTGAATAGAGTACAGCATATATTTCTAGATTTTAAAAGGTAACTATGTACATTTTATCTTGCCTAAGCAAGCTTATTCTGCACAGGTTCCCATGTTTTTACTCTTTTTAGAATCTGACATTGCAACTCAGGAAAGTGTCTTCACAGCATCAGTTTTTATTTCTGTTTAGATGGTCATCAGCTCTTGATCAAATCAAGAGCCAGTGTTCCTGGTCTCTTTACGACTAGACGTATCCATCTTGTACCTCATGCCCATATTTTAGATACCCCATGTGCAAGTCTAACTCAGTTATTCAGGAAATTCCAATAAATTGTTCAACCTTAAATTACCATAAGGCACTCTATATTTATTAGAGGGGACACATGGAACACGGAGAATGAACAACTTCAAAGAGAAAAATCATTAAAGGTCAATCAGCAGCAATTTCAGTGATAAAGTGACTGAATTAGTATTCAGTGAATCTTATTTCTTTTCCCACTAAACCTCACTTGTTTTGATAAAATAAATGCATTTTATTCCTGCATCATTTCTTCCAACTTCAGGCATCTGCTCAATACTCGGTCTCTGAGCTGTTTAAGTTTGGGTATAACGCAATACTGAGATATCATATATTTAATCCTCAGCAGAGGAAAAACTCCACAGGATCCACAACTGATGTTTTCACATAAAGCAGTTATGACATTACAGCATTACATTTATGCCAGACTTACAGGTGTTTGCATTTTGATGTGGGAAAAAAACATGCACAGGAAAAACAGTAAAAAAGATAAACCAAGAACATAATACAAATTCCCAGAGGCCTTTGAATTAATAATCAGGATTTCTTCCCATTCAAGAACCTATTCCCAAGTGTAAATCCCTGTTTTAACATACAGCAAAACATTTATACTTAAGGTCAGACTGCTGGCTTCACAACAGACTCATACACAGGTTAATGAAGAACCTATGCTTTGCTGTCAGTAATGTTAAAAGATTCTTCTTTCCAGAATCCACCCCACCTTCCCCAATACTTCAAGGCAGTATGAACACATACGTGCGTGCATATATAGATAGATGAAAATACAAGTGTACACACACACACATCTCTTGGCCATTCAGAATGCAACTAATTCATTAAGAAAACCTAGTGGATAATGTATATTCATCGTAGCACAATAAAATCGACTCTAAAATGACTAAGTTTTTAAAACCGAGTTTCTTATAGTGTTCTCGACAATTCCTTGCAAGTTCCAATTTAATTAGATTGCAAAAAACGTTGGAATGGTTTTAAAGGATATTTTACCTAAACTACCAGATCAGCAAAGGTTCTAAGTATTTTCCAGTCTACATCTGAACTTGTTAATTATATCTATCATCATATTTTAATTGATACCCAGCTACCACATCACAGTAAACATCTTTGTTAAAAGAAAGTAATTTTTCAGAAGTAGCTTAAACCTTTTTTAAAGGGGAAAAAAAAGATGACTCCAGCAAATACTTCTCCAAGCCAAAGAGTACTAAACTTTGAGTTTGAAATTACTGCAATAGTCTTGGCCAAAAGGCTTGGATGATACTTGGTTCTTCTACCTCAAAGACTGCAGCTAAGTTGTCTTTTGACCTCGCTGATCTTTATCCATAAATGCACAAATGCAAATGCATTGCATGGGGAGGAGGGGAAACAAATCTCACCAGATTCCCCTAAAGCTTGGCACATAGGACTGCCAGTACAAAATTTTAAACCAAACTAAAAGTTGTTATTATGTGATAATTTGTGATTGACCGCAGGCTTCAAGTTCATTTAATCTGCCTAATGAGAATAGAAAATATAAATCGACAGAAGGCAAGGAAATTCAAAAGTTATAGTGGCAATAACATCTATTATTGAAACAAAGGCCAGTAAACTGAAATAAAATACAAACTTTATTTCTTACTCTCCCAGGGTCTGCTGTTCCATTAATGAAGCCACTTTTTGACACAGGACGTGGTACAGACCAAATCCTTCCTCTTCTCCTTCACTCTCCTGCAAAAAAGTACCCCTGGGTTGAGGTAGGGGGAGAAGCAGGAAGTGCAGATCTCTCTTCTCCTTCCATGTAGAAGGGCTTGTCCAGATCATTTGGGTCTTGAACACAACAAAGACACGGGATGACAGGATGCAATGTGCACTTTAACACAAGAATACACCTGAGTACTTACCAACTCCCTGCAATAACCACCTCTGTAAACTGGTGTGTTGGCAGATATGGGACATGAAAAAGGCTGTACAAGGGTTTTCACAGAAACGAACAAGTGCAATAGAGCACATCTTGGCAACAGACGTGACCTTGCAGCGCAGACACCCATCAGAACTTTGCCCTAACAGAAAGCTCCTTAATGTAAGAAGTCTTATTTTAAGGAATTTCTTATTTCTACTTTTCTAATTTGTTTCAGTAGCATAAGAAGGATGCGCATTTGAAATAAACAGAAAGAATTAAAAAAACCCTTTATTAATAAACTTATAATTTCTAAAATTTATTTAAACTTGTAGAATAATACATGATACATTCCAAATAGGCAGCCAAGTAAAACACTGAAAAAGAATATTAGAAATAAATAACGCAAGTTTCTAATAGCCACATATTTTCTCAGAAATTCTGTAAACAGATTGTGACTGAGACCTCTCAGGAAGTACTATGTCTCAAAATGTAAGATTTCAAGAAGTAAAATCCTAGAAAAATTGAAGTACGGTTCTCAGAAAACCACCATTTTTAAAAATCCACATTCTATACTTTGTATAAGCCTACATTAATATGCTAAACAAATAAGCCTTAAAATTAAGTGAACACGGAAATGGAAATGCTGATTGGAAGTGCCACTCTGTGGCTTGCAGCCAATTAATTACCGTTAGCTTGCTATGCAACAGCATGCAAGGTTCCTCAAGGCATCAAATCTTTTCAATACTACAGTGTCCTTAACTCTCATAGAAAGTAGAATAAAAGAGAGACTATCTGACATATCCCTTCTGAGAACACCATGATTGCAAATAGATAAGTAACACGGAAAAAGGGATGAATCTCTTCCCCATGTTCAGTTGCTCCCGGGAGCAAACAAGAACTCCCTTAAAACAGACACACAGTTGGGCAGAATATGAGTTTTAGTCATTACATATTGAAACACAGACTCTGAAGAGGTAACCATTTTACTTGACTGTGTTTCCTCTGTTGCAGGAGACAGCAGAAGTATGTTTCCAGATAACTATCCCACAGCAAAGGAGAATTTGACAAAGAACAGCTGAAATTCTCATTGATACTGAAGCTTCCCGCAATAGACCCGAGGTGACAAAAGCAGGTTGCCTATCAATCCTTCACTCCTCCATTCCCCAAATATCACAACACGTTCTTAACTCTGTGTTCCCAATGATGAAATCTCAGGTTACTAATTAATATTCATACAAATCTCAAAGCTTTTACTTTATGCTGCGAAGTAATCAACCACATACAACCTTTTCTAAAGGACCTCTGCGTGAATTCTACCACCTTGTTTGACATTATCGCCCAACAATAATTTAGATGCAAAACAGTCATGAAACAGCAATACATTCACTGAGACTTTTTAAAAAGCATTTTCAAGACAGTTTTAAACAAACAGAATGAGAAGGGAAGGTTTGCAAATCAAGTCTGTTTTAACTTACTCAGGTAAGAGTAAGGAAAAAACATTTAAGTATTGGAGATACAACATAATACTGCTCTAAGGAGGGGGAAAATCAGGTTCCTTGAAAAGCTTCTGCATTTGGAGGGTTTTTTGCAAGCCACAACTGATGGTGTCCCTCTTAAATTCTCACTATATTATTTAATCATTTCATCAATACAAGTCTGGAGAATTTACAGGAGAGTCAAAACAATCACAACTAAGTTACTGTTATTTTCCTTTCAATAGATTCTTACAGAGGTCTGAAATAATATTGGAAGAGATGCAAACTATTAGACTACTTGTATTTGTGTCTGTCTCAGTAATTGGTGTCTGCCTCAGTACTTTGGTACTCCAGATAACAGTAGCTTCCCTGTCGGTACACAATATATTAGGCATTCTTTGCTACGGAGTTGTAAGCAAACTATGAAAAAACAATCCGGGGTGAAGCTGTCACAACTGACCCTTCTTTGGTTTAACTGTATTGACAACGTCAATTTAAAACAAGAAACAAAAATCTTCAGATACAGGTATTCAATACAATTAACCATGCCAGTTTGTTAAACTGAAACATCCTCGCGGCCTGTGTACTCTTACATTGCAAGTATACCACATTTGGACTTGTGCATCACAGATAGAATGGTTAACTAATAACACCATATTTACAGTGGTAGCTGAGGCAGAAGGAGCACTTCTCAAAATACAGGCGCTTTTTCTGTTAGCCATTTTCTAATTGTAAATTAGTCACTTGAGATAAAGTACAATGTCAAATGAAAACGACTCAACTGAGAACTAACTAGACCTTGACTAATACCATACAATATGTAATCACCAGCTATACATTGACCCTTACCTTGCTTCAGGAAAAAGCAACTAAAAGCTTTCTAGTGTCTCTTAAAATGTGAGCAGATTTCACTGCAAGCATAAGTAAGTCCCAAATCAATAATCTAAAATCTGCATATAGAATGAAATTATTCCACTTGAATTAATTACCTGTATAAGAAACATAATACCCCATTCAATCCACTCACATTTCACTCAATACTACTGAATACTGAAATATTAAATACATTTTTTGGCCAATAGTATTTCAATTTGGGATTTTTTTTTTTTTCCCTTTATGATATACACTTCTTTACTTTGCACATCACATGCTTGTACCTCAAGGCTTTATCTTCCTTATGTGACTACTTCTTTCACAGGTAAACGGTGGCATTTAAAAATGGAAGTGAATTCTCAAAATTCAGAAGTATGGCCAACAGTGATCTGGGGGGAAAAAAAAGCATAAATCTATTCAACTATGCAACAGCAGCCTCTGACAGCTGCTTTGAGAAAGCTGTTAATGCAGAAGACATTTTCCCATAGCTCTGGAAAAGCTTAATTCAGTGACAGCAAAGTTGAAAAACCTTCCTCACTACCTTACAGACAAATTCTAATGAAAATTTTTGATTCCCCTGTAAAATACCTTGGTTTTAATTGTCAGCAAATTGTACTGAACTTCTCAGATCATTTACCTAGCCAGTTCTTTAACAAATTGTTAACACAAACTACAGCAGAATATACTGAATAATTAATTTCCAGAGTTCACCTTTATTAAAAACAAGGTTTTTGTTGTGAGAACAAATAATCTCTCACTTGTAGCTTGAAAGCCTAAGATAGAATCATTGGCTTCCAGGGTTGCTACTAGCTGCTTAGCAACCTGTCCTACTTGTCTTCCTTCCTTCCTGTTATAGAGAACCGTGGACAGAGGAGTTGGCTGACGATAAATGAAAACTCGTCGCAAGCACTCACAAAGAGCAGCATAGGAGTAATCTGGAGCACAAGCCATGAACTTCTTGTCTTGCTTTGATGCTTGGACATAACCTGCATACCCCAAAAAGAAGTAGAAGGCATAAATAATATATTGGTTTCAACAGCACATTAACTGGCTAAGACAAAATCAAGGTTAGCTTAAAAAATAATACACAATTAGTAATGAAAAAAGAAAGAAAGAGATACATGTTGTTATGAAATAAGCCAATGTTTTTTGGAGGCATGCATTAACCAATTTAATACCAATATACAATTCCTCTGTACATCTTCCTTACTGGCGTTTTTGATGCATAAGTATGTATAGTTACATCCTGTTCCCACATCCAGCCCCTCTCCGCTTCACAAGGTCTTCCATTTTCTCAGCAGGATCATAAGGCACATATACACATCTTGGCCAAATATCAGTAGTCTAAGCAGAATAACCCTCTTCTCTCCCCTCATCTCCCAGTTTGTAATTACATTTACAATTTAAGATTTCTGAGCCTACCAAATCTTGAACAGACACTTAAAACTCGTCTTCTATTTAGAAGTGACTGAAAAAAACCCACGAGTTACTTTTCAACACACTGTAATCTTTGTTGATATTCACTGAGAAGGAAAAATCTTCATTTTCCTCTTCCATTACAGAACTCGATTATTAAACAGACTCATTTCAGACTGATTTCCTTTCACACTTCTGCAAAGATTGTGTCTCAAGTCTCTTTACAAAGTGATCTACCATCTTTCTGAAAGGTTATTTGCTTGACTTCATTGAACAATGCATGGCAACGGTTATCACTGAGAGACAGAACCTCTGAGAACAGCAAGCATGCTAGAGCTCACTTTTTTTGGCTCTCCCTCTTTCCTTATTAGCATAGGGTAGAGGTCAAAGTACTTGTACTGGGGCTGGCTGGGACAGAGTTAATTTTCTTCACAGCAGACTCTAAGGCACTGTGTTCTGAATTTGTGACTGAAACAGCATTGATACCACATGATTTTTTGGCTATTGCTGAGCAGTGCTTGCACATTGTCACGGCTTTCTATTTTTCCAACTTTGCTCACCCCTGGTAGGTTGGGGGTGCACAAGAAGTTGGTAGGGGACACAACCAGGACAGCTGACCCCAAGCGGCCAAAGAGCTCAACCCACGAGCTTTCTTGCTTTTCCTCTTCCTGTTCTCTCCCCTGCCCCACTGCAGGCAATAGGAAGAGAGCAAGCAGCTGTGTGGTGCTCAGGTGTCCACCAGCAACAACCCACAACAGCGCAATCAGCTTTAACAGTGCGTTGTCATGCCTTGACAGTGTTACGGGTTTTTTGGGGGGTCTTCTTTAAATGTTAACCCTAAGACTTTTAGATTTACACATGCTTGCTACTGTCCTCAAAACATGATCTCTGTTAAAATCCAGCTTGATAGTTTTCACTACAAAACAATTAGTAAATATATAGCTAGACTATCACTTGACATGATTGTTGTACTGGGAAATATTAGGACAGCCAGAAAAACTTTCCAAGTTTAAGTTATTTAAACTGGCACTAACAATAAAAGCAGGATTTAAGTATAGGCTTCCAGGTAAAAGATGCTTTTGAGTCAGCAGATTTGTATTTAAATGGGATTTCTCACAAAGAAAACCACAGGCTCTAAAAAATGGCACTGTCCTCTATTTCTCTGCTTTATAGATACAACCCTGTTAGGAGCAGGGGATTTGTATAGCAAGACCAATGAGTAGTCAGTGAAAGATACAGGCTTCTTCAGTAAACTGTGGTAAGAACAGGCAAGATCACACAACTGCTTCTTCAACCAGCAGCAAATAATTAGACATTAGCAGCCAAAGTTCTACTCAAGACTGATTGCTTTTTTCCCCCAACAGAAAGTTGGTAGGACAGATATACAGAACAAAAAACTTGATCCCTTCAGTTTCCCTTTGGTTCCTTCCCTAGGTTTCAGTCCAAGACTTGAACTGAAAAGTATTATTTTTTCAGTCATCATCTCTGCAGAGCTTGTGAAAAACTAATTCCAAAAGTTCAAGCAGCAGAAGAAAGAAATAGGGCTACAACCATTGCTTTGGTCAATATAATGACTACTGGAGCTTTTGGAAAACAAGACTTTTAATCTAGAAAACGCTGATTTTTACTACTTAGCTCTTGCAAAGTACTTCTACATTTGGTTGTGGATAAACAAGCTGATGACTTACATCACCTCTGGCGCATAAAAGGTGAACTAGATTAGTACAGAAGTGCAAACTTCAATATAATACTGTAAAATGATAGGACAATAAGGAGAAAGAAGTAGAGGAACAATGTTGGGTTTTATCACCTTGGGTACAAAAAGCTCAAAGTTATAATAATTTCCTTCCTGTTATTTTCAAAACAATAGAAACATTCTTAAAACAGTACTACAAAGTCAGCATTAAAACTGGAAACTAATAGTAATTTGAAAAACATCTTAATGCTTATCATCTGCTTTTTTCCGCCTGCATAATGAAAATGAGTAAACAAAGAACAAATTGTGAAATTAATCTCTTTTGTTAGAGGATTTGTTAAGATGCTTACAGCTTAATTTGATCTTAAGTTAAAAGAACAGGCTATTAAAAAATCATTCACATTACAAAACTAAATAAATTGCAAAAACTCAGAACAAAACTGATTATGTTGTATGGTAACCTACGCGAGCTCTATAAAACAGCTAGTATCTTCCCTTTCATTTTGGACCCAGACTGAGAGTGGTGTAGTCAAACAAATGTATTTGAGGGAAGAAGGGAATAAATTGTCACACTTGTGGCATTATTGAAGGAATGGGTCTAGAGAACCCTTTTAGAACAGGAAGACTGTATTTGTTACAGCAGAAGTAAATTCTGGCCCAAGATGAAAACTGATTAATCTGTTTCTTACTTGATAGGCACAATACTGGGCTACAGGGACCACCCTATTTGATCTGATATGGCAATTCTTACTCTTGCATTCATATTTTTCGAAGTACTTTCTACTTCTGAGCTTTAGGATTCTGCTTCTAACAGTGAGTAAAAACAAATTCTTAGTCCTGATTGCAAGAACACAGCAATAACTAACGATTCTTCACAGTCACATTTTTTACTTTTCTGGCAGTCATGTCAGAAGAGTTAGGGGCTTCTTGAGCCAGAGCCAGCACAGTTATGCTCTCGATTGATTTTTCCCATCACAATGACTTTTTTTTCCCCCCAAATGAAAACTTTCCATGTCTACAAAGATTTGCAGTGGAGAGTTCCATAGCTTAAATGCGCATATGTGAAGTAGTTCTCTTAGTTTCTTTTGAACCTACTGTGTCTAGCATCATTTGATGCTCCTAGCACTAACAACAGAAGAAACAGTGAACAACTATGTCCAATTCTTCAGACTTGTCACCTGGGACAATCAGATAAGAAAAATCTAAAGGTCACTTATTAAAACATCTCACCATAAGCATACATACACCTAGACATGTCATCAATGAACTGCAGCTGTTTCCTTGATGATTTTTGTGTGAGTGTTAAGGCGGTGACTGTGCTTGGAAGTCTTAATTCAAGCTCACTTATCCAAGGAGCTCTCCGTTTTACTGTGCAGTACTGTGGTTGCATCCTGTTTATGGTCTCAAAAGGCTTATTTTCCTCCCAAGGCATAAAGATTTTATTTCTTATGTTCTAATATTGCTAAAATTCAAGCTACCATGCTGCTATCAACACAATTACAGTATCTTTCAATTAAAATTTAATTAAGTGAAATATCAACAGAAGCCATACTGAGAGTATTTAGGTAGAAAAGTGTGACACAGAAGTTAAATTCCTACCTAAAGCATTAAAAGTTGCAATGTGTTCCCACATATTCTCTGGTTGGTCAGAGTGGGGCTGCCAGAGAAGAGCATCAACATCATGCCTCAGGCAGAAGCACGGCATTTCTCTGGGATCCACAACAACTGAGAAAAGATACTGGTTGCTTCCAAGATTAATCTGAAAACAAAACAAAGAAATACAAAATATTGATTCAAAGCATAAATGGCAGATTGTGTCACGCATACTGGCAAAGTTAAATAATAAACAGCTTCACATTTGTTATTGACAAAATGTTTGAATACACTATGCTGCATCCCACTGATCAGCTCAATACACTACAGGTAGCTAACACATTTCAAGCAGATGCAATGAAGTTTCTTGGGATAATATTTAGGGAAATATTATGTCTACTACACAAGCAAACAGGAATGTGTTTTGTGTAGAGATGGTTTTCTAGGACAGAGGATCTTAACCTACAACTTCTGATGTTAGGAAAAGATTCTAACTAATCACATTTTACTCGAGGTTATACAGTTTATGGCAGAACTAATATAATTATTTCAGCGGATCAAGTTCAAGTCTAATGGCTCAACTTCAAAACAGCCTTCTATTACTACACCATTCAACAGGCATACAAATGCTTCAGTTGTATTAAAACTACAAAAGAAGTGAAATAATCCTCAGTCTCCATTAGGGCCAGATGCAATCATGAAAAGATGGTTACTAATTTTCTAAGCAACTAAGAGGCAAAGAAACACTAATAAAGATAACATCAAGAGATCCACTAATAAGGTGCCTTATGGAGAACAATGCAGAAAACAGGAGGCAGGTGTTATATTGGTGCAATGTGCTGAGCAAAACAGAAAGTATTAAGTCCTAGCCCATCAAACTTGTTAAGATCTGAGAAAGGTAAAAAGTTAGCAGAGGTCAGGTAGGTGACACTGGCAGAGCTGAGTGGCACAGACCTCTGAAGAGCACAGGAAAAACAGGTAGAATGAAGGGGAAACAACCTGAGAAACAGAAGAAGTTGAGACTTCTCACATTGCACTCAAGACTCACTTCATGGGCCCCTATTGCATGCTTACCAAGGCACCTGCTTCTCACACCTGGGAAAAAGTCAATCATGGGGATTGTACATTAAGACACACTGGTGTGATGACGTTCCACAGGGTCACGGACAGTTAGTTACAGTACAATTTGACCAGAAGAACCTGCTAGAAGATCCGGCTTCCTCAGCTGTTTTTCATCAGTGAGACCTCTGTTTTGCTGCTGAACAGCTAACCTCCCCAAAGTCATCATCATTACTTCTACTTCATTCTTTAATCTCCCAGGTAAGAAAAGCAAGTTGTTCCTGGAGCACCACAGGGAAATGAAGCTTGGCTTCCTACAGACTGGAACTACATTTCCCCAAGCTTCTCTTTCCTAGAACTCATTGTAGATCACAGAATCACAGACTGGTAGGGGTTGGAAGGGACCCCTGGACATCATCTAGTCCAACCCCCCTGCTAAAGCAGGTTAGCCTAGAGCAGGTTGCACAGGAATGCATCCAGGCAGGTTTTGAATATCTCCAGAGAAGGAGACTCCACAATGTCTCTGGGCAGCCTGTTCCAGTGCTCTGTCACCCTCACACTAAAGAAGTTCTTCCTCATGTTCAGGTGGAACTGCCTGTGTTCCAGTTTGTGCCCGTTGCCCCTTGTCCTGTCGCTGGGCACCACTGAAAAAGAGTCTGGCCTCATCCTCTTGGCACTCGCCTTTCAGATATTTATAAGCATTGATGAGATCCCCTCTCAGTTTTCTCTTCTCCAGGCTGAACAGACCCAGCTCTCTCAGCCTTTCCTCATACGAGAGATGCTCCACTCCCCTTATCACCTTCACAGCCCTCCACTGGACTTTCTCCAGTAGTTCCCTGTCTCTCTTGAACTGGGAAGCCCAGAACTGGACACAGTACTCCAGATGTGGCCTCATCAGGGCAGAGCAGAGGGAGAGGATCACCTCCCTCGGCCTGCTGGCCACGCTCTTCTTAATGCACCCTAGGATGCCATTGGCTTTCTTGGCCACAAGGGCACATTGCTGGCATCTCCTTTTATTTTTAAGCTATTTATTCCCATAATTCCTACCTGGTTTGTTGAATATGAGGTAGCATAGTCTATGATTAATCCTGAGTTTTGGCTCTGCTTACAGACAAACAGCTACTGCCTTTCAAACTGGATATGGACTGAGTTACTGTGGCAGGTTTGACTTTGAGCGGCTGCCAGCCACTCAATTCCCCTCCTCAACAGGACAGGGGGAGAGAATAAGATAAAAAGCTTGTAGATCAAGATAAAGACATGGAGATCACTTACCAATTCTACCATCAAGGGCAAAACAGACTTTACTTGGGAAAAATTAATTTAATTTATTGCCAATTAAAAATAAAGTAGGGTGATGAGAAACAAAGATTTTAAAAAAAACCCTTCCCCATGTCCTTCCCTGGCTTAGCTTTACTCCTTCATTCCTGACTCCTCTACCTCCCCCACTACTAGAGTGGTGCAGAGAGACAGGAAATGGTGTTGGGGTAAGTCCATAATGCTTCCTCTCTGATGCTCCTTCCTCCTCACACTGTTCCCCTGCTCCAGCATGAGGTCCCTCCCATGGGATAGTTCTTCATTAACTGCTCCAACGTGGGTCTTTCCCATGGGCTGCAGTTCTTCAAGAACTGCTCCAGTGTGGGTCCTTTCCAGACGATACAGTCCTTCATGCTCCAGCATGGGTCCTCCATGGGCCACAGTTCCTACCAGAAAACCTGCTCCTGTGTGGGCTCCTCTCCACAGGCCATAGTTCCTGCCAGCAGCCTGCTCCTGTGTGGGCTCTCCACTGGCTGCAACTACCCCCAAGGCGCACCTACCTGCTGTGGTGTGGGGTCCTCCACAGGATGCTGCATGGATATCTGCTCCAGCATGATACTCCGTGGGCTGCAGGGGGACAAGCTGCCTCGCCATGGTCTTCTCAGGAATCTCTGCTCTGGCAGCTGTAGCACCTCCTCTCCCTCCTGCCTTCTCTGACCTTGGTGTTTGCAGCACCATTTCTCTCATATTTTTCACAGTCTTCCCTCTCACTACTGCTGCACAGCATTTTTTACCCTTTCTTAAATACGTTTTTCCTAAGGGGCCACCAGCATCCCTGATGGGTTCAGCGCTGTCCTACAGTGGGCCCACTGGAGCTGTTTGGAACCAGTTGTGTCTTGCACAGGGCAGCCCCAGCCTTTTCTTGCACAGGCCACCCCTGCAGACCTCCCCCCACCCCACCACTGCCAACACCTGGGTATGAACACCCAATACAGCTCTACATGCTGAGGTACCATGTATACATGTATCCTCTTTCTTATTGTTGTATCTCAACTGACAGAAGTTAAGTATCTTTGAGATGGATAACAGATAGAGCACTCTTCTCATCCACAGTTCACTTCATTACACATCGGTCCTTTAGCTAAGGAAGAGGGTTGGACTCTGAGGAGTCAACTCTTATGAAACTTCTTTAAACTGAGGAAGTAGTTTCATACAGAACCAAAAACCTGCACAAATGTTTACGACACCATAGTAAAATCCCAAGATTAGCATAAAAGTAGCTTTGAAGTCACCAGCAATCAACATTTTCAGCCAAAGGTACAACAGTATATAAATTAAATTATTTACATATGATGAGAAGAAAGCCTGATTGCAACACAGCTCTGAGTAACTTGCAGATGTCTATCAACAGCAGCGTATTTTTAAGAGTGAAGAACTAAGTATCTTGTAAATCCCTTGTCTAGTAAAGCTTACATCAAAATTTTTAAAATATGTTATTTCAGAAGTACTATGTCAGAAATGTGGTAGTTTTACAAACATCAAGTTTTTGGTTTAAATAAAAATAAACATCAGTAGTCAAGTAAAAAACCCCAAAATGCTCAACAAGCAATTCAAATCTACATGTGTCCTAACAATAGTATTATTACATACATGACAAGTACAAGTGTCATGTTACTTCGCTATTGTTAATTTTTACATCACAAACAGTTTTGAACAAGCTAAAGGAATTAAGAGGGGTTTTTTTCCAGGTTTCAGTAAGTTTGTGGAAAATGTTGATAAATCCTTTAAATGTACAGCATCTCAGCAAAGTAATTCTGAACTTTGATTACTTCTTTTTCCCCAGAAGTAATTTACAGTGTTTTGAAAAGCCCAATAAATACTATTTAAACTGGGTTAGTGGCCTATTTTACATGCAACACAGATACAGATCGTTTGGACCGACAGCCCAAATGCAGAAAAAGTTTTGTGAGTGTTGTCAGAACATAAGGAACTCAACTGCAATAAAGAACCATTCAAACTTGAAGCAGTTATTCAGGCAAAGCATTCAGAACCAGAAAAGCTCTTGAGGAAGACCTTGCCTCTTCTCTTGTCCATCACCACTAGAGCATCTCCACTCAATGGTCCTACACCGTCGTGCCTCAGATGTATGCATGATGCATTTCACAGAATGACATGCAATTTTAGTTAACAGAGGTCATTCTCACACCTACTGAGAAGGCAGACCCAGCTTCTGTATAAGCATACGAGCAAGGAAAGGGTGACCTTATATGTCAGCGAGTAGAAAACGAACAGAAGTTCTTCTGTTGTGTTTCCATAATTCACCTATCAACCAGAAAAGCCTCCTGCCACAAATCAACAGCTACAGGTAATTTCAGAGAGCAATCAGCTATTCAAAGACCTAGGTTTACATCATCTGTTTCCTATTTTCACCTTGCTCTACAAATTGCTGGGAATATGCTCCTCTTTTGTATCTAGAAACCAAGCAGCATCTTCCCTTAAGCCACCCCAATTTTGCTATGTATTGGGATGTCTGGGTTTCCCCACCGCAAGCACACTGCATGACTTTGTACTTCAGGCATCTTTCAGCATTTTTTCAACTACTAATTTCTGTGCATTTTGTCATACATGGACCTGCAACTGGCTTTAACAGATGCATAAGACAAAACTCAAGCATATGGTAGTATACTTATTAATCTACACAACACAGAAGGCAAACTTTATGTTGTAAATGCTACCTTAAGCAGTTCCAAAAACAAGGTAGTGCTTTTAGGTAGCCCATACTTCACTTGAGCAAGCCCCTCCCCTCCCCAGCAAAAATGTTGTTCATCATGCACCTCCACTTTTTGATGGGTCAGAAACACAACACAATGGAGTTTAGGCCACCGTTAACCTAACTTAAAGAATTTATATTAATAAAGCAAATATTTCTTTATAGGAGAAACTGATTAACGGCATTTGAGCTACAGGAGACAAACTTAATTTTGCCACACAAGAACAGGCCGGTATAGCAATACATTTGACAAACATTGCTGGCTGTCAAACTTATGTATTTCAGCTGGATCATTGCCACTGAAATGCACTAGAAAGTGTTCGGAAAAATAGAATTAAGTCTCTATACAGAACAGATATCATTACATCATTCATGTTTTATATCCTTAAATTATAATTCAAGATGGGAAATGCTCCTATATCAATATTTCATGGTCTTAAATTCTCTAAGATTCTGGACACGTTTCACAAAGTTCTCTCCAACTTAAGAGCAAAGAGACATACACAACTGTATGCTACTGATGATGGTTTACTACAAAGGAGAAAAGCTGTATCAGCGACACTTTTGAAGGAATAGGCCTCTGAATTGCTAACAAAAAGCCCCAAACAATTCAAAAGAAGAACTAAATCAAAGTGAAAATATATTCCTGTATGGTGAAAAATCTACTGAAATACTCATGTTCTTATGTCCTCCAGCAAGGAACAAAACCACACAATCACATAGTTGAGGTTGGAAGGGACTTCTGGAGATACTCTAATCCAATCCCCCCTGCTCAAAGCAGGGTCAGCTAGAGCAGGTTACACATGCATGAAAATCTTCTACCCACAGTAATCGTCCTTTGACCATAACACTTTAAACGCATTAGCCTTTGGATTACTTTTATGTTACCCATTTTTAAGAGCTCTTTACAAACACCCTGGAGTTCAAACTTTCTCCGCAATGTCTTGCTGCCTGCTAGAAAGCAGTATATGTCAGATCTGCCTTTCTTGATCCCACGACACCATGTTCCTCCTGGTCTGTGAAATGTCTCCAGAGCTCAAATCTCTTACTTTAAGGGCAAGAAGCAGTAGTTTAAGCGACTTTATTCAGAACTTTATCCAGTCTGGTCTTGAAAACTTCAAGGACAGAGGCTGCACAACCTTACTAGGCAACCCAATCCATGCTACAATCATGGTGTAAAGTTTTTCCTTCCATCCATTTTGAACCTCTTGTTTCTACTTATGCCTGCTGTCTGTTGTTCTCTTACCATGCATCACTGAACAGTTAAAATGCACTTGAATTGAGCTGCTATAAAATTTCCCCCTACCAATTACAAATTTTATCTTCTGACAAATGTTACCCATCACACTGTATCCACAAAACAGACTACTTTCTTGGTGGAGCACGCTAGCCTTTAAATTAAGCTTTTTTTCTTTGGCAGCACAGATGCATGTACAGGCATATATACACACACACAGAGGCATATGCATATGTATCTGTACTGCCAAAAGAAAAGATATAGATAACTTTTCAAAAAAAAACCAAAGAACAAACCAAGATCTGTAAGACACAGACTTAAGATTTCTTCTAGAGCTTTTCTGAGAAAATGGGAAATTATGAACTGATTCAAAAACCTTATCCTTTAACTAATGACATATTCTGCACAATATATAGTCTATATGTACTTTGCACGACACAAGGTAGTGATGAGGTGTGACACCAATGTTTACTACAAGCTTAGTAGCAACATCTTGAAAAAAGCCCCAAAGCCTAAAAAATCCCAAGACTACAACTTTGTCTGTGATGCTTTCATATGATTATTTTATTTCCCACTTTACCCAATGGACCAGATCAAGGCCTAACGTACTGTTAGTCGAGGTTGCTTACAACCCACATCAAGCCTCCTATTGAAGCATTTTGCTTACAATCTATTATTTCCAGTGTGACTGACAAAGCAGTATCATAAAGTGATCTATGCTCCAGCTCCTCAGTAAAAAGGATCAACCTTCTACCAAGCTATCTGAAAAGTTACTGAGAAAAATGCAAGCTAAGGAATCTTGAAAAATTTTATGCTGTGAAAAAGGCTCCTTTCTTATAATTATTCCGACATGACATTGCTTTTTCAAATGGCTTACTTGTGATTTAAAAATTATATATACTTTCACAATAAAAGGAGCCTTTTTTTTACATTAAAATTACATTGAAGAACACATATTGGTTGATCATTTCTGTTGCTACAGTGATTTTTACATCATGGAAGAAAGTTATGTGGTTTTAAGAGTCCGCACAGATTTTTGTTCTGATAATAGAATTCAACTTGCATATCATAAAAAATGTTTTAAAATATTTCTGTAATAACTTGCAGCACTTACTACATGAGTAACTTTCAAGGTATCACCATCAAATCTGCACAAGCTTGTGCTATCTTCAAGAAAAGCATCACATTCTTCTAGTTCTTGAGCATTACAGGGTGGGTTTTCCTTTTCTGGGTTTGGATTCTGAAACAAAAAGACAATGAACCACACTGAAAATCTGAGCTACTGAATATATATAAATCCCTTTTCATAACAAAAAAAGTCCAATAGAACAGGAATAATCATTTGCATATCCTTAAATACTTAAAGATCAAGCGATTATGTACTTATTTGAAATGAAAAGAACCATTTCTGTTGTGGAGGATAGCATGAGTGGTAGGTACAACAAAATCCAATTCGGCTTAAGGAAAGGTACATAAGCCACTAAAACATAGACAATAAATTCCTTTCTGTAAGCAGCAGAAGTAAACAAAACAATCCTGAAAACCTACGCAGGTTTAGTAAATTTACATCAGTGTAAGCTTCTTTCAGATTGCCTTTGGAAATGCTATTAAAAAAATGGAGTAAATCATTTTGTAAATAGCTCTAAATACATGCCTCCTTTTAGCTTTGCTAATAATTATTTAAAATGAATAATACTGTTATGCGTATTTTTCAATGCACTCAAAACAAGAACAAAAGCACATGCATTTTTTTCACATCCCACAAGTGAAAGAAAGCAAAAACTGTTAACTTTTACTACTAATTTGAGAGCAAGGTATAACAGTACTGCAAACAGAAGCAGCTTACTTCTGCTAATGACATCTTCCTTGGATAATTTTCAAAACAACCAAGCTATGTTACCTTTGTGATATATTTAAAGAACTAATTTCATGATAACAGAAAGGGATCTTTATTTAACAGAAGGCAAAAATATATACTTCCTCGTTAAATATGGATTAAAGTTGCTTCTTGCACAAAGACAACACCATCTTGACAATGAATACGAGCTGAAAGCTGAGGCCAAATAGAATGCGTAAGGAAAGCTCAGACAGTCCATCTGACAGGGAGGAGTTCTTGAGTTCTTGCGCTCATTTCTTCAGCCATTCAAGCTTATTATTAAGAACTTTCATTTTGATTCAGTCCACAAAGTGAAGGAGATCAGCACAAATTTTTTTTTAATTGCTAAGACAATTTAAGTTCAAAGAAAACAAACATGAAGAGATAACAAAAAAAAGTCCTTAAATGACAGAAATCAGGAAAATTGTCACATACTGCAGGCTAATGCACAATACTTAAAACAGGGTATCTGTCTTTTTAGAGGCTAGACTTTGGGGTTCACCTCATTTATCAAGCATTCTTGATCGTCTGTAGTTTACCGCTTCATTGGTGGCTTTTAAAAAAGCCTTCTGGGTAAACATCATTACCATAAGCAATTGAGATGACCAAAAAGAATCCAGGCCTTTATTACACTTATAGCTAAAGTTGCGGTATCACAAAATACGTCACATTTATGTAAATGAACAGTTACCTAAGGAAAGATTTTTTTTATACATGATCATTATTGCATACAAGCTAAAAAGTAGTGACAAAAATAAAATCATCACTTTAAGCTCAGTATGAGTTGCAAAAGAAAAGAAATTTAAGTTCCCAATAAATCTATGGTCAAAAGATGTACTACAATATCTTGCCCACAAATAGTGAGGGAGAGAGGAGAGAAATCAATTTAGAGTACTAAACAGAGTTTATTTTAATAACACTTTTCAGCCTTATTAAAAAAAGTAATAATCCAAAACTAATATATCAAGATCCAGAGGGAGCCATACTTCACAACTTTTAGATGAAATGTCATTTCTAATTAAACCAAAAGGGGAAGTATCAAGCAAACAGCGGTTAAAATTTACATTTTATTTTAAGTAGACTCCCTGTATAACAATAATGCCAGAAAGTTCATGAGTCATGCTTATGCTTTCCTACATTTTCCTTTTGAAAATGTCATTTACATTCACAGCCTATAAGTCAAGTTCAGCATCCCCAGAAAGACAGTATAAAAGTGTTGCTAATCTATCGATAAACGAGAAACAGACAAAATTGTTTAAATCAACTGCTTTAAAACTAACTGCCACATCGTAAGTTGTGGGGAAAAAAGCTAATTTTCACTGGTAAATCTGACTTCTCTTTGTGCAGAAATGCTATCATGTAAGCTAAATTCAGTCCCCCATAAAGATATTACAGCTCGAAGTATATTCACAACTCTAGTGCCATTAGTTCAAGAGTTTCAGTAAAAAATGAACGTAGAGTTAGGATTCTGAACAGTAAATGAACTGATGAGCTATGCCAATGAAGTGCAAATTAGGATATCAAGACAACATGCAAATATACAAGAATTTTAAATGTTTTATTTTCCACTCCTTACCATTACTTCCGAGGTAAGATGCATCAGGCTTTCAGTTATTTCAGAGCACTGAGAAGAGTCCATAATGAATTCCCCTCTTGTGTCACCAACTATTAGCTCTGGCCACCGGGGTCCCTCATTTTTCTTAATTAGAGAAATTTCCAAACTAAAATGCAAATAAAAGACATAGTCGAACATGAAAACACTGCATCTATTGCTCAGATTAGTCAAAAAGCTCTGTAGATATGAGCACTTCTCTCCAAACTGAATTAATCAAAAATGACATAACAGAAACCATTAGCATTCAATTTATAAAATATTCTAATGGAAAATATTCTAAAACAAAACAGACCAAGAACATGTGGTTTCTAAAAGCCTGAAAACAAAGAGAATGCATTCATATAAGTGTCCTCAGAGTTTTCAATAATGCAGTTTCTCCTGAAGCAGTCTTATTAAAATATCTGAAATACCGTAGGAGGTTACCTGTAAAGAAATCTGTTCAGAGTGACAGAATTTTACTACAGAGGTTTATTTGAAACGTAAGAAGTACTTACTAGGGCTACTTAAGTATGCGCTACCTTTATAAAAGATCTAGGAGAAAAATTTTTGTATTTTATAGACCTCGGAAATACTACAACATTTAATTATCTACATTGTGTACCTAAAATCGTATCTCAGAAGAGATACAATTTCTATAACCCATTAAACAAAAAAACCCAAACAAAACCCCAAACTTAAGAGAATCTAGTATAACCATTAGGAATAACTAACTACATACATTGAAAACAAGAGACTTAGCCTGACGCACCAACACAGCAATTCCATTTAATTATTGCATTACACCAACATATGGATATGATGATAAAATGAGAGTTAGTTTTATTATATTCACTTTTTAGATACACTTACAGAGTCTACAATGACAGTATTTTACCTGACAGAAAAAGAAAACCTTCTAAGTTACTAACTACTGCATCATAGCAACAACTACTCTCTGAGCTCTGAATCAGTTTCTAAAGCAATTACATTGGTATTAGAAATAGCATACTGTTACAGAAGATATTTGGAGAAAGTTTTAGACTTTTAATCACCAGATTTAAAGTGGTACTACAGTATCAACACTAAGAACCAAGCGCAACTTATTAATTGAAATAAGTAATTACTATCTCCCATTCAAATAGAAGCCTGAGATTTATGCAATGCTGCTCACTTGAGTTACTCAGCTCAGTTATTTTTCACTATGATATCTGATAATCAACAACTGAAAAGTCACATTTTAGTATACAGTATCACTAAAATATATACAAATGTTAGTCCTTCTATTTAATTCTTTCGGACAATAACTATGTTTTAACCTTTTGGGAAAAAGCCAAGATTTTTGATGATGGAAACCAAAGTAAAATCATAGAATACCTCAAGTTGGAAGGGACCCATAAGAATCATCGAGTTCAACTTCCTGCTCCTCGCAGGACTGCCTAAAACTAAACTGTATGACTATCAAAAGAAATTTAAAAAAAAATTTAACTGGGAATGTCTTGCAGAAAATGTCAGAGTAGTTTTCTCATTATAACCAAATCTCATAAAGTATATACACCTGTATACTTCACACAGAGGTTCAATCTATGCATTTATGAAAAATACTGACATCAAGCTTGTCCAAGCACCCACAACTCAGTATTATTTCTACTGTATCTTTTTTCACTTTGTATTTTAAACTATTGTAATGGCAAGAATACCCACTGCCATATGTATTACATACAAAGCAATATGCAAAACTATCATAAGACACAATATCTCAAACATATAACACTGCTGCCCAATTTCCACACTGGGGGAACAGTAGTGAAAATGTATGTATTTACAAGTTGTAACTGAATGACTTTTTTTTCTACTTGAAACTCAGACTTCATGGTGTCAGAAAGCTACGATTAATATAAAGGCTATTTTTCACTGAGCCTTCTCAAAATTCCTCCTTAGATGGCCATATTTTCCATAATACTATGGCTGGAAACATCACTGTGCCACTGAAATAAATCTGTATCCTCCCCACTTACTGCAGGGTTGTTCAGCTTTGTGGGACTAAAGTTTTTTTTCATATCAGTAAGCTTCCTGTATGTTGAATGAACCTCTTGAACCCCAGTTCTGAGACTGAAAACAGAAGTGCACACGCTGTCATAAAACAGGTATTAGACACTGAAAAGTGAAGGACATCAATAAAACCACTTGCCCTGCTCTAAGGGTCTACCCTGGTAAACAATAAAGCACAATTTTCCTATTGTAAGATTACCTTTATTACAATATATTGCATTCAGAATAACTGAACTGTAAAAACAATAATAAATCTACAGCAAAAAGGGAAAAAACCAAAGGAGCACTGATTAGAAAAACAAAGGTAAGACAGACTGAAAGATCCTGAAAGAGGTACAAAGCTATACCACTGAAAATAGACTCTTGAATTGCTGAAGTCAAAACCAAGATTTCCAAGAAATATGCATGGTCAAAGGGATAATTTTTCTTCAGAAGAAATCACTAACTACAGCACAATCATATTGTATTGCCAGATCCACAGCAAGAATCACTTCTACACTACTAGATCATTGTGAATTTAACATTTGTACACTTTTGCTCAGAGCAAGTATTTGGTGACTGTTAATCAAAGAAAGCTACAAGAGTTTAAAAGTCAATAACTAAGAACTCAAAGTTTTTCATTAGTAAGTTTAGTGTATAGAAATGCAAAAGGGACTGTAATGCAAGCAGCAAACACTGTTATCTGGTATTTATCTCTATTTTTCAGAACCCATAGTGTTTCAAAGTATTCGGTGAACATCGGATATTAATGATTGGTATTAGAAAACAAGAAGCTAAGCTGTGGTGGTGCAGACCCTGCTTCCCCCTACCCCTGGGCCACACTGCAATGTCAGACCATCCAACATTGGATGAGAACAAAGAGCTGGGATAATTTGGCACTCTCTGACCCTGGCTGCTGATGCAGCGAGCAGAGACATGAAACAATGTGGTACCCCCCTGACCTGGGACAAGCACAGTGAGTTAGGATGATCAGGTGCTCCCTAACCACACCTGGAACTCCTGATGCAAGTACAGTGAGCTGAAGTGATTAGGCACTCCCTGACTGCCTCTGGAACTCCTGTGGCCTAGGAAACATAACTGAAACTCCTCCTGCCTGGATCACAGCCCACTCTGAGAGGTGCCAAGACTACCTGAAAAGAGTTATGGCCACAGTAAACAATAGCACTGACCAAAGTCAATCACCTTGCAATCCAAAGCGAGACCCTTTGAGCTCTCCAGGACGACAGCAGGCTGTGACCGTGTATCTCCCTCTGAGTTCGGCCGCCTCTCAGAGCAGTTTTCATGAAGTTCCGCAAAGTCATTTGGATCCTTCACTGACAGATGCCAGCGAAGCAAACAGTAAGTCACTGCATTTGGGTTTTTCGCGAAGCTTTTCACAGATCAAAATAGTGATTAATCCACTATTACTCGAGTCTGTGTGATTTTCGAAGGAAACTGGATACCAAATTCATTATAATGCACAGAAAAGAAACATCTTAATCAAAGGTTAACCTCTATATCTGTGTGTGTGTGTGTGTGTTAATTTAGGAAACTTTGAATCATTAACTAAGTTATAATAATTGTTGATTACTGATTATTGACTAAGCATTGCTAAATCACATAATCTAGTTTATGATTTACTGTAACAGTGTTAATATACCTTTAATTGCTGCTGTTAATTGCTATTACCTCAAACTTACATAAGACCCATATTACCATGTTAAATCACTTTCATTGAAATTCCAACACCACACTCCTTTAGTCATAAACCCTTAACCAAGTCTGAGACTAGGACTGGATCCAGCCGCACCTAGACTCCTCTCTGAGAAGGAGTTTAGAAAGCAAGGGCATCCCTTCTGAACCTCATGACTCAACAGGAGGGCATTCCTTATACCTTTTTCCCTAAATCCTGTATACATCACTCCAACCCAATCCTGACCCATTTCCCTATCCAACCACTGTATAAATCACTTCTCCTCCAACCCCCTCACTAATCACTGTGACAGTTGCACCTAAGAGCCACTCTGACCCAATTCCCTTTCGCATTCCTTTTACATAGAAAGTAATCGTGAATCTTGCCATCAAATTCTGTAAAGTTGCACTTTTTACAAACTGATACTAAAATCACTTTTCCCTCATATCTTTGATGGCGATTCTTTGAGCGACCGTTAAATCTTAACCACTCTCCCCCATGACACAAGCAGAGAACAACAAAAGACATTTCAAAATGCCTTGGAAATGATGGACATAACGAATGCATTCCCTCACTCCTGTCCCATGTCCAGCAGGTATACTGTTGCTACTAATACACTAGGAACGTTAAGGTAGAGTTTTTCTGAACCAAAGAAATTCTTGATCCTTAAATCTAGTAAATAGATTTAAGTATTTCTGTTGCGCTCATGTTCTGGTTTTGGGTCAGATAGAGTTAATTTTCTTCAGAGTGGCTCCTGTGATGCTATGTTTTGGATTTGGTTTTGATTTGGATGAAAGACAAATACGCTTAGTGATACAGGCAAATTTACATTTTGCTAAATTTACATCCTTTATCACAGATAATTTGCAGAACTTACCCAGTGAGAAAAATTATTTTTATGTTATTTAAAGGAAATACCTCCATTTCCACAGAAACAACTCCTTTCTTTTTTTTTTTACATGATGACACCAGATACATAAATTACTCTTTAAGCAACCATTAACGAAACCTGCTTGTTTCAAGAAATAGTGGCTCATTACTTTATCCTAGGAGAGAGCAAAAGCAGTAAATGTCCAAATACATATTATATACTGACAGACCTTGTTGCTTTTCTTATACTTGTTGGAAAATCCAAGACAGATTCCATCGCAAACCATAGCTGAACAATGAAACTTGAAACAGTTTTACTTACTGACTCATTTCCTTGCATTCACCCGCCCCCAGCAGCCCGTATCTTTTCTCCCCACACTTTATCTCATGTTTAAATAGTTTCTTTGGTTCAGGACTTTGCTATGGTTCTGCATTTACAGAATGATCAATGCAAAGTGCTTCCAGTCTGCAATTAGTGCTACAAGTCACAGAGCTTGTGACAGACTAAACCTCAAGGGGTGGAATGTGTCTCGCGGAACAAACCCCTACAATGGAAATGGAGAGGGGCAAGGGAATGTGCCCATGAAGCTCAAGGAATAATGCAGAGAAGCTGACCTTATCTCAACACAAAGGGTGGCCTTTGTTTTAGATAAGCAGTTACCAACATTTGAGTGCATCAACTGGTGATGTAAATGTTTCTCCTTGAGTTCATTAAAAGAATGTGAATAACTCCCTGAGTTAGCTAGACCGCATTGGGGGAGTGAATTTGTGGCTCAGCCCAGGCAGAGTATAAAAACTACACAATTAACAAAGAATTTGGAAGAAAGCAATAGTCTGGAGCTCGCTTCAACCATACATTCCTCCCCAGCAAGTGGGGATGCCCAGCACTGTGATGGTGAGCATCATATAGAGGCTGGTAATGGGAATCACGTTGGTGTCGTGACTGAACCGTGTGTTTTGCAATGGTTATATTTTGCTAACTGTAACTTACATTTGTAACAAGTTTTCAGTGTATTTTGTATCACTGCTGAATCAGAAATCCCGTGTAACATTAACTGGTTTTGAATAAGTAAATGTGATTATTCCACCCTGCGTGTGTGGAATATCTAAAAGAACCTGGTCAGAAAGTATTGGACTCTGACAGAGCAACACGTAACAGCTGCAGCTCACAGTCTTATTTTGGTTGAAGTGAACAAACCAGCACAAATACCTTCTATATCCAAATATTTTCTATATCTTAAAAGGAGTACCAGAAGCAGACAGTTAAAAAAAGATTAACTTTTCATCCCCTAGTCTGCTATTGCAAATAGGGTCTCTAACAAGAAAAAAAACCAAACCAACCAAACATCACAAGTTTAATATAACATGATATGTCATATTAATATGACAAATATAACAGACACTGAAAAACAACTGATATAAGTTAATTCTTATTTAAGTATGGACACTGCTACTACTCTGAACTCCTTTTGTAATTATGCATTAATTAGAATAGCTGTGATATTGACTAAGGCTACAATAACTACCCAATGGATGGCCAGCACTGGTTAGAATACTTTACCTGTAGCAAAGGAATATTTGGGTGCCTAGATTCATAGACATTACAAAGAGAATACCTGAAGAACCTGGTCAACTCTATCTTGCAATTAGACTATACACATCAATATCTGATAGCTGTTGACTTATGCCCAAAACTCTACTTCAATATTTAAGAGACTAATATGAGACTTCTAAATAATGAAACACATTCCTGGGTTACATAAACAGTGTGCTGAGTTACAGACTGCACAATGTATGAACTTTTCAAAGTTCAGAAGTATGATTACAAAGCTCTTAAGAGTAAAAAACGTTTAGTCTGTTCCAGACTTTCAAACCCACCTCCCTCATGCAGACAAACAGAAACCCATCAGCACAAATGACACTAGAAGCTGTCAAAATTCCAAGGTACTTTTACAGGTAATATGGGTTTAGGGTACAAAGAAAAACAAGATCGTTAAAGTGTGGATCAACTACTTGTTTTTTGTAACGCACATGCGTCGTGATGAATGAAATGCAGTAAGTCTTACTTTGAACCATTTAGATGGTGCTTCAGTTCTACCTGTTTTGACAATGTATCACAAGGGGAAATACAACTATAAAAGATGAACAAAGACTTCCAATCCCTCTTGTAAGCGGAAAGATCAAGAGGAGTACATTTAGCAGTACTTAAGCATTCAATACGTAAGACGTTTTTTCTGAAATAAAAAATTTTAGTATTTTGGAAAGGCTGTTGTACGTTGTAGAAAAGAGCTGGCTACGTAGCTTATAAATAAGTAACTGTAAGAGAAGGGGATTACTTTCACAATTAGCTAAAGAAACAGTATTGTGAGACAGGTTTGCAAAAGCAAGTGAACTATCTTCAGTATAGAAGACAGATTCTTGTAAGGAGGGATGCAGAGTGTAGCACTAAATGAGTCCATTCCCAGAGGGACCAGAAGTCAGAGATATGGTATACACTTTGAAATCAATTCTTATCAATAGGAAGACTAAAAACCATATACAACACCTTTTGTTCTCTCTAATTATCCACGTGCAGCTTTCATGGTCCACAGATGAATAGAGTTTTCCTTCCATCAAAGGAGGCTGGTCTTTCAGTGTAACAGATAAGTTATCAGGGGAGAAGCGTACTTTTATGTCATCCTTAGTGATGTCTTGAGGAATGCGAACTGTTATTGTCACATCATCTTCAGTCTGCTGCCAGGAATAGAGAGGGTCTACAACTGGAAACATGCAGAAAAATACAAACTAGATTACAAATGCTATCCTGGATTCCACAGCATGCAACACTGGGTGACATGGAATAGAAGTTTGTAGAAGAGTGGAAATTAACTTTTACTCTGAACAATTTACATAAAATATATTGATTAAAAAAATTGAGGGTTTTTTTAGCAATGAAGTTCATTTGTGTCTTTTGTCTGGAAAGCAATTTCCATTCATGTCTATACGCAAATATGTGGATAGAGTCATACAACAGGCATTAACAATTAAGTTTATTGTAGCATTACAAACTGGATAACCAAAATGTACTTAAATACCATGAAACATTAATGATTAATAATTTGGTTGAAGAGACATCAGGAGCAGTGGTTCTGACAAGCTACTGCATGCTCAGAAGAATATGCCATTAAGAGATGCAAACATTTTTTTCTTACCTATTTTGCCAGAAGTTATGCTGACTATTCAACAGAAATTATTTCAGAAGACCAAGTAATCTATATCTGCCTTAGCTGATGGAGATAAAATAAAATTGGCTGCCCAGACGTAATGACTGACTTTTGCTCCAGGGTCTACAATCTGCCTGATGTCTATCTGGATTATTAAATTGCTACAAGAAGTGGCCGTTTAAGAGAAATCTTTATATAAAAGGAGGGCTTTGACAGCATGACTCAGTAGTGCACAGTTGGTCACAGAAACCACAAATACAGATGCATTTATTTTCTAAAGAGCAATCTTGTACATGTTACCTTCCTATTTAGATGAAATGTAAAGTATGGATAGACCCCTTTGGAAACTCTCCATTTGTCACAACACAATACAAGATTTCATTGATCTAAGCTTCATGCCAGCAACTGTGACTCTGGGATGACTCTTTCACTGTTGCCCCTTATCACAAGTTTCCTGTTTGAAATGAATCATATCAATAGAACTCTTAATTTTTATAGGCATTTACAAGGTAAAGAAATATTAAGGCAGTTATGTTGCACATTAGTATTTTGGTTTTTAATTTGTTCTTTCATTGTCTCTACACATTTCTGACATTAGGAGAAGGCTGGCTTGAAGATGGGGGAGAGGGGAAGTCTAAGCTACTTCTTTGGTATCATTCAGTTTTCTTATAAATTAAGACTTTTAATATCAGATACAATCTGTGTCAAAGTTTAGAATTTGGAACGCTGTTGTATCTCAGATACTAATAGTTTCTGGGAAGCATATTTGTAGCAGCTGTGACTGATCCATTGCAAACAGGAAACTTGTGGTAACGGGCAACAGTGGAAGAGTCCTTCCAGAGTCACAGTTGCTGACATGAAGCTTAGATCAACAAAATCTTGTATTGTGTTGTGACAAAATAGTTTTGTTTTGATCTTAAAGAAAAAAAAGTATGGATGCCTTTTGTTGAAGTTTATTATTTTTTATGAATGGCTTTCCCACTGGAGAAGAAAATCTTTTACAGGATTCACATTCTTTAAAAAGAAGAAGGTTTGGGTTGTTTCGTTTTGGTTTTTTTTTTTTTAATTTAGAAAGGAAAGAACAAATTATATGTAAGAGCTTTCTGATGAACAGAGGAGTTTGGAAGAGTCAATGGGTGCCACCCTGACCTTTCATCTAGGAAGACTGGCTTCTTAACTTGAGCAGTTCAGTCAGATGCCTAATTTTAGGTGTTACCTTAGCAATCCAACTGCTAGCGAATACTTTCTATAGTTCTGTTTGCAAAATATCCTTTTCCTTAGACAACAAAATTCTTTAAGTGTTTCCTATCCAAAAAAGCTTCTCATATAGGTTTATGCACAATACAACTTCCCAGGGTAAAAACAAACCAAAAAAGCACCAATCTCTCCTTTAAAAAAAAAAATCTGGAAGATTTATATTAAGACAAACATTTATTCCTAAAGTTTCCAAACGGGTGCTAAACTGACAGGCTATTTTCTAAACCAAAAGAGAGCAGGCTATCATAATTTGCCAGGTAAGTCTTACCTTTCTTTTCATTTGTTGCTTTTGCATTGTCATTTTCCTCTAATTTGTCATCTTCATCTTGCATAAATTTGAATGGTTTGTAGGAAACAATCATTAGACCATCCCCATTTGGCTCTATTGCTGCATAATGGGGGACTGATTTTCCTTGTAAAATTCTCCTTTTAAAGACTTCATATCTATGATCACCTATAAAATTAATAAAGTCTTAGTGGTAATATTTTTCTAAAAGACAAATTATTACACAAGAATCACATTACACTTAAAAATACTAAGCAATCCTACCAGTTAAATTACAGTACCATAGTTTAAAAAGAAATTTCTCTTCTGTTTTCCCATGAGTTTGTTAAATATGTAGATCCTAAAATTAATCTAACATTACTGGTTTTTCTTATGAGGTCTTTGTTGATAACAACTAGCCCAGCAATTCACAAAACCACTCACAGTGTCTGTACAAACAAGTTTTCCAAATACTTTTTGAGCTGCTCTAAAAACTTGAGAAGCAATGAAATAGCTAGTGGTAATGCTTTATTCATAATGGAAAATGTCCATCTTCCGCAACCTTTGTAAAACATCGCCCTTTAAAAGGGAGGTCCCAGATGTTAGCTACTGGCATCAAGGACCATGCCATTCCCTACTGTGCCTGCAAACACATGAGTACTGATGACTCAAAACACCAGAAGGTGACAGTTTCTAGTATAACATTTGTTCTTTTTCCATTAGAATCTTACTGCCCACAGAGTCCTCAGTAATTAATTAACTTCTGAATAATAACAGATGGTACAAATAGATTTTTATCAAAAAACTAACAGCTTGATAAAATTCTCACAGGTGATAAAACTATCCCCAGGAATTGTTTAGTTTGTCACACGCATGATTCATCTCTTCATTAAAAGAAATCACTGTACTTGTAACTACAACTTTACTTGAAAGAAACTGGGAACTCATTAGCAGAGACATGAGACAAGACCAGATCGTGATGGTAAAAATCATCTATGCCACTCTAGTACTCCAAAATGCATTCCTGTTTGACCTCAATGTTAAGCTTAGAGAAACATCTGAGTCATAGGAGAATACACATAATAATGGATAAGCCAGGTATAATTTAAGTCCTCTCAATTGGTTATCTTGTTTTCTAGGCAAGAAGTGAAGTAAAGAGTAATAATCAGACTATAATGTAATCCTAGTACTTAGCGGTGTTCATTCAAGCCCCCCTCTTTTTCCTAAAAAGCTTGGTCTGGGTGGGGGAGGGGGCAGGTATTAACTGAAGAAATTCAACCATTCTAATTAAAGATAGAGTAAGAGATCTACACAATCAGAAGACTCCAAGCAACAGGACAACCTGCTTTAAAAGATTAACAAATTACCTCGGCTTAGATACATGACCAAAAGGAGCATGCCTTCGTTGTAGTGGGAAGTTAGCCGCTCATTGAACGAGCTGCTATTAATGGACTGAATTTAACTGTGCACTGAAACGTATCAAATTTCTTTGCATGTGTCTCTTGCAGCATTTGCTCACTTGTTAAAAGGCTTTACAAGCCCACAACTTGTCATTGTGTGACCAAAACTTTTGTATTTCACTCAATTATCAGTAATTTTAATTTTTTAAGTAAGTTTTTTATGATCTTTTTGGTTAAATTTATACTACATGATTTTTCTTGTAAAGAAGGCCAGAAAAAAGCTAAGCATGTAACATTTTCTGAGTCTAATAAAGCAGCATAGTGGTTCTTCATTTCAAACATTAACTCACTACAGAAAACAACAAACTTTGAAAGGGTATACCTTTGTCACAACCCTCTGAAATACCACACAAGATACGAACAGACCCAACCACCACTTCCGTTCAGATTTATTTTCATGCTTCCATTTTTTGTTCTTTGGTAATACAACAGTGGTATGTGTGATCACTTTGGCTAGCCAACCAGACATGGCAGAGACTCTCACAGTTGCTGGCGTTAAGGGACATAACTACGTTTTAAGGCTTTGCTTTGATGAAGCATAGATTTTGGTAATTTGAGAAGTGGCTTGTTCATTAACTACTTATTTTTACTACAATCTGATTTGATAAACTGCACCCATGGGGAAAGTTTCAAGAAAAGTTACACATAGCAACTCCCTACTGATGAAAGAGGATGTAAAGTATTATAATTTCTCAAAACAGCTTTTACCTTCAAGACTGGTTCATGCATTCAGTCTGATTTGTGAGATGTTTATTTAAAAGAAATCAAAACCTATTTCTCTCTTCATAATTAGTGTTTGCTTTGAATCTTGTTATTTACATCTCTGCTGATTGTAATTACAAAAATTCTGCCTGTTCCTTGGAAATGCTAGAGAACTGGCAAGATTTCTGGAAAGATTTTTAAATTCACTTTTATGGAAAAAAGTTTCATTCCATGAACATTTGTCGTAAGCTATAAAAAACACACTGTAAAAAAGAATTTGTTTATGAAAACATACAGTATTACAAAATATAATGAAAGTTTGTGTTAATGTTCTAAGCAATGGTCTTCAGTTCTAGACCGGCAGTATTACTGATTTAATGTTTCTTATAAGATATAACCTGTAATGTTCAGAGATTTCTTGAGCTGGCCGCAAAAGCATAAGGCAATCTCACGTGGCTTTCTTAGAAATATTTCCATCACCCAAGGTTTCAAAAGTAGACAGTGTGAATAAAGCCACTCAGGGCAACATAGCTGGTGAAAGGGCTGGAAGACATGTCCTGTGAGGCACAGCTGAGGACTTTGGGCTTGTCTGGTTTGGAGAAAAGGAGGCTGAGGGGCAACCTCATTGCTCTCTACAACTTCCTGAGGAGGGGAAGTGGAGAGGGGGCGCTGGTCTCTTCTCCCTGGTATCCAGTTACAGGACATGTGGGAATGGCTCAGAGCTGCACCAGCAGGGGTTCAGACTGGACGTGAGTAAGCATTTCTTTACCGAGAGGGTGGTCAAACACTGGAACAGGCTTCCTAGAGAAGTGGTCGAGGCCCCAAGCCTGGCAGTGTTTAAGAGACATTTGGACAATGCCCTTGGTAACATGCTTTAATTCTTGGTCAGCCCTGAATTGTTCAGGCAGTTGGACTGGGTGATCATTGTAGGTCCCTTCCAACTGAAACAGTCTATTCTATTGTATTCTCCCACTAATACTATGTATGTAAGAGACTGATGAACCTTTGGACAGTAACATTGCAGTATACAATCAACTGCTTCAATTCAAGTAGTTAAAGATCTTGTTTCTATCAGTATCAAAATTATACTTTTTGCAAGACAATGAACAAGACCATACCACAGTCTTTCCAAAATGGTAAGTTAATGTAATCCACAAATCTTTAAATCAGATGCTAAAGCATGGCGTCTTGTATCCTTTATGGAAGACATGACATTTAATGTAAGTATGTATGGTGATATTGAACAGATAAATTACCCTTTGCAAATCTTTATTAGAGTAATACATTAATTAGTAGGTATTAATACACTAGTATGTTTTTAATGTGTTGATCTAACTTAACTTAACTTCATACTCTTTTATTGTAGGAAAACCTAGAAAACACTGTATTTACTTTTTATGCTACAGTTCTCATTATCTCATATTAAATCCAATCCCATGAGACTGTTAATTGAAGGCTACAAAAACCCAACAAAAAACCCAAAACATAACCTAACAAAACCCCATATCCAGCTGTACAACATTTTGAAAAGTACAACAGACATAAGTTAGAAATAGTTCTGTATAACTCTGATTTTACAAGATCAAGCTAGACAGGAATTGCATTTCATAATGTCACAAAGTAAAGTTCTATCTTGTTTTCTAACTACTTTAACTACACACATATAAAACTTCTTCCTGTCTTCCAAATGTTTGTCAGAATTTAGGTCTACAACCAATAACTTCATCTCAAAATGTAAGAAAAAACTACCTGTGTAAAATTCAAGTTGAAGATTTGGGGAAAGGAAATATCAGAACCTTAGGAACAATCAACTTCTAAGACAAAGAATAAAAGCATGATTTCTTTTTCAAACATTACTCACCAGTAAAATAAATGTAAAACACTTACCCTCTTTGCTTATCTCTGCAATTGTAACCCATTCCAAGGTAATATGGAATCCACTTCCTTTTGTGTCCAATTCATCTTTTTCTACCCTAAGTAGCAGCACAGCTACTGAATTCATATCAGATTTTACAAATGAAACACTGTGCACTATAATAAATGGACTTCCCAGTTCTTCATTAAACATAATCTAGGACAAAATTGTAGTAAAAAGACAGTCAGTTAAAACTGGAAGTCTTGCTCTTTCTCAGAAAGCAGTGAAAGGCTTCAGTGAATGTCAATAAAGTTTGCTTCCCACAAACCTCTCTGACAATATGAATCCATGGCGTCATACATTTCTGGTTCTTCCTTCTTTAGCTATGAAGCCACGATTCTGGAATTCTTTAAATTATTATTGTTTATATTACAAAATCTTTATAAGAGCCCATTAAAGCAAGCACAAAGATCCACAAAACCGTCTGCATTACAGCTGTTTACTACTACAGTAAGTAAAGTACAACTGATGAACAGAACAGGATCCATAACCATAGCACGTCAACTTGGGGAAATTGTCTCATGCTCAAGATTAAAATGAAGACATTTCGCCAAGGCCCTCGCTACTTCTCTAGGCACTCCAACATTCTGAAAATCTTTGTAGACCTGGACATAGGCAAACAAGAAGACAAAAAGGTCTAGTGCATCACTGCCAGTGTTTAATCATCAACCAGTACTGACGGGATGGCGGG